>SSNS01000054.1:1817725-2202532 GCA_006937985.1 Aphyosemion australe
GGTAGTGACCGAAAGAACGAGATCGCGGATACAAGCGGCCGAAATGAGTTTTCTTCGCAGGGTGGCTGGGCTCTCCCTTAGAGATAGGGTGAGGAGCTCGGTCATCCGGGAGGGGCTCGGAGTAGACCCGCTGCTCCTCCACATCGAGAGGAGCCAGTTGAGGTGGCTCGGGCATCTGATTAGAATGCCTCCTGGACGCCTCCCTGGTGAGGTTTTCCGGGCACGTCCAACCGGGAGGAGACCCAAAGGAAAACCCAGGACACGCTGGAGAGATTATGTCTCTCGGCTGGCCTGGGAACGCCTTGGGATTCCCCCGGAGGAGCTGGCCCAAGTGGCTGGGGAGAGGGAGGTCTGGGCTTCCCTCCTTAGGCTGCTGCCCCCGCGACCCGACTCCGGATAAGCGGGAGAAAATGGATGGATGGATGGATGGAGTAAATGTAGAAATTAATACACTTTTTTTTTTAAATACAAAAATGGTCACCAATAACAGATTAGAAATGCATTTATTTTTTGCTGTTTTTGTCTAAATAAACTTAATTTAATCACTTGTAATCTGTCATTTGATTTGATTTGATTGATGGCCACATACTCTGTCTATCAGGGATTTATATGTAGACTATTATTTAGGTCAACCGGATGGAAACAGGATAACTCAGTCCTTTAACGTCTGACTCTCGTGGTTAAGGAGTTTTTCCACCATCTAGTGGACAAAAACTGTTATTACAGGCAGTGATTATAAAGATAAACATTACATTTCTCTCTAGCACTTCCTGTAAATTCCTTCAAAATGGGTTTTAAATGAGCGTTAAAAATCTCACTCCAAGATTTTTTGTAAAAGTTGGCAATTCTGCAAATACAGGTGCTGGTCATAAAATTAGAATATCATGACAAAGTTTATTTCAGTAATTCCGTTCAAAAAGTGAAACTTGTATATTATATTCATTCATTACACACAGACTGATTGATTTCAAATGTGTATTTCTGTTAATGTTGATGATTATAACTGACAACTAATGAAAAACCCACATTTAGTATCTCAAAAAGGATTTTTAGAAATGTTGCCCAACTGAAAAGTATAAACATGAAAGCTGTGAACATGTACAGCACTCAATATTTAGTTGGGGCTCCTTTGGCCTGGATTACTGCAGCAATGTGGCATGGAGCCCATGAGTCTGTGGCACTGCTCAGGTGTTATGAGAGCCCACGTTGCTCTGATAGTGGCCTTCAGCTCTTCTGAATTGTTGAGTCTGGCGTATTACATCTTCCTCTTTACAATAGCCCATAGATTTTCTATGGGGTTATGGTCAGGTGAGTTTGCTGGCCAATCAAGAACAGGGATCCCATGGTCCTTAAACCAGGTACTGGTAGTTGTGGCACTGTGTGCAGGTGCCAAGTCCTGTTGGAAAATGAAATCTGCATCTCCATAAAGTTGGTCTGCAGCAGGAAGCATGAAGTGCTCTAAAACTTCCTGGTAGACGGCTGCGTTGACCTTCGACCTCAGAAAACACAATGGACCAACACCAGCAGATGACATGGCACCCCAAACCATCACTGACTGTGGAAACTTTACACTGGACCTGAAGCAACGTGAATTCTGTGCCTCTCCTCTCTTCCTCCAGACTCTGGGACCTTGATTTCCAAAGGAAATGCAAAATTTACTTTCATCAGAGAACATAACTCTGGACCACTCAGCAGTAGTCCAGTCCTTTTTGTCTTTAGCCCAGGGGAGACGCTTCTGACACTGCCTCTTGTTCTAGAGCAGCTTGACACAAGGAATACGACAGCTGAAACCATGTCTTGCACACGTCTGTGCGTGGTGGTTCTTGAAGCACTGACTCCAGCTGCAGTCCACTCTTTGTGAATCTCCCCCACATTTTTGAATGGGTTTTGTTTCACAATCCTCTCCAGGGTGTGGTTATCTCTATTGCTTGTACACTTTCTTCTACCACATCTTGTCCTTCCCTTCACTTCTCTATTAATGTGCTTGGACACAGAGCTCTGTGAACAGACAGCCTCTTTAGCAATGACCTTTTGTGTCTTGCCCTCCTTGTGCAAGGTGTCAATGGTCGTCTTTTGGACGGCTGTCAAGTCAGCAGTCTTCCCCATGATTGTGTAGCATACAGAACTAGACTGAGAGACCATTTAAAGGCTTTTGCTGGTGTTTTGAATTAATTAGTCGATTAGAATATGGCACCAAGTGTCTTCAATATAGAACCTTTTGACAATATTCTAAGATACTGAGTTTGAGTTTTTCATTAGTTGTCAGTTGTACTCATTAAAGTAATAGAAATAAACATTTGAAATATATCAGTCTGTGTGTAATGAATTAATATAATATACAAGTTTAACTTTTTTTTAATGGAATTACTGAAATAAATCAACTTTGTCATGATATTCTATGACCAGCACCTGTATATTAGGTTTAATTTAAACTGATGGCAAAATTCGAACAAGAAAGGCAGAGGAACTAAATATACAGTTTTGTACACGGGGACACTTTTTAGTGACGTACCTATTCCAGGAAGTGGGACGCTAACAGCGCGTTGTGGTTGTGTACATGCGTAACAAGCTGTAGACATACTATTCATGAGAATATAAAGCAATAAAGGTTAGTAATGTTATTTTTGTTCTTTGTTTGTGCTGTTATGTTAAAAACGAATAGTAATAATAACGTTTTTATCTAGAATCTGTGCTTAGCAGTATCTAAGCGTGGCTAACCAGCTTAGCTGTTCAGTCCATTGTGAAAGCTAATATTGACTGATGTGTTATTATTGTCAAATGTATCACATTCAACTAAGAGATTAAGTAAATGTAATATCAACTACTTTATTTTTTTTGTTCTAAAAACCACTGGCTGATATAATATTAATGTTGATTTGATTTCTGCCTATATTGTAGTTCAGAGCTAGCCTGGCAAGCCATCCTATATATGTGAATATATACTCTGCAAACTCTGCAAAGCAAGAATTTGGTCTAGTTCACTAGGCTAGTTCAGAGCTGTTTCCTTTGAAACTATCGCTATCGCAGCCCTACAATGATACACTGTATATTTTACCTCAATATGTTTGCAGTTGTGCTTGTTGCTGTTGGACATGGAGACCACCACAGAAAAAGGAACTCCTGCTAAAAAGATTGCTGCGCCTTCAGTGACTCAGATAAACGCAGAATATGTCACGCAGGTACTCGCATATGTGCACTCTTCATGCATTTCTGATGTGTGCTGTATATTCTGAATGAAGATAACCTAATTGACTCTAGAGCAGTTGGACTAAGCAGAAAAACATGTGTTTTTGGTACTTTTTGGTCTTTTTAAGCGCAATTTTTACATACATCAAATCTGTTTTTGCCTATGTCTGCATTTGAACTTATCCATGAATTCTTGGTTTCTGTTTTTCAGTTGGCTAATAAATATTGGGCTCCTCATGCAAAGGATAAACTTCCTTTTGATCCTAAGGTAAGTTGGACAAAGCAGCATCTTAGATGTGCAGTGAGAAGATTGTGGATTTAGAATTTAAGGTGTTAAGAGGGGCTTGTGGTGCTTGTGTTTATGAGAGTTGGTAGAGCGTGTTATTCTGAAGATGCTGTCCACTGCTCTCATTAAAAAAGTCCCTGTCACATTGTGGTTCTACATTAAGGGAGAGTTTGCCAATAAAATTTGAACAAATCAAGCTAATTAAGTTCCATGGATGTTAGTCCTTACGCACATGAAGCTGGCATAGTGGAACCAGCAAGTGACTGCAGCAATATTGATATGAGTGTATTGCTGCACTTTTCCTAACTTGACTCAAAGGCATAAGTAAACATGCCATCTCAGTCATTTCACACAGTGAAAAGGAGACATCTCGTGTTTTTATTGTTCACATTGATGACAAGACAATAGGGCTGTGACATATATCAGCCACAACAGTATTGATATAAACTGACATCAATTAATATTGTGTGTGATTTTTAAAAAATATACTGTGATATAAATTGTGACGTCATAATGTGTTCCCCTGTGAGTGCAATCATTAACTAGGTGACAGTGTTTTGTGCAAAAGGCTGTAGCTATACATTCACTTTTCCATCATGCACAATAGATTATAGAAGATGGAAAATAGGCTTTGTTTACATTAATAATTTCTGCTACCTGCAAGTTGCAGTCGCAGACAAAATGTCCTCATAGTGTATATTTTGTACTTTAGTATCATAAGTAATGTTACTGCAGATTTCCTTGAAAGATTTTGAGGCCTTCGTCGCCTACGTTCACAAGTAAGCTGATTGCAAATGTAGCTGATTTAGTAGCAGTCATTAGCCCCGTTTCTTAAAATGCTTTCACGCAGGACCCGAGTTGCCTTCTTCCTATCTTAGGAGGATTTATTTAGGCCAAAGCAGCATGGGAGGTTGAGTTGAACTCCCTGCTGTTGTATCTTGGTGATACCAAGGGAGGTAGTCACAGAGTCAAAATGGTCAGCGTGTGTAAGGGTAAGCTGTGTGTGATTTATAGAGGGGGGGTGTCAGATATTCCACATCAGTTCTGCTGCTTTTTCACACAGAAATGAATGTTGTTGTTTTGTTTTTTTTGGAATACTTTCCCTGCCTTCTGTTTGCCTCGTATCCTGATGATTTCAATATGAAATGTGTGTTCAGGTTTTGGAAGATGTGTACGAAAAAGAGATTCTTACATCTAAGTAAGTAAATAAACAGCCTCACTGATGTTTTTTAATATTTTATTTTATAATGTTTGTTTTCATATTTTTTATTATGTTTTCTACTTTCAGATTTTCCATCAGGAAAATTATGCTGCTTGAATTCAGGTGACAATTTTCATATCTTCATTCTGCAAATTATTCAGCCACCTAGAAAGGATCAAATTGTGGCCACACTATTTGCAGAGTAGATCATTTATTTTCTCCTCTTGTAGTCAATACCTTGAAAATTACCTTTGGGTAAACTACACACCCGAGGTGTCCAGCAAAGCCTTCATCATGTCCATTTGTTGCATCGTCAATGAAAAGTTCAGAGAGAATGTTCCAGCTTGGGAGGTGAGGAACACAACATTGGATTGAAGATGCTTAGAGAAAATAAAGTTCAACAATCTATAATCGTATAAAGGTTCTGTACCCATACATAACATCTGAGGTGAACACAGTATTAATGTATTTGTGTCATGATTCTTAGGTTTTTAAGAAGGAGCCTGGCCATTTCCCATTCTTCTTCAAGTGTGTGATGGAAGCTGTGTTGGCGGGCGAGGAGACTGGTCTTACTCTGAAGGAGCAAACTGTTGTCCTGGTCTTCCTGGACCACTGCTTCAACAGTCTGGTGTGTACCGCCAGCACATCCTGGACTATTCTGTTCAGGAAACAAATCCTGTGGAGTTGGCATAAACAAGCAAATCACAGCGTCAGCCTTCAACTTTTGTGATTTTCACTGGCTTCCTAATTTAACTTATGTTACTTTAATCATTACAAAATTAAATGATATGAATATTCTAGATTAAATTTTCACAGTTTAGGCAATTATTAGTTATGCCCACTAGGTGGCAGTAGTAGACAAAGGAAATCAGCCACCCTGCATCCTGAAAAGCTGCATAAGACTACAGAGAAACAATGCAGATGTCTTATTTTTTTTAAATGCTGCACTTTGATTGAATCCTATAAAAACCTGTAAATGTTTAAGTCGAAGGGCTAAAAGTCTGTCACGACTCTGTCTTTGACTGTATATTTTTGTCTCTTTCTCCTTCTGCGTGCATGCACCTCCCTCCCAGGAGGTCGATTTGATCAGAGAACAGGTGCAGCAGCTCATCTCTCTGCCAATGTGGATGTGCCTGATACCAGTAAGATATCAACCTCCTGCCTTAATTAAGTTTCTCTGGGGGTTATTGGCACCCCAAGTCATTTCACTATCAGGACCTGTCTCCTTTCTCTGACACTAATCAGCAGTTAAACCATCTCCTTCCTTTGTTATTATTTAATTTTCTGTCACACCTGCAGTCCAGACTCCAACACGAGCTGAAGAAAGTTCCAAAACTGCAGAAGTTCTGGAATCTAATCAAGAAGAAATTTGATAAGATGGATGCTGACACAGCTGAGCGGTAATATTAGATTCTTTGCTGACCTGTTCAAAGCATCAATACAGACTTAAGAAAATAGCCTTTGATGTTCCAGACTCTTTCTGATTTGTGTTCTTTGTGTCGTCTTTAGGGCAACCAGAGAGAGGACCTTCCTCTCGTCTCTCATTGAGAAGTTTACTGGAGTCCTTATGTCAATTACACCAACAGGTGAGAAAAAATAATGTTTTTATATATTTTATGACGCTGTTAGATAAAACATAGAAAGCTGGATTTTTTTAAGGATTATTTTAAGATATTTCTATTTAATAATTCTGGAATTTTAATCTATAAATGTGTCTTTACATTCAGTCTCTTTAAATTATTCTTTGTCTTTCTGTTGTTCCACAGCGTACCCTTTTTATGACAACAATAAACAACTATTAAAGCAACACTAAATAAGTTTTCCTCTTCTCCCCCTACTGGTTGAAAGCAGAATTACAACTGCCGTAAACAACCCTACCACAGCCTGCTGTAGTTAAAGCTAACAACAAGCTAACTCTAACACGAGCCAAATGATACTAAATAAGCCACGACATAAAAAGATTCACACTGTTGGACAAAAAAATATTACTACCAAGTCCAGTAGCAACAAAGCCAGGTCACCATCAGTTCTTGATTTCACAGCCTCCTTTATCTCCTCCAAGCGAGTGTAGGCCGCGCTGATGTTCACTCTGGTTTTAGCTCTTTGTTTCACATCCAAAGACATTACTGTCTTAGTTTTACTTCTAGGCTCCGCCATGATGCCATCAAAAAAAATCTAAATTCTTCTTTTTTTTCCTTCTTTTTTTATTGACATTCATTGAACTGAAAAAGCTAACTGCTAGCTTTTATATTAGCTACGTAAAGCAGGAAGAGACCTCTCACTAGTATTCCTATCCAAACCAATAAACTGTTATGTGCAGTTTCTGGTCAGCAGAGGCTACAGAGTGTTGTCCAATGTGAATTAGCTCAAGTTTATGGCTCAAGAATCACTGAAACCAGATTGAAAGCAGTAGCTTAACGCATTAAAAACTCTTTAGTGTTGCTTTAAAATGCAGCCTTTCCTTTTGTTGGACCACATATTTAGTTGCTGTGTTTTCTTCTTTCTAAGTGGTCCAGCAGCCACACAGCTACAGGCATAGACCTCTGTTGTAATGCAGGCCGACACACAGGCCCCCTACCTGAATGCTATAAACAGAACGTGTGTTTAGATAGAATTCAAGCCTGACAGACTGGATTATGATCTAAAGCACAGCAGGATCCGCATCACTCTGATGCTTGCTGCATGCCTCAAACATTAAGTAAACACACACACACACACACTCATGTGTAAGTATGCTTGAGGAGCGAGGTCCCAGCATGCCGCTGAGCTGGCCGTGCAGCATCTCATAGAGTCCCATCCAATCAGCGTGACACTTTAGTGTTGTCCACATGCATGTTCTACCCTCATGTCCTCAGGTCAAACCAAACATCCTCTTCTACAAGTCAACATCTAGCTTTTATCATCTTTTTTTAAATGTGCTTGTTTGTTTTATTTACTTGTTTATTATAGAGGATGAATTGTTTGATGTGAACTGAAGCGGTATCCTGAAACACGCCTCTTATCTTCCACAGGGTCTGTATCCATGGACAAAGTGCATTACTGTGAGAGATTCATTGAGCTCATGATTGATTTGGAGGTAAGACACAGTTTTGTTTTAATTCAGGAGTGAATGACGATGTTTTCACAGTGATAATGTGCACTAGAAGTGTGAATCTCATCTAGACATCAGGCTTTTATAATAGCTTGTTTTCTTGTTTCGTTGTTCACATTTAGGGCAGACTAAAGTTAATTGTGTTCAGTTCCAGCTCCACTTTATGTGCTTCTACCATTGCTGTCTACAAAGCTATGTCCTATTTAAAGCAACAAAGCTGAAGTTGTTTCCCTTTTTTTAATTTCTGAATCAGAAATTCCCTAAAGAGCTATTCCATCTAATTTTTTGACTCCCCGAGCATCTTTCATCTGCATGGTGGTTTTAGGAAGAATATTTATATTTTAAATAAGATGCACTAAAATGCCAAAACTATGACTACACACATCTACAGCACTATTAGCCACTCATTTATAAAGTTTATCAGCAAAAAAAAGTTGATTTGGGGGTGATGCTCTCTTTTAAGGACTAGGGTTGAAAATTAGCCTCTGGCTAGAAAACCTCTGCACAAAACACTGGTTGCATTTTTCATACATGTAACATTGTCTTTTGGTGCTGTCCTTGCTCAGTAAGCCGAAACTAAACTTTTTGATTTGTGAAAAAGTGTTTTCAGCAGGTTTTTTTTAACATTTGGACCACATTAGAACTGGTCCAACTCAAAAACTACAAGACTATTGTAGTTTATATTTACACCCAAGTATAGATGTAAGAAAATATTGATGCACTGAAATATTGCAATATTTCATACTATGATACTGAATCAATATTTTAAAGGGACACTAGTTAGTTCTGGCTTGTTTTTAGCACCCACTAGTGTTCGTTGGCGAAACCGAAAGTAAAACTTTTCTCCTCGCTGTGCGTTTGTCTTTTTAACACCTTAATCTAACTGCTGAAATGTCTCCTCAGCCTTCATTAGTTTCTACGGGTGTTATTCATCACTGAATCAAACAAATCAGCTGCATTCATGATCTAAAACATGCAGGACACGAGCTGGAGCCAGACTGCGGATCCAGGTAGGTCAAGCTGAATTTTTCTGTCCCAACAGACCGGACCGGCAACTGTGAAGTTGCAAGTGGAATATTCTGGCCACAGGGGGCGACAGGGGCTGGGTGGCCTTTCATTAACCCTGTAAAGGGTCATTTTAGCACATACTGGCTCAAGAAAATGATTTAAAAATATAAAAAAATTGCAAAGTGTCCCTTTAAAGCAGTGCATCAATATTTTTATTGAGATTTTACATGCAAACATTTACTGTATTTCTTTTGTGTGGTGTAAATCAAACTCCGACTGCTAGGTGGCAGCAGTTTTTACTGCCTTCATTCTGGCGGAACAACAGGATCAGATCAAATATCTGGGTTTTAGTATTGCAATTTATTGTCTCCCATGTATTTTGTTGTATACTGTATTTCCAGATACTAGCCAACACGCACCCCTGGCGCCGATTAAAGATGCTCAGGGAGTCAAGGAATTTGTTGGACTCGCCCTTTCCAAATCAGAAATAAAAAACTGAAACTTCTGCTTTGTTTTAAAACATAAATACTATGATGAAAGTTCAGTCTTAGTTTTTGAAATGTGCTCTAGGATCTATAGTTCAGTGTCTCTTTGTGACAATTACAATAATCCATATAAGGATAAATATTTACAAAATAGAAACAGAAGTTGGCTATAAAGTAAATCCGGGTGAGGGTTTGTGAATCACAGAACTAAATTCACCAGTGAGTTTGGTGTGAAGACATGTTATCACTTCAGATTGTTATTTTTGCTGCCGGGGAATATCATATGTTGGTAGCGAGGGAGGTCAATAGATTTCATCTGGCTGTCTGCTGACATGCTGGCCTTGCTGTTCCTGGCAGTGGTTAGTGGCTGGCCAGCTGACTGTCTCCACAGACATCCCCTGTCCTTCAGCACTATCCTTTTACAAAGCTTCAGTGCCTGAAATCCACACTTCCTCTCCCTGATGATGACCTGAAAATAAATGCAGAGAATAAGGCCCGTGTTGCTGTGTTTATTTTATGCTGTGCTGAGATGAAAGATAGCCGTTGGATATCAAAGCAGCACTTCTCCCGGTGTTTGGGTGTCTGCTGCCTCTGAAGAGCCGTTATGATTGAATAAAAGATGTCTTTTGCATTTCAGAATTCTGTTTTTATTCTCTTTTTAGTTTGAATGCTTGTTGAAGCATTCAAATTATTGAGTTCCTGTTTCTCTTTATTATATGAGTTTATTATTCTGCTTCCGTACGTTTTTTGGCATCTAACTAGTGCCACAATTTTTACACTATTTACACAATTTTGCTATCAAAACGTTCAGGAATCGCCAGCTATGACTTTTCGTATTGAAATTCTTTATACTTTTCGCGATATTCAGCTTTTTCTGCAATTTTTGGCCCATTGAAATGAATGGGAAATGCTTCAAATTCTCAAAACTTATGACCAATCCTTTAAGCTCTTTGAACTTTAACTACTTCAACATACTTCAACCTAGAGACTTCATTCAACTTTTAACAAACTCAGAACAAGTTCAACTCTTCTCAAATGACTCTGCTTCTTGTTTTTTTTTTTACAGTTTTTCTATAATCACAGGTTAAACTTGAGGTACGATTTGGAAAAGTTCAGAAATTTCTCCTCCTCCCCCCATTCAAAGGAATAGGGCTCAGAACCGACTTTGCTCGACTTCAGACAGTATCCTCAGAGAACCGTAGAAACGATGGGAATGAGACTTGCGCTGGATGAAAACTGGCGGATTTTCCTCCGTTTTGATGTATAATTTATAAACGTTCTCCAAAAATTGTTGTCATAGCGTTAATTAGTTTGGAAAAGGTTTAAAAGATTTCTCCTTCCAGCCACTCAGAGGTGTGATAACCCATATATGGTCATGCTGTCTCCCACTGTAACCCCCAAATTCCACTATCTCCGCTCCGGCACGAACTCCGCAGCAAAAACGGTTCCTTTGTAGTCAGTCAGAGCTGTTCCACTACTGCCGCAGTGCGCCGCCCGCCATTCCGCCATCCGGCAAAAATAGGATCGATTCTATTTTTGCCGGACACCGGAGAACCTCCGCAGTCAATCTACAGAAATCACCACCACCCAACAGGAAAGTGAGCAAGCACAACTTCCGTTATTTCACAATAAATCTATAAACGAAAGCGTTTTTTTGTTTCATATGCACAGGTATTTTTATCTAATGACTATTTCATGTATACACATATGTCTCAAAACATTTTTTACATGTTTACACATTTGAAGACCATGTTAAAAATATTTTAATCACAGAATGATTTGTTTGGATCTAACTTCCGCATTTATTGCTCGGACTGTATCGCGAGATCTCGAAGTTCCCGCGCATGCCTGTTAGCGCACCTCAGGTCTCCGCACCGGGGCGGAGCCGTTGTAGAGCGGGTATAGTGTGAATTGAGTTCGGAAGCGAGCGGCGGTAGAAAGCGGGGGCGGAGCGGAGCGCAGCGGAGATAGTGGAATTTCGGGGTAAGTCAGAGCTCCAGATCTCAATCCAGAAAACTAAATTCTGCTACGACCACATCTTTTGGGGTAGATGCGTAATTTTCTCAAAACCAGTAGGTTTATTTGTCTGCTTCGATGGGATGTCTTCGATTTTGCTGTAACTGCCACGGTTTTTGCGCTACAAGGCTCAGAAGGAGGACTGAGCCAGATTTTCTCCCATTGGCGGCCATTCAAAAGATTCTCAGAGTTTGTGCTTCGATTGCTGTCTGAGAGCTGAAATCGTCTCGTCATATCTCCTACAATATTCAACGTAGCCACACAATCATTCGCACAGAGCACCATCGAAGCCTTTGGCCGCTGACGGTTTTGGAATTTTTCGAATCGGTGTAATACTTTTCGAATGGTGATGAGACGTTCGAGGCCTGCAATTTGACGTTTGGAGCTGCAGATCAGGAAATCTGCAGTTTCAGACAATTTCTCGAAAGAAAAATCTGCTACGACCACATTTTTTTGAGTACAATCATTAATTATGCAAAAACAGTTGTTTTACTCGTCCGCTTTGATGGGATGTCTTCGTTTTAGCTGTATCTGCCACGGTTCTTGAGTTACAAGCGTCAGAAGGAGGAATCAGCCACATTTTCCTCCCATAAAAAACAGGCATTTTCCGCCCCGGTCTCTGTCAGACAGCAGAAATCGTCTCCTCATATCTCCTACAAATATTCTAGGTAGGCACACAAAAATTTCAATATAGCACCACCAAAGCCTTCTGATGTTGACGCTTTTGGAATTTTTCAAATCAGTGTAATACTTTTCGAATAGTGATGAGAAGTTTGAGGCCTCTGATCTGACATCTGAAGCACAGATCGAAAGCCTTCCTCATTAAGGGGCCTGCCTGCTGCATCTAACAGAAGCAGACCAGTGGTGTGATAATGGAGCTTTCTGATTGGTTAAGACGTTTCCTGCTATTTAGACTGTCTGACAGCTGATATACGGAAAAGCTATTTTAAGTACAATCCTACTGGAGACTTGTGGCCTCTCTATCAGTCTGTCTGCTTCTTTCAGCAAACCAGTATCATAACCAGCATCTGGTTTAAGAACAGAACCAGGATTAGAACCAACACCATAACTAGGGCTAGATTAGAACCAGGCCCAGAACACTGACCAAAACCAAAGCCAGAATCAATATTGTCTCTCTCCCTCTATCTCTCCCTATATCGCTCTCTGCCCCCCCCCCCCCCACCACCACCACCTCTCCCTGATTGGCTGAGAGTTTTAAAATTTTTTCTGGCTATACAGACATACACACCCACACATATTATACATCAAATCGATCAGCTTGGTCTGATGAACCCAGCCCCCCCCCCCCATTCCTTGCTCTCTGACTGGCTGAGAAAGTTCAAGCTTCTTCTCGGTTAATAGAAATACGTACCCACACATATTGTACATCAAATCGATCGGCTTGGTCTTAGGAACCCATTTCCCCCCCTCACCCCCAACATCCCTGCTCTCTGATTGGCTGAGAGATTTCAAGCTTCTTCTGAGTTAACAGAAATACACCCCCAGACATGTTATATATCAAATTGATCGGCTTGGTCTCAGGAAACCAGCTGTCCACCATCCCTGCTCTCTGATTGGCCGAGAGAGTTCAAGCTTCTTCCAAGTTAACAGAAATACGCACCCAGACATGTTATACACCAAATCGATCAGCTTGGACTCAGGAAACCAGCCGTCCACCATCCCTGGTCTTTGATTGGCTGAGAAAGTTTTGAAACTTTAAAGTTCAATTTCTGCTCTTTCTAACAGTTTATTTTTATCTCATTCTGCTAACTTTGACAATTGAACTCATTTTCAACTTCACTTCAGTTCTAATGCATGTTCATCTATTAGTTTCAGCTGCTAAATTCACAGTTCAGCTAATTGTGAAAATTTAGCTATTAAATTATTCCTACTCAAATACCAGCTGTTTAAACATTTCAGCTGTCCAGTTTTTTAAACTGTGTACTGAGATTTCAGTTTTCTGCTGTTTAGATTTTTTTTTCTCTTTTCTCCACTTACTTATTTGGCTTTATTACACTTGTTAGTGATTTTTTGCTCCTAAATCTTTAAATCTTTTCAGCTCATTTTTACAATTACGCTAAATTTTTGCAGCAGAAAACTGCTTATTTCAGTTCAGCTACTCAGCTATCAGTTTCAAAATTCAGCATATCCTGCTAATTTCACAATTCAACTAATTGTGAAAATTTAACTACTTATACTCAAATATGAGCTGTTTAAACATTTTAGCTGCTCAGTTTTTTAAACTGTGTTTAGAGATTTCAGTTTTCTGCTGTTCAGGATTTTTTTCTCTATTCTCTACTTTTCGGGCTTTTTAAAACTTTTTAGCAATTTTTGCTCCTAAAACTTCAAATACATTCAGCACATTTTGACAATTAAGCTTAGTTTTAGCTTCAATTCAGCAGTTTCAGCTATCATTTTCAGCAATAAAGCATTCAAACGCATTTCTGCAAGAAATGCAATTTATCTAGTTTCCAATTATGTTCCTTTTTTTGACATTTCTTTCATTATATGGTTTTGTATAGGGCATTACATTTTTACTTAACGTGTTCTGCATTTTGTTATACTTGAGGATAATCTGTTGTGTTGACAGGTTTCCTCTCTTGCAACAACAAAGAAGTGTACAATTGCGATACAAGTTTTTAAATCTATCTCATGTTACTGTCAGTGTTATTTCAGCCTATTTTTCCTACGTGTCAAAACAATCTGAAGACGAGCATGAAGCAGTAACACATTCTGATAATTCTAAATATATTGAACCATCGCACCTACGTCACCTGATCATATGTGTCCACCATGGTGGACGTCAACAGGGAGTTATGGCAAAATAGTGACTTAGATTTGTTTTTTGCCAATTTATCACAACTTCTACTCGTTCAAGCCCAGTTTACTTGTCAGAAGAAGTAGCACCTCTAGGTGGGGCTCATAGAGAACTGTATTTATAAATGTTAGAGTTAGCTAGCTTAGAAAGCAACCTTCACTTTCTCCCTGCTGCTGTGTCCATGTGATTTGATCAAGTTGCCGACTTTGCCAGAATTCAACCCGGACCAGTTATACCATTATGTGATAAACAGCGTTTTACTTTACACTAGACCTGATTTAAAAGCCTACAGAAGTCCAGATCACTACCAGTTTTTTTTACGCTAGCTGGTCACTGGGACCAGGTATTACTCCCACATAGGAGGAACATAGATACCTCATAATGGCGAAGCTCATCATGCTAAATAAATAACGTAATTTTCGCACACATAGTCCTACATTGGACCAATATTATTAGTGTCTAGCAATTCATTAATGGACGGAAATGTACGTCCACCATAGTGAAAGATAATATTATCAATACCAAATAAATTATAAAAACACATCAAACTTGTCATTTCAGGTCCATCCCAGTCAGTCTTTGGCTTGCTCATGAAATAAATGAACGTTAATCTTACTTGGTAAAAAGGTATTTGCTGCAAATCTGTGAATACTTAAAGGGCTACCAGTTCTTAAAGCTGCTGTCCACCATTTTCTGTTTTCATCAAAAGTTAGACGATAAAAAACAAGTTGGGTTTACACCCTTTTCTGTTGGTGCAGCCCAACTATTACCATTTTACTGTCAAACAAAATAAAAGCAATATAATGCTACAAACTGGCTTGTTTTGGGCTAACTTTACAGTTTCAATGCATGTTAGTAGTTAATTTGATGTCCGTCTTGGCGAAAGAGGCATTCCCATGTACATCATTGCGTGCAAAGGGTCAATAATACCCTCTAAAATATTCTACCATCTGTTCTCTTCACAAGTTCCCTGTTATTTGTTGTTTTTGGAACTTCGATATTGTCAAATCAAACTTTATTTATCAAGCAATTTTTATACGAGCACAACTCAAAGCACTGTACAAGATCACACACATTTAAAAGCTACAATGAAAGGACAACTGACTGAGTACAGATGAAATAGGCAACAAAGAAAATGGAAACGCCATCAAAGCAGCCAACTGCACTCGGAGCAGCAGGATCGACAGCAGCAGCCCGGGCACCACCACATGGCACCAAGTTTGTTTTGCAGCTTGTTCACAGGTTTAAAATTATGTGTGTTCAGGCCCTGCTTCCTACCAGACGCTGGTTTAACACAATGCTGGACGACTCTCATTTGATGGTCTTCTGTCAGCTGTCTGGCCTCATCGACAGAGAGACGGAGGGACACCTCTTCTGTCAGGTATAAGACATTATATGCATGTTCAGTGACAGCATTCACACATGCCAGAGATCATTTTTATGCTCATTTGTTGTGCTTGTTGTCTTTTTTTTAAGCTTCTGGACATGCTGAAGTTCTACACTGGCTTTGAGATCAATGACCAAACAGGAAATGCCCTGACGCAGAAGGAGATGACTACTTTGCATTATGACAGAATCACCTCACTACAGGTGAATATTACATGAAAATGAGAATTTCAGATCAAGATTTCATTGGCAAATATTATGCAGTCCTTTTACTTATTTGCTCTGGTTTCTTTCACATTAAATGTTCTCAAATATGAGTGTGCTTCATCAGAACATAGACAACACCAGCATGAATGTAGGACACTACCACCAGCTACAGCAGCAAATAAGATTTTCAAACTTGTGAAGGGAAAAAGACACATTCTTAAATAATTCTGATCTTTTATTAAGTCGCTTCTCCCTGCCATCTGGTATTTGTTAAAATGTGTTATGTGTATTAATTTTCAGCACTCTCTTTTCTTCTTCAGAGAGCCGCCTTTGCTCATTTCCCAGAGTTACACGACTTTGCTATGGCCAACGTAGCGGCGGTGGACACGCGAGAATCGTTAACCAAACAATTTGGCAACCTCAGGTAAATGAAATGTTTCAGTAAACCAAAATAATCTTAACATGTTCTGCATGTTAACTTAAATGGCATCAATTGTTTTTGTTTACCTTCAGCATATTGGTCCTAATCACTATAAAACACGTCTGAGCCGACAAACAGGCGTGTATGGATTGTTAACTTGCCACTCTGTCGTAAAATAACAGAACTGCCATTACTGCCTGACTTCCTTGCTAAAAGGCAGCTAGTGAACCCTTGAACGGGCAGCTGGTACCAGCCAGAGCGAGGCACGCCTCATTAATCTAATCGATTTGCAGTGGCTTGAGAATAAACTCTTTGAACAGCTGTGTTTGTCAGATCATATTAGCCCGCCAAAGAGCCAAAAGCCACCCTCACTTTGATGAACAAACCTGCATCTGACGGTGTGTGCATGTGTGTGAACTTAAATATGATCAAAACTTAAAAAAACACATATTGCTAATTTGTAAACGCTTCAGGGTCTGGACTTCTTTTCTTTAGTTTATTGTCTTAACGGACCGATGACATGAGATCATAGACTCTAAAACACAACGTGCAAGTTGTTGATTTCTTATTTTTTGTGTATACTTCTGTGCCATGTCTGTTGTCATTTTTAGATTGCTGTTCTTACCTTTGAACAGTTTTACAGCGTTTTTTGATTGCAAACATTTACAATTTCTTTGAGTGAGGCAGAATGTTATGAGTCACGCTGAGCTGCATCAGGTAATGACTTGACTGAATCATTTTTGTGTTTTTCCAGAAGCTCTGCTCTTTTACTCAGATTTAGGCTTTTGGATAAAGCAGGAACTGCATTGTTCACAGCTTCCCGACTGTCACCAAAGCAGCTCTGGGGGTAACTCCAAATATGCCAATTAGATTTAACAAGGCGTTTTTCATCCAAACAACTCATGCTAATGCCAGTTTATTCCAGCTGTGCTACTCATCGGCTAAGCTCCCAGTCAACCGCCACTCTGAATTTATCCGCTAAGTCCCTCAAATGCACACTTATATTGTTGCGTAGCCCCCCCCCCCCCCCCCCCCCCCCCCCCCCCCCTTCACACAGACACACACACACACACACAAAGAGACACTTCTTTCAGTCGTTTAAAACATGGTGAGTTTATTTCAGGTCAAAAAGAAGCTGAAAAAGGATCAAAGAGAAAACATCACAGTGAAATGCTGACAAGAAAGAGAGGAAAGGCATCAATCAAGTCTTGTAATTGGGTTTTTTGTTTTAGAAACAATGCATAATATTCTTTACCTGTTTACTTTAAAAAATATTAAGAATTTAAAACCCAGTTCACTCAATTTTTTAAATTCATTTGCAGTGGTCTGTAGTTTAAATGAATGCCTTGTGAGTCGATCTCTAGGAAAACAGCTCTTGCGCTTTTGTTTCAGGAAGTAGAAGTTAGCCGGAGCAGAGGGGAGTAGAAAATGGCAGGATTTGGAGTCTTATTCATTATTATTCCCCGATATTAGGACATCTCTCCTCTGATTGGCTAACAGCAATGCGACCCTACTGCTCATTCATTTTGCTTTGCAACGTTGGTGTTTTATCTCCACAAATAACACTAGCCTGAAGGAGTTCGGCCATGTTGCTGAGTTGCTAATGCTAACGGTTAGCTTCTACTAGCCGAGACATGCTCTGCTATCTCCTGGATGCTAAATTAACAACAGCCTTCCTCGTCACGAGCCAAGATTGGCGAGTCTGATCTGACTGGCTTTTCTGACCCTAATGTTTCACCGTTTATTTTTTATTGGCGGCTAATGCAGGAAATAGGGGTAGGCTATTTTCA
This sequence comes from Aphyosemion australe, assembly GCA_006937985.1. Classification (NCBI taxonomy): domain Eukaryota; kingdom Metazoa; phylum Chordata; class Actinopteri; order Cyprinodontiformes; family Nothobranchiidae; genus Aphyosemion; species Aphyosemion australe. The sequence goes on from SSNS01000054.1 coordinate 1,835,621, forward strand.
CGTTTAGCCAGCAATTGAAAGTCAGAGTGACCGATCATATTTAAAAAATAACCAGTAAAAAATGGTTTCTCAGTGAACTTGCTCTTTAAGTGTTGTTCTTGGAAGCAAATCTGTCCAAATTAGACATTATCAGGCTTGTTTGTCTAATTCCTGCATTAGAAAATGTTCATCTAAATTATTATTCTAGAAAAGCATTCCTGTTTTCCAGGAAAACTTGACATCTGTTTGGCTATTTATGTGTTCCAAAGTGTCCATTTTACAGAATAAAAACACTTTTTTGTCAATTTTGGTAACGTTTAGCAGAAAAACTCTAAGTGAAGCAGAGTAAACTTACTGTAGACGGGTTTCCAATGTCTCCCCATCCTTACCTGCCAACAGTGCTGTTGTTGTTTTGTTGCTAAGGAAAGGAATATCCACCTGACTCATGCCAGGTCATCCACCAGACCACCAAAGTGCAACATTGGCACAATTACAGTTGTAGCAGGATGGATGCACATGCACGACCCGGGCTTTTCAGTGCCACGTGTGGCCGTCCGGGCCTGTCGCAGCGTGTTCAGCCCCTGTCCTTCGTTGTGCATCAGACCTTGCTTGTGTCACGGCACGCCAGCATGATTAAAACAGGTCTGCATGCAAAGAGCCACGCCTCAGCTTTCTGAGACAGAGATGGGCTTTGATTTTCATAATCCTGTCTCTCAGCGCGCCCTCGGCCCTCAACACACATGCTGACAGAGCAGGAGTGCAGTGTGAAACCAAACAGAGCTATCGCCTTGTGCCGCAGTGCTAATAAGCATGAAAAATTAGATATGGCTCAGAGTTTTCCCTTCTACAGTGTTATCATTTGAAGCTTTTTATATATATATATAAAAAAAACTAGACCTGCATATTTCTCTGTGCAGATATATTTTAACCTGGAGACACCAGATTGTCCCTGCTGCTGCTAATCTGATCATTTTATTCATCACCAAAATGATTATCTCTGTATTCCAGTTAGTTATTATCTGATTATTATCATCCCTGGTCTGGAGAACAGTGTCAGCTAAATTTCTAATTTGCAAATGCCTTTTTTTTTCTTGCTGACTAACCATTTGTCCATTTCTGCTTTTTTACTTGCAGTCCTAACATGCTCCACCAGGTGGCCTCCTACCTGTGTCTGCTGCCAGAGCTGCTTGAAGGGCAGGACACGACCTATGAGAAAAAGTTTCTCCTTGAGATGCTGGTATGTGCTTTTATTGTCATGTTCATGTGATTCTTTTGTTATTTGATCTCAAATTATATTATTTGTTTCCTCGGATTTATAAACAACATAGTCCCCAAAGCCGGTTTTATTAATGTGGCGTTTTAAAACAGTTTCAGCGTAAAAATCCTGATTTGTTTTGGCTATCGAACGGTAAAATGTTAAGTTGGGTTTTTGATAAATACATTTTTATGTTTGCAAAATTTTCCAAGAGAGCGTGGGTGCGTAGACAAATGGTACTTCATCCTGTTGTGTAAAATATTGTTTTTGTAAATGTATGGCCTCTTCTTTTTGTTAAATAGTGTCTTATAAGTCCATATGGGCTAGGCCTGACACGTAAATGAAACATGCATTCATTCCTTAAACTATAAGTAAGATAATAGCTGCTCTTAGATCAGTTTTATATAAGTGTGGTCATTCTAGACGTAGCAGCTGATTGTTTCATTGTTCCAGTTCTTTATGCAAATTATGTATTTTGAAATTAAAAAAGTAAAAAAAATTGGTACAGTTGCTTCTTAAATATCTATTTTTTGTAAAATAGAGTGAAATGTACTGGAATTTTAGTGTTTGTTTCTGTCAGACACTTTTTGAGCTGATATTTTTTTAAATCAAGCTTCAGTTCAGCAGAAGATTAAAGAGAACATAGAGAGGAGGCTATGGTGGCAGAGAGGTATTTTGTTATTAACCCTGATCTACATGTTATCTGTGTCACACACACACACACACACACACAGGTGTCGCGTCATGAGCGCAGGATCTCTCAGATTGAGCAGCTGAACCTGATGCCCCTTTATCCAACAGAGAAGATAATCTGGGATGAAAATATCGTCCCAACAGAGTACTACTCTGGTGAAGGTATGTTTAGAAATGTGAATTGTAATAACAATTTCACTCTATTATTTGTGTTTTGTAATAACTTTACAGCTGCATGTTGTATTATTTGTCTCAAATACTGTAGCTGTACTTATTTTCATGCAACACATTTAAAAGCTAACATTTCTTTAACCTTATTGTCCTTTACGTCTTGATTTCTTTTGCCTTTGTTTTTGTTTATATTTACGTATTTGTTTATCTTGTCAGGCTGCTTAGCTCTTCCAAAGCTGAATCTTCAGTTCCTGACGCTCCATGACTACCTTCTGAGGAACTTCAACCTCTTTCGTTTGGAGTCCACCTATGAGATCAGGCAGGACATAGAGGACGTGGTTTGGAGAATGAAACCTTGGTGAGATGTCCTTCATTTATGGTTACAGTAAATAAGCAGCAGTGCTATGCGCTGCCTTAAATCCAGCTGATTTTCAGTCTTGTCTGCACACAACCAGGCAATCAGAGTATGGTGGAGTGGTGTTTGGGGGCTGGGCGAGGATGGCTCAGACAATCACCACTTTTTCCATTGTGGAAGTTGCCAAACCCAACATCGGAGAGAGCTGGCCAGCTCGCGTACGAGCCGACGTCACCGTAAACCTCAATGTACAAGAACACATCAAGCAGGAGTGGGAAGGTAAACGTTTAACCTGTTTGTTTAAATATGGCTGGTTCCTGTACTCCTGACTTTTTTGCATGTTTCTTCTCATTATATAGACATATCTGAGTAGCTTCTGTCAGTTAAAAACTCAGAATCTGCTGTTTGTTTACACAACTTAGGCAGGTATAAAACAGTATAAATGTAGCCCAGAGGAACTCTAATGAGATAATATGAGCTCTGAATGTCGATATATGAAATTGGTATTTTATTTATCTGTTTAATGGAAGTGCTGCTTTCATTTAGATGTTTGTTTACAATTGTTCTCTTTCTTCTGTTACTCTAACGCCATCGTCCTTTAGGTCTACGGAAACATGATGTCTGCTTCCTGATCACGGTCCGCCCCATTATGCTGTATGGCACGCGCTTCGATCGGCGCCAGCCATTTGTAGATCAGACTGGCCTGGTGTACGTGAGAGGCTGCGAGGTGCAAGGCATGCTGGATGACAAGGGCCGCGTCATCGAGGAAGGTGAAGTCAGACGTACCTCTGTCTGTACGATAGACACAAACACACACACACAGAATATCCATCCTTCGAGCAGACCTCTGTGTTGTCATAACTACCAGCAAATCAGATCATTGTGTAAAAATTAGACCTGACTTGTTCACATTAAGATTATATTAACCTTTATCGTCAAATCCCTAAGCATTATGTTAGGTATTATATCAGAAAAGTCCCTGGTTTTATTACATTTTTTGTGCAGGCAGTAGTGTTTTTTACAATGTAGATTTCTTTTTTTATAAAACCTGATATTAAAGAGGTTAAATCTAAAAAACACACACATATTTTATTGTGTTTGGTGAGTGCTGAAGCCAAGGATGAAATCTGTGTAAAAAAAAATCAGACTTATGAAATATTATATAATTTTAATTACACCTTTCCATCAAGGACATTTTTTTTGTGTGCTAAGGGTCCCCAATGTGGCTTTTTTAAAGGGACCTCCAAGGGTTAACAAAGTTCAAGGAAAATGGTTTTAATAGGCTAAATGAAATTTTTTCCGTGGAAACAAAGATTTTTTTATACACTAACACAATCTTTGTTTACTCTTGTGCTCCTGCTGGCAGCCTAAAGCATTTCACCTAAGTTAGCCTGTAACTCTAGTCTTTATCTTCCATCAGAACATTTATTTCTATGCTGAAGCACCATTTTTTATCCTGTCTCTTCTGTTTTTATCAACTATGGACAGGGAATGGATATCTAAGTAGATACTATGCCAGGAGACTAGATCTGCTAGACTGGGCTTGGTTAAACTTTCAGATCTCCACCAGGGGAGAAGTGATGCCACGGTGATGGCACAGAAAGATTTGGATCATTTTGAAGTATTTGGATAAAGTCTGATAAATGTGTACACTCTTTGTCTTTGATTAATACAAATTTAAGTTAAGCTCACCATTAAAGTCAACACCTAGTTGCTGTATTTGCTCACACACCTCAGCCCAACTGTCCGAGTAATTATCACATCACGTTAAGGATGCAGCTTCCTCTCTTCTTTCATCACGTTATTCCCTCTTAACCAAACTGCACACATGTTAACAGGCATCAGAGGCAGACTAGATTAGTTTCATTCCTCCCTCTTTGCCCCACACACAATCTATTCAGATATCTGTGAAAGCTGCACTCTGTGCACCACATAGGGTCCCTTTGGGAACGAGCCTGGGGTCATGCACACAGTCAGTCAAGCATGAATGTGTAAACGCTGTTCATGGAAAGCATGGTTACGTCTTTATTTATTTAATCTCACAAAGGGTTTTATATAAGAATAACCTAATTTAGTTTGTTTTAGCTTTTAGTGGTGGAATACCGTGACTTTTCACCTTTATTTAGGCTTCTGCTTTGTATTGTTTTAAAAAAATTCACAGGGATTTAAATACATTTATCAGAACTTTTATATTTATGACTTTGAATTAAATTTACTTTGTTGTTGGTAAAAATAATATTCAGGACCTGAACCAAAACCTAAGCTATATGGAGAGACCAGAACGTTCCGTGTGTGGCTGGACCCGAACCAGTACCAGCAGGACATGACCAACAGTATCCAGAATGGCACTGAAGACCCTTATGAGACTTTCAACATCATCATGAGGCGTAAACCCAAGGAGAATAACTTCAAGGTATGGATTAAATTTTGTTTAGACAATTTATCACAATACGTTTAGCTTTGGTCCTGCATCATTTGGCGGTCAACCCGCTCGCCTAATTATTGGAGCAGGACATCTTTATAATGAGTGAACGAGCTCCTGTGGTAATAAAGTCTTACAGAGTTTTATTTGTGTTTTCTGTACAGAAACACACAGGTTTCAATCGACCTTCTACTTTTGTTTAACTCAAATGTACCTGTTAGTTAAGGGTGTGTATTGGCAACAATCTGGTGATACGATAAATTTCACAACACTGGAAAGACACATCCCTGTGTTATTGCCAGATCTCATTGTTCCGTCAGAATAAAGGCGTTAAAAACTGCTGCCACCTAGCAGTCGGAGTTTGAATTGCACCACACAGAAGAAGTACAGTAAATGTTTGCATGAGAATTCTCAATAAAAAATCAATGCTTTTAAATATTGATTCAGTATCATAGCACAAAGCATTGCGATATTTCAGTGTATCGATATTTTCTTACATCCATACTGTGACACGTTTGTTGAATGTTTCTCTCCCAATGAATTTTAGGCAGTTCTGGAGACGATCAGGCACCTGATGAACACCGAATGTGTCGTCCCAGACTGGCTTCATGATATCATCCTGGGCTATGGAGACCCAGGCAGCGCCCACTATTCCAAGATGCCCAATCAAATCTCTACTTTGGACTTCAATGACACCTTTCTGTCTTTGGACCACTTACGATCATGCTTCCCAGATAATTCAATCAAGATCTTGGAGGAAAACTCTGAGCTCCAAGTTCCTCCCTTCAGGTAACGGCCAAAAATAGCCATGTTTCCACTATAGGAGTTCTGGGAAAACTCTGGGAGGTGACAGGGCTTGGTTCTGTCAGTCGTTGTGTCTCCATACAAAATCAGCCTTTTCAGGACTCTGCTAAGACCTGAGCATTTTGCAACCATTTCGGCAGTGAGGGGTGTCACTGATCAGTGCTAAAAGGCACCCGAGGACATTAATAACATTAAAAATTGTATTCTGTCAAAGTACCCTATAATTTAATCAATTTGGGGGATCAGGAGAGCAGATGTGTTACGTAAAAAGCAGTGTACAATGACCAGAAGAAGCTCCGCTATATTATGGTGCTCTGTAGAAAACCACAAAGCGGCCAAAACTACGGCGTTGTGGAAGGATTCCCATCACATTTTTCAGCGTTGGGAGTTTAGAAACAACAATTTCAAAGCAGCCTGAACGCTGCTTCTTTACCTTCCATTCTGCTTTACCAGCAACTCTTCTAATTTTACAAATGCTGGTTTGGTGTCGTCTGCTGATGTCATTTCCTACTAAGTTACAACCAATTAGCATGAGTTAATCACAAGTCCCGCCCACCGACTCTACCAGGCCTTTTCCGAGTACATACCCTAGTTCAGGTACCCGTTGGGTTCCTGAAATGGCCCAAGAAGTGGTCCTGTTGGGCCGGCCCGGTGAAATGGAGTCAAACACATGCCATGAAGGTTTACTAAAATTACCCAGAGGTTTTTTATAGTGGAAACAGGCCTTTTTTCTGTTTTTAATGTCTACTGTAATCAAAGGACATCTGTATGGCTAGTTTTTGTCCTTTCTGGACAAATCTGATGTAAAGAGATTAAAATAGATTTTTTTTTTTACTTTCTATTCAGAATCAAGTTTCCCATCTCTAAAAAAGCAGAGAAAGGAAAGAAGAGAAAGGCTGATGAGGAAATGGAAGAGAAAGAGGGAGACAAAACCTTGAATGTTGAACCCTACGTCGCCCCTAATCGGGGGCCGTATCCTTATAACCAACCCAAACGGTGAGAGGACAAATGCTTCTAGCGTTAAACCACATTGTGTGAATACATTATTCAGTAGTTTTTGACTTGTTTTTATGAGTAATGTTATGAAGTTTGTTTATGTTCCTATTCATTGAATATTTTTACTTGTTAAAAGGTACACAAAGAAGATCTAAAAGAAATTTCACCTAATTAAAACACAGCTAAGGACCTTTGCTCGTGCTAATGGAGTTTCAGAATTGCAGCTAAAACATTATTAAAATAACAAAAACATGATTTTAAACATCACAACGGTTCAGCGTCTCAGAAATATAATCAGATTTGTTAACCCAATCATTAAACTCTTGCAGGAATACAATTCAGTTCACGCCCACTCAGATTGAAGCCATTCGAGCCGGGATGCAACCAGGGCTAACCATGGTAAGCTTTCTGTTTTTAATGTTGTCTTCTGTAAAATATCCACATTAGATTAGGAGTGAATTAAATCAGACTGAAAAAACATTTTAAAAAGTAAATTTGTTCATGCAAAAGCCATGTGGACATCTTCTGTATGCATCCCTGCTGTTTAGATATTGAGGAGCGTAACAGACGTGGTGAATGAAAGCTAGCAGCAGGATATGAGTTATTCATTGTGTTTTTACTGTAGCTGAGTTAAGTATGGCAAAGAAGCTATCAGCAGGGTCATAAAGCAGCTCTGCATGCATGCTTTCATCTGCCCCTCTTCTCGCCCCTTCTAACCTTCCTCCTTGGCATATGTCACATTCATTAGCAGCAGTAACAAGCACTCTACCTCCTGGTTTACCCAGCTTTCATGTAGGGAAACCAAGGAGCTTATTATGTGCTGATTTATGCAGGAATATGTAATGATGCCGGCTATTTTTAGCAGAAATTACTCACCTGAGAGACCCACACTAAGACCAGCCTGGTTCATGAATATTTATTTTGTAAATTAAATATAACCATTTCATTTGGTTCTGCTTTTTCATTAAGAAAGACTTCAGATTATTAACTTTTAACTCACTTTTACAGTCCTAGTGGTTCTTTAAATATATGCCAAGTCAAAAATAAACATCTTGTCAGCCATCGGATCCAACAATGAATTGCTGCGTTTGTTCTATAGGAGTGCTTTTGCAACCTAATATCCAATTATGCTTAACGTATTTTCTGTGTTCACCTGATACGGTTTTCCCTTCTTTCTTTATAACCACTTCCTCCCGTCGTGTCTCCAGGTTGTCGGACCACCAGGCACCGGGAAGACGGACGTCGCTGTTCAGATCATCTCAAACCTCTATCACAACTTCCCCGAGCAGAGAACTCTCATAGTCACACACTCCAATCAGGTCAACACGCACACACACTTCTGTACAGAAACGGGACAATAAAAGGGGGTTTTGCTAACACAGCTGAAAAAAACAAGTGAAGTTGTCCAGAGAATTTACAGCTTGAGCTTAGAAGTGCCCATTAATCAGGCTGCAGTCACATTTATACCATGAAGGAAAAATGTAAGCTCCTTTGTGCCACAGGCCTCCCTCTTAGTATTAAATCATAAAGTAATCTGTTCTTGTTTTACACCCGTTGATGCTTGCCAGAGGAAATCTTATCCACAAGAAGCATAGCGCTAGATTTCCCTCCTACATACAGAAAGTTTTGGAACTAATTACACCTTTAACTTGTTTAAAATACAATTTTAAAATGTAAAAAAAGTAATTTTCAGTGTATCGTGATATATGTCTATATATCTTTTCACACCAGGCTCTAAACCAGCTGTTTGAGAAGATCATGGCTCTCGACATAGACGAGCGCCACCTTCTGCGTCTGGGCCACGGAGAGGAGGAACTGGAGACCGAGAAAGACTTCAGCAGGTGAGGACAGCTGGTGGAGAGGACACAGGCAGGGATCGGTTCGCCTGAACAAACAGAAAAGCACATGTGCAAACTCAGACAGCCTTCATGTGCTAAAGCGCATAAGCAGACTGACACACACACACCAGAAACCAGCTGTCCCTGCTCTTAATGAGTCTAAACCACACAGTGACAGGGCTACTCAATACTCTCATGTGCTACGTCACGGACCTAGTTAGACTTTATTAGGCGTCACTAAATTCCCCGACCTTTCCAGCACTGATAAGCATCTGTCCCTGCAGCTCCTGTTCACAGTCTGTTTGTTTAACTCTGTCATTACTGCACCAGACTGCAGGAACCACTCACTTAGTGCAATTTAGGGATGACAAATACCCTTGTGGAAATAAATGTAGGGAATTTGCCTGAAAATTCTAGTATCTAATCCATGTGCACACTTCATTTAATAATTATAGCAATCTTCAAAAACAAAGTTTGGACGTTTTTTTTTTAAGTTTTAGTTACAGTTAGGGATGTGTATTGGTAAAATTCTGGCGATATGATGCGTATCACGATACGATATATCACGATATATTGCGAAACATTCAGCCAGACAATATTAGCGATTTTTTTAGACTGAATTTATTGTAGGAAAATTCAATAAACAGTCCAAACTGATACATAACATGTTTAACATGAGGTATCTGAACCATAATAGAGGGATTTACATTTCAAAGGTGGAAACAAAACCCATTGCACACTGCTGCCAACTAGGGGTCGGAGTTTGAATTGCACCAAAAGAAAAGAAAATACACAAATGTTTGCATGAAAATTCTTCCAAAAATTCGATACACAGCTTTTGAATATTGAAATAATATCGCAGGAAAAAATATCACGATATATATGCCGATATTTTCTTACATCCCTAGTTACAGTAATCAGTCAAAACCAGCACTAGATTTCTAACAAATAGCCGCTAACGTCGTGCATAAAAGTGAAGCCAAATGATTGCGATCATCTGCTACATGTGAAGTGAGGCCATACTGGTTCTTACCTCATGGTCACACAAAACCTTAGTCATTAATTCAAGAAAACGTGAGGGGATGATTAAATAAATACATGCATACCTGACTGCATGAATAAATACACTTCATTTAAAAAAATGTTGATAAGTTCAGGTGAAGAGCAGCTAATTGGGTGTGTGTTTCAGCAAAATCTTGGTTTTACATTCATTTTAAGGGTAAGGCTGTTTGTTTTATAGAACTTGTTGCTGGGCAAATTAAAGACCGCAATCTCAAGAGTCCTGTTAAAGAAGCCCCAGTAGTTCTCATCTTTTAAGTGTGTGTGTGAGTGTGTGTGTGTGTGTGTGTGTGTGTGTGTGTGTGTGTGTGTGTGTGTGTGTGTGTGTGTGATGCCTGAAAGGACAGTGACTCAGTTTTCACTAAAACAGGAAAAGATGTTCACTACAACCACTCTCTACAGACTTGAGAACTCGACATTCTCAGGATAGCCAAAATATTTACATCTCCACATGACTTCATCTAAATTTAACTCTCCCTGTGAATGAATCAGTCAGAACAGAGTTTATAGGCTGGTTACGTCTATAAATAACTACGTATGTCACTGAATATTAATGTGCTGCTACTATTTAAAGTTTCCTCTCACTCTGTACTTGTAGTATTACGTCTAAACGAGAGTGGGGACGTCTGTATGTTTCTAGGCTGTTCGCTTTGTGTGATTGCTGCCTAATGTTGTATGAAGAGTGCAGCATGAAAATTGGATTTTCACATGAAAGCAGTGTGCTTAAATTATGCAGCAACACAGACATGAAAGAAAGAGCTACAGTGTATGTTCCCCCTGCTTTGTTGCCTCGAAACAACATGCAGACTCCACACTTCTTCCGCCCCACTGACACCAGCTAGAGTAGAGGACCGGAGAGTTTTAATTAACACTTTATACAAGGTAAAAAATGGATAGCAGAGCTGCACTGAGTGCCTAACAAAGAGGGAGCTACAGCCTTGCTGCAAAATAGTATTTCAGGGTAAACTTTTTCTATTTTAATGAGATTTTAAAATTAGATTTTGTTCATCACGTGATGGCTGTGTTTAAGTCACAAAATATTTATAATGTGATTTTGGTGCAGGGAGGAAACAGTTTTCATACTTTAACTTTTAGTTGTTTTGCCTAGTATGCACATATGTGAAGTATTTCCATCTTTGAGTTTATGCTGGTCAAAAATCCAGACCAGTGTGATCCCGTCTGAGTCATCTGCAGAGTGAGGGTCTTTGAAGAGGGTCTAAAAATAGTCCTCACCTCTAATATTACCCAGTGACCCTGCCTACTTCCTGTGTGTGCCTTTGGTGTCTCGTTGCATGTCAGGATTGTTTAGCTGCACAAAAAGATGCAACAACAGAAACAAATAATCACCCATGTGCTCTCCTTCACCTCAGCATACTTAAGATGTCTTACACTGTAGTTAAAAAAGTTAATAAACTAGTATATTTTTTATCAATAATTTTATATATTAGAAAAAATATTGATATTCAAAATAATTTTAATACAAAAATGTTTTTTTAAACATCAGCACTGTTTTTAAAAATACTCAAAACGCGTGAGCGACAATTAATGTCTTTTTTTTTTCTTGCACAATGTGCTGCCTTACAGATATGGGAGGGTCAACTATGTCCTGGCTAGAAGACTTGAGCTTCTGAAAGAGGTGGGGCGGCTGCAGGAGAGCTTGGATGTTCCTGGAGATGTTTCCTACACCTGTGAGACTGCAGGGCACTTCTACCTCTATCAGGTAACTAGTCATCTCTGGGACTTGTGTGGAGTGTGTACGATGAAAATACAGGTTTGGCAAGTCTTTCAGAAAGAAGTTATGTTTGTTGTTTATCTCAGATCGCAGCCCTTTGAATCATAATCACATAGTGCAGAGCCTAAAGATTTCCTCTCCTATTATTCAGTGATTTATTTGTCTTCTACAGCCCTGTGCAGTTTTTTGCTGTTTAAATGTGACATTTTAAGATGTTAGGCTGGAAAAACCTTGACTATTGTTATTGTGTGTCTTTGTTTTAGTAATCCTAATAGATTAATGGGGTAAGGCTAAATCTTCAGCCATCTCAATACTTCTATCATTAAAATTATTAAAACAAAGGGTATTTAAAGAAGCAGGGTGCCCCGTTGCTTTGTGGAATTAGCTACTCAGCAGGGGCGCCTTTAACAGCGAGTCTATCTGTTCTCATTTGTGTAATCGTGTCTTTTTGTTGCACTAAAATGATTATTGAAGAAAACACAAGGTTAGGCAAATAGATGTTCTCTAAAGGCTTGTTAGTATTTGAAGAATGGCATAAAGATTTATCTCCTTCAGAAAGTCGTTAATGGATGTTTTCTCTCCCCTCCAAACTACAGGTGATGTCTCGCTGGGAGGAGTACATGAGCAAAGTCAAGCCTAAACAGGGCAAGACGGTGGAGGTGGAGGCTGTCGCTGCACACTTCCCCTTCCCCAAGTACTTCTCCAACGCACCCCAGCCTGTGTTCAAGGGCCGAACCTATGAGGAGGACATGGACATCGCCGAGGGCTGCTATCGCCACATCAAGAAAATATTTACACAACTGGAGGTGAGCAAGTCACCAGGCAGACTAACACCATTAGTTTATGTATCGCTGAGCATCACTCAGTGGGATGTAATCAGGTTACTTGAGTTTAAGGCGGTGGAAATTGGGACAAACCTAATTCTTTTTGCTCAAATACCGATTGCCTGCTGCAGTGGATTCTTCTCTCTAACTACAAGTCAGCTGTGTATCCAGATGTTTGCACTTTCTCTCATGCACACGTTTCCGGGCCACACTTTTACAAATATGGTGGATTCTTTGTGTCTGTTTAGACAATGTCGAATTTTCTAAGCATAGTATGAAATCTTATTACATCAGCTAATATTTAATTAAAGGGAACATATCATGCAAAGCTCACCTTTTGCATCCTTTTGTGCTGCCAAGTGGGTCTCTACTGCCTCTAGAAACACTCCAAACATTAAAAAAATTTATCCATTTTCTGTCACTGTTTGGTTTTAGGAATTATGTGCCTAAAATAAGCTGTTTCAAAAAGTCCCCATTTGTGACATCACAAACGGGGAAGATTTGCATAAAACCACCTCTCACCTGGAGTAGAGCAGCTCCTGTTGGTGGAGCAGTACCTCTACTCTGAGCCCCTTCTGGATATTGGAGCTTCTCAACTTATAGCAGCCTGATTGGGAGATGGGTGGGCGTGGCCAGTTTAACCTGGTTTTCTTAAAGTGACAGAGCCCTGAAATGGCTCATTGTGGAAGGTACTGAAAATGTCAAGAATAAAACTGCTGAAATTGCTTTATGTGAGAGGGATTTAGTGCAAATAACTTTGTGAACATGTTTTGTATCGACCATAGACTATTATAACTTATGAAAAAGTCATAACATGTCCCTTTTAAAGTAAAAAAAAAAACAAAAACACGTCGTGTTTGATCACCTGTTAAAAAAATAAGCATCACATCAAATTATCGAGGCTCCTCATTTTTTCCTTCTCTTTCTCCACATTCGTTTTCACACCAATTCACACTTACAAACACAGCTGAATATGTGTGATTCCTCCTCGGTTCGTCATCTATGCCTGTAAGGATAATAAAAACATTTCTGATTTATGGGAACGCTGAGAAGGTCCCCAAAAAGCAATAAAGAAAGTTATTGGCTAGAGGTAATATCTCGACATGTGTGGTGACCTTGATTTATCTGGCTGGCCTCTGTATCGCTGCATCACAGCACCTCCTCCCTCCTCCCTCAGCCTCACCCATGCTGCAGTGAAGTCTGCTCACCCATTAAGGGATGCTGCTGTACGTGGTGCAAGGTAGCAAAAGCAACTTCCTGCTGCGTTTGCTGATCTGTCTACCTTTCAAATGGAAAAGCAGTTTTGAATAAGCTGTCATAGGAATATTCTAAGAATATATTGCCAGCCAGACAGATGGAGGCACAAAGTACATTTAGGATGTGCGTGTTTATATGTGGCCGCCTCTGCAGATCCAGTAAAAAAAGCTTTTGATTTTGTTTTTTATTTGTTGTTTTTTGCTTCTCGTGTCAGTTTTGGTGAGTTCTTCCTTTGCACTACATTCTGGGGCCATGAGGGGTTAAAATAGATCTAATCAATATTGCATGTTTTGATTGGTTTAATATTAATGCTAAAATAGTAACACATTAAATATTGAAACCCGAGTGCTGTCCGAGTCTAGTTCACCCTTCCTCTCTTAATCTCTCTCTGTGCAGCTAGCGTGGCAGCTAATTATCCCCCACAGAAATCTTAGTCAAACCGTGTGATTAACATGCTAAAGGATGAAGTTTTTAGGGAAAAACTTTTACAGCTACAAACTCACTCACAGTAAAGTTTAGTTTAGGATTGATTTTAAAATGAGAAGTTTTCTAACTTTACGCTTGTTTTCAGGCCTGATTGGAAACAAATATAGATTAAAGGAGGATAAATTTGTTATATATGGTGCAGCGGACAGTCTGCTTGTTATTCTCAATTACCGGCTCTTAATTATTTAGTTTGACTATAATTGTGGTAGTCCCATCACGTCAGAGGGCACCGAGGCTCTCAGACACTCATTTATCAGTGTCTGACTGAATGCGTGTTTGTTTATTTTTGGGCATTCTGCTTGTTTGGAATTAAAATCATGATTTTAGGCGAGCAACTGGCACAGTAAGCTGTTGGTCCTTTGTGTATCCAAACATTGCTGAAGGTCTTTTTTTTCCTCTGAGGCAATTTAGGAGTAACTATTAGTGTCAGTTTGAAATATCAGAGTACTTAGATTAATGATGAGCCACTTAAAGGCTCCATGATGTAATTGCTGTCTCTCTGATTATTGAAGTGTGGTATTTGTGTTATGTTATCCATCACTGGGTCATAGCGATCATTCATCATTTTGACACATTGCCATTAAAATTTCCCAATGAGGGACAGTGGCTAAAACTAAATTAAAAAATGGCTATGATTGCTCGGCTCCTTACCCTTTCTTCCTCCATCATCCTCTTCCCCAGGAGTTCAGAGCCTTTGAGCTGCTGAGGAGCGGACTGGACCGATCCAAGTATCTGCTGGTGAAGGAGGCCAAAATCATCGCCATGACCTGCACCCACGCTGCTCTCAAACGTCATGACCTGGTGGAGCTAGGATTTAAGGTGGACTCATTATTTGCCACAAACCTTGACAATGTTAAATCTATTCGTTCCAGCTCAAATCTGTAAACCAGATGACTTGTTTTTTTATTAGTACGACAACATCCTGATGGAAGAAGCGGCACAGATTCTTGAGATTGAGACTTTCATCCCTCTCCTGCTTCAGGTAAAGGTTTTAGATCACAAGTTTATGTTTGAACTTTGTGACAAAGATGGATATTGTTCTTAAATATTCAAAATAGCTTGTTTAATTTATACAGACTGTACATCGTATGTCCGCAGTATTTGGGTAACAAAACGTTTTTGTTGTTGCATTTTTTTCCATTATCTTTAGAATCCGGAGGATGGCTTCAGCCGGCTAAAGCGTTGGATCATGATTGGAGACCATCACCAGCTGCCTCCAGTCATCAAGAACATGGCCTTCCAGAAGTACTCCAACATGGAGCAGTCTCTGTTCACTCGATTTGTGCGCCTAGGCGTGCCCACCATAGACTTGGACGCACAGGGCCGTGCACGTGCAAGGTGGGTCTCCGTGGAAGAACATGACAAGATTTGACTAACCTTGGTTTACATGGGCTTAATGGTCTCCTCTTTCCCACAGCCTTTGTAACCTCTACAACTGGCGTTACAAACACCTCGGTAACCTGCCTCATGTCCAGCAACTTCCTGAGTTCCAGGTCCCCAACCCGGGCCTGACGTTCGACTTTCAGCTAGTTAATGTGGAGGACTTCAACGGGGTGGGAGAGTCTGAACCCAACCCTTACTTTTACCAGGTGGGTAATACAACGGGCGACGGTGGCAGGTTTCCACTCAGTCTGTTGCTGTTGTTGTGTCCTTGGGCAAGACACTTAACTACATTGCCTGCTGGTGGTGGTCGGAGGGACCGGTGGCGCCAGTGTATGGCAGCCTCGCCTCCGTCAGTGCACCCCAGAGCAGCTGTAGCTACAATGTAGCTCGTCACCACCAGAGTGTGAATGTGTGTGTGAATGGGTGAATGGCTGATTGTGTTGTAAAGTGCCTTGGGGGGGTTCTATGACTCTGAAAGGCACTATATCAAATACAGGCCATTTACCACAACACATCACTACACAAATCCACAAATATAAGTCAGAATTTGAACAAATAAGTTTTTAGGTAAAGATTTTAATTGAAGCTCATTGTAGCCACTTATCAACCGTTTGGACATAAAATGCAATAAACTTACAGCAGTAGGAAAACAATGCAACCTTAAAATTAAAATACTATCAAATTAAAATGCTAAAATAAACAAGACACTTTAAATATGAGAACCAGTGCATATACATCATTACTTTAGGTAAATCTGAATGCAATTCGATTAAACAGCTGAAGTCTGTTTTTAATGAGTTAACTTCTCAATTTCTCCCACAGTCGACACATCTTTGAGACGTATAGTTCAGATATAACGGGCTTAGTTAAACAGAAGACCTAGAAGCAAACCTGCATTTAGTCATGAATTCATTTCTGCGACTTGTTTTCAGCAGAAATACCTTTAATAACTCCAGCTTCACTTTGGCTGCTTTGACTTTCTCTAATATTTTCAAAATGTAAAAGATCTCATCTCACGCATACCGCTGATGACCTTGCTTCTTTCTGTTGCCAAGCAACCAGCATCACTTTTCTCTTTAACTGCTTCTTTATTCCATTTTTGGAAATGGGTTTTTTATGTGCACTTTCCTCTCACAGATCATTTTACACCCGAGCTGGAACAAAGATCAGGAGTTTCTTTTAGCAATTTAGAACTTCTGAGCAGTGTAGTTTTTGGCGGGCATCTTAGTCTTAGTCGTTGTGACGAAAATGCATTTTAGTCTTAGTCAGTTTTAGTCGACTAAAATTCAAAAAGGTTTTAGTCGACAGTTGTACAAAAAAATTAAACAAAGTTTTAGTCTTTAACAAATGAATTTATATGTGAGACGTACTCTGACCTACTGGAGTGAGTTTCGTACCAACATCATTTATTTTAGAAGGAGATGGGACACAATCTTAGCTGGCCCAGATGTTGTCCAATAAAACAATAATCCCCAGACTAGTATATAATTTTTTACTTTATTTATAATCACTATACTGTATATAATTTATTGATGCAGATCAGTGCATCATTCAGAAGATTTTCACAAAACAAATTGATGACTTTCTTTCCTTAACAGACTGGACTCTATACAGAGTATTCTATACAATATTTAAATAGAAATAAAAATATTGTTATTGTTAAAGCTATTTTTAGCTCGTCAGCATCTCGTTTTCGTTATGAAAAAAAAGCGGCATCAACGAAATCAATTCGTCATCGTTATCGTTGATGAAAACAACACTGCTTCTGAGAATAATTTCCTAATGTTGCAGCAGTCACGGTAAGTTAAAAGATATGAAATCATCCTTGCACGCAAGCTATTAACATGCACTAATCATGCTAATATCTCTGCTAGTTGCTGGTTTTAGTGAACACCAGATTTGTTTGTCTGACTGACTTTAAGCATGCAAGGCTGAGTGCCTTCGCTGTTTCCTTCTGGGTTTCTAATGTGGCTTTTCAAGCAACACGACTTTTAGTGGGTCAACCCAGGGCAAGTAGCTGCAGTGGCACAAAACAGATCTGGAGTTTTACACAACGGCAAAACATTGGTAGCTACTAAGTAACCCTTTTTTAAGGATACCTTCATAGAGAATCTATTAAACTAACTGATAGTCATTGTTTTATGCATCGTAGAAATTAGATCAATATTTAAATTCTGTGATTTTAACGACTATAGAAACACTGTGAGCCTACGGCATAAGTACACATACATCTATTATTCAAGTTTCAAAAGGTTTCAGCATTGATGTGTATGTAATGTAATATAATCCACAGCACAGAAACAAATAATGTTAGATCAACTGAAACGGGTCATATTTCATACTGTGCTGCACTTTCTGAACAGAGAAACATTTATGTCCTCCTAAAATTCACAGAGCATGAAGTCGTATTCTTTCTAAATGAAAACTGGTTGTTGTGTTGCAGGTCGTTAATTTTTAAATGTCCGTGTTTTAGCCACCAGTCCATATGCTGTATTATCACTCTGCTCAGTGTGCAGCTAACACTGGCTGCCCAGTGGAGACTGCTGGGGTTTGCCCTTCACACCAGGAGCCAGATTGTGTTGCATCGTGACATTGCTGAGACCTGGAGACAGAGTGTGGGCCGGGGGCTGGTGTTTAGTTTTGCACCACAGCAGCATAAGACGTCCGTTACTGACGGTTATGTTTTAGAACATGTATGAATTATTTTAGAATATACACATGAGAAGAATTAAAATCATGACCCTGTTATTGATCAATATGCTTAAAAAATTTTAAAGTTACAAGAGCCATATTTTATTTATTTTCATAGCTAATAATAATCTAATATTGCATCTTAAAAACATACAGCTGCATTCAGCATCACACACCCACGTCCCTGATGCTGCTGCTTGTTCTTAAGTCCAGACCATGTGCCTTTCACAAGGCAGCAGGTCACATGAACCTCAACTCCATTTGTCTGTTGCCATTTTCAACTTCCTCCAGGGAATTACAGGCACACACACACACACGCACACGCTAACCTTAGTAGGTAATGGGGAATACATTTAACACAAGAGAAGCAGTTGCATCCAGTCATCTCACAGCTGAACAAATGCTATCACAGCCACATCTGTGCTGGACACTGCAACTTTGAGCAAATCATACATAAAATCCTTGTTTCTATAGAGTTCACACATCTGTCAGAATTTTGTCTCGTTTGCTAAAGCAGCTTCCATATTAACCCTTAGTCCATAGCTGGTAATTTGTTGCTGGTAAACAGCTCATTAATTACAATTTATCTAAATTCACATTGAAATTACCTCTGTCATTCTACATTTTATGATTCATAGCAGCGGTTAGCACAAAGGTAGACATGATTTATACCTCTTCTCCTGTGTCTGTATGACATTGTGTAACTCTTCTCTTCCAACTCATGTCATCCTGTCATCCTCTCTGTCGTTATGTTGTCTCTGGCTACAGTTCCAGACTCCCGTGAGTTAAATTTGACCTTGTTGGGATAAGATGTTCCCCATTAGATCTTATTTAGTTAAGCCCTCACTCGAAGTGAGCAAAGTTAGAAATGGCAACCACATGTCAGCTCGTATCATTCCATATGTATGTGTGAGACATGCATGTGTGTGGATCCAAAACAGGAGCGATGTAATTATTTCTTAAATGAATTCAGAATTACAAATGAAAGAAACAAACCAAGTTGTTTCCACTCCGTCGGTTTGTCACTAACAAGGTGGCATGGCTTGTTTGTGGTCCTTAAATACAGCTACTCATTGCTCTCATTTATTGTGTTGAATAAACAGTTTTTGCAGCAGCACAGTGTAATTTATTATTACATATCTCTTCCAGTCGGTGGCAGGTAACGGCGGGGAAGAGGAACAAAGGCTGTCATTGTTTTTGATGTGTTGATTCCAGTGCAGCTGGAACAGGAACCATTAATGAAGCTGCATAAATTACTAGCAAAGATGTGAGGCTGCAGTCCACGTTTAATTGAAACTGAATGAATAATGCATGCTGTTTTATGTCACTTGGAAAGACAGTATTCTTGCTGGGATGCACATGACTGAAAAATGTTTAGAAAATGAGTAAATGAGATTTACTGGTTACATTCAACAACACTGGGAATAAGAATTCCACTTCTAGGTCCTAAATATTTGGTTTCAGTTAATTAAAATCATATGTTTACTTATATGTATACATTTTATAAGAACCAAGGTTTCTGCTTTTTTACAGTGCCTTTTTATAGCACATTATACCATAGGTGACAGCAGTTGATGGCCCCTAATAAATAATTTTTAGAACTATTCTCTTTACTAGGGGTGTGTATTGGCAAGAATCTGGCGATACTATATATATCATAATACAGGGGAGATGATACAATATTTTGCGATACTTAAAACCAGATGATATTTGCAATTTTTAAGACTGAATTTAATTGAAAACTCAGGCCAGATGTTTCTAAGACACATCCAGTGTTATCGCAAGAAGTTCCTTCAGAATGAAGGCGTTGAAAACTGCTGCCACCTAGCAGTCAGAGTTTGAATTGCACCGCACAAAAGAAAGACAGTAAATGTATGCATGTAAATTCTCAATATAAATTCACTACACTGCTTTAAAATATCAATTCAGTATCATAACACAAAATATTGAGACATTTCAGTGTATGATTTTCTTAAAATGATCAGATTTAACCTTATGAAACAACAAACATGACCTTTTAAATGTATCCTGTTATAGAGATTTTCAAATGGAATCACATTGACTTAGTTTTAATTTCAACAAGTTCCTCTACATCAGTATTAATTTTTTCTTGGATGACAACTACACCGTAACGTCACATAATTTACGGCAGGCAGGGCTTTCATGTTAGCTAGCAGGCTAATGTTTCTGCTTACGTTGATTTTATTGTTCTTGCCATTCTTGCTAATTGGAAAGCACGTTGAATTGCCTCTGTGTATGAAATGTGCTATATAAATAAAGCTGCCTTGCCTGTTGCAGAGCTAACATGTCACCTCAGGAGAGCGAAAATGTCTGCAGTTTGGACGAATTTTAAACCGGACAGCAAAGAAAGCGCACCAGCCACTTGTAATGTGTGCATATTGGGCATGTTGGAAAAGGCAGAGCTGCATTATATGCTGTCTTAAAAACAAACTTCTTTCTATTTCAGAATCATCTGCCTCTATTAAGTGCTAATCCACTACTAATACTAATACTCCCAGTTTACTGCGGCAATTCAGACAAAAACACAGAGCCAGACAACACTGAAAGATAATAAACAGAGAGAAATTGCATACAGAATGCAAAACATCGGGTTTTGCAGCTGCGGTATCATTTACAGGTGTTGTGCTGGAAAGAGCGAGCCTGCCGGCTTTGACGTGCCTGCGCTGTCACAGGAACTCGCATCGCTCCATGCAGTCGCATATTGAGAAAGTAAACAATTTGAAATATGATTCTACGTTTTAATATATTCATAATATTAACATGTTCCTTACCATTGTTCTTCCTGAACAAGTGATGCTTTTGGCAGATAAACTAAGAAAATGACATAAATACAAAAGAAAGAAATGAATTAATAAATAAAAGTTAAAAGACAATTTAGATGTGTTCTTTTTTCTAATTATTTTAATGTATTGCTGAAGTATCACATCGGGACTTGGTATTGGCAGATACTCAAAATCAAATGACTCGGACTCAGATTGGTGGCAAAAAAATGTGATCGAAACATCCCTCATTTTCATACTTATTTTCTTCTATTTCAATTAATTTCATATTATGTATAATATTGACAATCTGATGTTATTCTTACATTTCCTTGTCTTTCTGTGAAGAATCTGGCAGAGGCGGAGTACTGCGTGGCTCTCTTCATGTACATGCGTCTGTTGGGGTACCCATCTGAGCGAATCAGCATCCTTACCACCTACAATGGACAAAAACACCTGATCAGAGATGTCATCAACCAACGCTGTGCTGGAAATCCATACTTTGGACAGCCTAACAAGGTAAGAACCTGTTAGGTTAGACCTGGACTGTTTGATTCATCTTTGTAACCTTTTGGCTGTTTTTCACCACCTGATGTTTCACAAACATTTCATGTTTCAACACACAACACTCCTCATGTAAGATCACATGAAAATCACACTTTTTACATCTTGTTTGGAAGAAATCTACAGTAACAGACTTTTTCCCTCCTAAATGAGTGTGTGTGTAGGATTCAGACTGTTTAAGTGGGAGCACAAACAACATACAAGATATGCTCCGAAACAGCTTTTTACACCCCCACATGTCAGCTGAAATCCGACCTCTAATCCTCCTTTGCACTGAGAAAGAAATTCACAGCTCTCAATTCTCTTAAGGCCTTTGGTGTGATCTTTCCTTTTACCACAAATACACACATTTCTCTCAGTTTGTGCAGTTTAAGTACATTTGTACATTTCTATCAATGATTTTTGCTACTGTATTCTAGTTTATTTGTGCTGCATACAGCAGTATTTAAATTCAAGTGAATGTTAATGAGTCCTTTTGGTAGGAGAGGTAATACTAGACAATAATTAGAACAAAATGTACCACAATGTACTTTTGTTTAAAAAACAGCTTAATTGTCCAGTTTCATCCCCCAGTGTAAGTTATGTGCATTTGAATTATTAAACTCTAATTGTCTAATCTCTTTTTCTATCACCCTGTTCTGTGATAAGCTGGGTGTCAAAAGTTTTTTGTCCCTTATCTGCTTCTTCTGTTAAAATGTTTTAAACTAGGCCTCTGGATTTCTTTCTTTTATTCCTTTACTGTATCCAAATTCTCTTTCCAGTCTTTGCTTTCTTATTTTATTTTATATTAAAATGAGAAAAGTAGCCTGTTTGCTTTGAAAATGGCAATCAGCAAAAATTGGTTGCATAGAGATTCAGGCAGTGGGTATTTTTCCACCTGTCTGTGTAAGGATTAGGGGTAATGGCAAAAACCTGGCAATGCAATATACTTCAAAATACATGAGAGATAGGAATAGTCAGTTGCTAAACTAAAGCCAGATGATATTTGCTTTTTTTTAAATTTAATATCAATACAAACAAAAAAGTCAAATTTCAATCTGCTATAGGGATATTTACTGTGTTTTATACTCATCAATCTTAAAATTAACACAATATTGTTTTTTAAGTAATAGTAAACAGGGTCCAGCGTCTCTGCCCTACTGGTTGAAAGTGGAATTACAACTTTCGTAAACAACCCTGCAGCAGCCTGCTGTAGCTAGCTCTAACAACAAGCTAACACTAAAACGAGCCAAATCTTAATAAATAAAATAAAAATAAATAATAAATAAATAAGATCCACACTGTTGGACAAAAATATTATTACTTACGAGTCCAGTAGCAACAAAGCCAGGTCACCATCAGCCCATGATTTCATAGTCTCCTACAGCTTCCTCAAAAGAGTGTGGGCTGTGCTGATTTTCACTCTAATTTTAGCTGTTTGCTTCACCTCCAAAGACATAACTATCTGACTTTTACTTCCAGGCTCCACCATGATGCCAACAAAAATACAAACTTCTGTTTTTTCTTCTTCTGTTTTTTATTGATGGTCAGCAAACTGAAAAAGCTAACTGCTAGCCTTTTATTAGCTACTGGCACAGAAAATAGCTAACAGCCATTAAAGCAGGTCAGGAGCACCCCCTAGGGCACCTACCCGCTCCACAAAACAGTTTGCAGAAAATGTTTTGCAAACTCCTCTGCAAACTTTAGTTATGAAACCCCAAAATGCTGAACAATAAAAAAATAATCAAATCAAAATAAAAGTTGCACCACAATGTGAAGAAAGTTATGCAGTTTGATTCATTTAGCAGAGTTCAAGTAAATCCATGTCAAGGATTTATTTATTATTTTAGAAATATATTTAAAGGTTTTTGAAACGTTATGTTCTTTATATAAAGATTCATTAAAAGTAGTTTGCTTCTCAGTTTCAGCCAAACTGGTTTGACCCATCTTTCATTCCCAGCCTCATGGAGACTGTACCTTCTGAACACATTAAAATGGGTCACATGTGTTTATAATCATAATAATCCAAAAACAAATGATCAGAATGCTTAATTTACTATATCAGCTTAGAGCTTTAATTGATGGTGTTTCCATGCTATCAACAGGGTCAAAGTGTTTACTGATTACTGCTTGTTGTGTCTATAGTTGGCGCATTGCATCCATATCTCCTTGTTTTCTCTTGAAGAATGTTTCCCGTTGTGACAGAGGGCCAGGAATTCTGCTTAGACATCTAAAATGTCCTGCAATGTTAAGACAAAGCTTCGTTCACTGCGCTCTCATCCTTAGTCAGTGTGCGTACCCAGTGATGAAGTGACAGGAGTGACAGGCTGCTGGATTTGCTGAAATGAAAGATGGCCAGAGAGGGAGCGTGATGAAGTAGAAAGAGGGACTCTTGTGGGAAAATGCTGAGCAGCTGAAAGGTCACACGCTGAGCGCTGGGTCCAGTGTGTCTGACAATGTGTCACAATGGCTAAAACCAAGCAAATGTCAGCAGCCAGCTTATTTTTCTCTGATGACTTTAATTAGACACAAAAGGGGAGGAGAGAAAGGCCAGTTAGCACCAGTCGTTGGCTCAGAATAACACGCTAACTCAAGCTTTTAGCTAAATGTCAAAACATGCATTCAGTTTGAATTTTACCCCATTGTTTTAATTTTATTATTTGTTTTTATTTTTTATGGATAGAGTTTATTTGGATTTCCTTTTAAGTCTCAATACAATATATTCAGGTCACAATACACCCAAATCATGAGCAACTATCTTTATTTATGTTATCAAGCTCAGCTAACTGGGAGTGGAAGCATATACCATCAACCTGTGTGACCAAAATCAGAGTGTCTTAGAAGGATATGACGATGTTGGGGGAATAAACATGGCGTCTAACTTCATAGAATTTTGCTAAGAAATCTGTCATGAGTGACATGTAGACATGAGCCCATAACAAGGCGTATTACTGCTAACTTTGTCATTCCCTTTGCGCGGCTTGTGATTAATTGAAAAAAACTTCCAGCTAATGGATTTCTGCACTTTCCAGGGATGGACAGAGAAACAAAGAGAGAGGAGCTAACATCATTGTATTCCTGACAATGAGAAAGACAAGACAGTAGTAGCATTCCCTGTAAAATAATCGTCTGTGTGTTCTTATGTCCACAGACGTGCATGCGCGTGTGTGCATGTGTGTGTTTGTGTCACATTGACATGACCTCTGTAATTCGCTCCCCGGATGATTTCTCATAAATAACTAAACACTATGCAAAAAGCTGCACCTTGGGGAGACTGTCGATATGGGCTTCCATGTCTGTGGGCCAAGAATAACTACCTGTCAAAGCCTCTTGTATTTCGTGTGCGTGAACACGTTAATGCAGATATACGGTGGATGTTTTGCTTGAACATACAGCTCACAGCTCCTCGTGCTATTGTAAAACCAACATATTTTTTGCCTGCGGTGTTGCACCTGTCCTACATAGCATCAGGGAGACATAAATAAATACCTCATTAGCCCCCATTGCTCACTCCTTCACACACTCTACTTATATTTATTTCTTTTTTGTCCTATAGAGGTTCCAGGTTTACCTAGAGTTGCATTAGTAACCACAGCCACCGGATGATTTATTCAGCAAGTTGTGTGGTCCTGAGACTGTGCAGCATTTCACTGGTAGCTGCTGTCCTATTGATCTCTTCTAGTGTGAGGATCCATAAAGGACACACTAACCTGTTTCTGCTGGGCTGAGTCTTTATGCGTCTTGCCCTCATGTTTCCTGTACAGAAGCAACCCAGGAGAAAATGGGCCCTTTTTTTAAACACAGCATCTGTTTTCATCTGATGTGGGTTAATGTTTGTTTTCCATTATGATTTAAATGAGAATATCATGAAAGATTTTAGTTGTGTATTACATAACCTCCTGAAAGAGGAATGCTTTTGATCTCATTACTTTAACAAACACTGTCCATTTTAACAGGTTTTCATCCTAAAGACATGATTTTGTAATTTTGATGAGTGTGTTTATGTAAAAGTTAAAAGAGGTTGAGGACAAGACCTCGTAATTATATGAAACTTCAAAGAAATCTGCAATTATGGTATTTATCAGGGATGCACTGATGTGAAAATTCGGGCCAATATTAATATTGCTGTTATGGCTGATAACCGATATTTACCAATATTCTAATTACATACATACATAATAGGGGTGGAGCCGAACCCGAATACGGTATTCGGAAAGGCACAAATAACGTGTTTTTTATGAATACTAATTTCTAACAAATACTTTAAAAAATATTTGTATTCGGGAACAAAAGAAACTTTATATCAATTAGCTGTGTTTGTGTTTTGGCTGAATTTGGTCGTGAGAATGTTCAATAAGCTGTTGCTGGGCCGGTCCCACTGGACAACCACAGACCTGCAAATCACCCTCACACACATTCACCATTTTTTGTCACGACTCTATTCACGACAAGAGATAAGTATATGACGTCTAAAAAAACGCAGTGTGGCCTGGGCTTAAAGAACATAATTATGTGGTGGCTACATATTTGTATCTCAAAAAGGAAAAAATATGTATATATAAAAGATTATAATGTAAATCAATATTATGTAGCATTTACGTCCGACATCCGTCTAGCCCTAATTATGAAGAACTTTGCAGCACAGCTGTAACTGTGCTCTTGGCAACCTTAAATAGAGTTCCTAAGAGTGCAATATGAGATATAAAGATGACTACCGGAAAGCCACCACCCCCACCCTACAACAACCTCTGATTGAGTCAAACAGCATGGCCCTCCAGTATCCTGGAGCTGATTCTCCGGGGTCCCGCTAAGAGGCTAGTGGAGGCAAATGCCCTCTAAGCCGCATTAGCGCTCCCAGCTGCTCGTGTGGCCTTCAGCGATAACCGCAGCATGAAGAAAACACCCGCACCGTTCCTTATCTTTTTCCTGTCTAAAGAAAAAAAGAAAAAAATCATAAAGTCGACCCATTTCAGCTAAATCCCTCCACCTGGCTAAAATGCAGACACTCATTTACTTTGCAAAGTATTTAAGCAGCTGAAGCTTAGTTAGCATATCTTTGATATTTATGTGGGTTTGGGCATTTCTTTGTCAAATAATGAATGTGTGTGTGCAGATCACAACGGTGGACAGATTCCAGGGTCAGCAGAACGACTACATCATCCTGTCGCTGGTCCGTACCAAAGCTGTGGGACACCTAAGGTGATTATTTCCGTGCATGCCAAGCAGAAAAATGTACCTGATACAAAACCGCTCCTGGCAGCTATTGTACTATAAAGTTCCTCATGTAATAGAAACTATACTTCTAATATAAACATCCTTAAGGGAAGCGAGACAGCAGAAACATCAACACTTAATCCTCTTGAGACAACGTCTCTATCGAGACTTCTTTGTTATTACCTGATAAATTTGAACAGTAGAATAAGACTCCCTTATCCCACTGCTCCCCCACCTCGTCACACTTCTTTCTTCATTCCTCTCAGCTGATTTGTGATCCAACAGCAGTTCACACTCCTGCCACCAGTTCTCAATTAGCTCTTTACACGTTATATGCCTGTTTTTATCATCGGAGAGTTGAAGCTGGACTCATCCGGGGTGCTTTAATGTGACACTGGCTGCTAGCTGGGATGGGCTTCAGCTGCTGTGTGAATTGGACTGCTCCCAGTTTATCACAGCAATGGACAGCTCACAAATTGAAACTCCAGTGCAGATAATAAGCAATTGTAGCTTCAGGTAGGTTCCCAAACCATCAGGATGTTGCTGAAAGAAGATAGCCACCAAAAGTGGTAGTTTCTCTTGCTGGCCTGTCCCTGATTATCCCCCCGCCTTATTGTTTTGCTGTTTGGTTAATAGCTATACACCAATATGTTTTTCTGTTCTCTAGAGATAAAACTTATGACCACACTGAACATCAAAGCCCCCAAAACCCAGTTTTCAGTTTCAGCCTTTCCATAAATATTCACATTTTTGGACCAAAATTAGAGCATGTGCGTTTTTTTCCCTCCACTTGAGAATATTTGAATGAAATTTTGATAGAAGTTGTGTTTCTGTTTGGTGAGCCTGCCAGACTTCGTCTGATCTCTTTACCTGAGGGTTTTAAATTGTTCATAAATATTCTTGCAACCCAATTTCAGAGTTTTCCTCCTTTAGCTACCAGTATTTATGTGTTGGTTTGAGCTTTTTTGAAACATGTCACCAAAAAATGCTAAATAATAATTAAGAATACTTTTTTTAATGAGATTACAAGTTTTGCAAGGAAAAAAGAAGCTTAAACTTAAATTCATTCAAATTTCTTACTCTACTCCATCAGTGACACCTTACATGGTTGTCATTGGTTCTTACATAACTGTTGCATCACGCAGCAGCAAAGGCTGCTAGACTTGGCTCACCTTTACTCATGCTAGATGAAGCTAACACACTAGAGGACTCCCACCCTGGTGTGTGCCTTCTAGGAGTTTAACGTTACACAGAAGTCACAGTTTGGTTCAACTTTGGTTTTGAAGTCATAGAAGGAACCTTTTGTAGAACTAGTTTTTCAAACATTGACTATTGTGACTAAAATGATGCCTTCTGGTCTGTAGTTTCCATTCAAACCTTCTGCTGGACTTACTCCATAGATGTGCGTTTGTGTGTTTGGGAATCAGATGAGTTTTCAGAAACATGGATTTTCCTTATTCCATGCAACTGGTATGTGACATTTTGTTGAAAGGCCTCAAAAACAAATGATTGCATCATCCAACTTAATCCCCAACCAACACTGACTCCAGTAACATCCCTAGAGGCATTGCATAAGGCTTTAGCACAACTCCATTTTCCTGCTTTCTTGCATTTTGTGTAATGTTTAACCTCAAACCTCTGAACAGGTATTCACAAAGATCTAGCGTTTTACTTCTATTTCTGATACATTTGCTCGTGACACTGATAATTCTGAATGGTCTGCTGATGGCTCATGGGAAATTGTGCTATCTATTGTTTCTTTCCCTGACTGGGATCCCTGTGGTCTGCTGCTGACTTAACCTTTCAAACCCTTCTCCTACCTCCCCTGGTCCTGCATCTCTTCTCGTGGCAACAGGCTGCCATGGCAACCACAGGGGACACAGCTGACCATATATGATAAAGCTGACCCCTGCTTTGACAGAAGAAGCATTCCTGCTGATGCACGCTGACACGCTAAGATACGAGATCACACACTTTGACAGGGAAGCACAGAGCTAGACCTGCGCTCACACACACACAAATGGTATCTGTCCACTTTGCCCCATCATATGGGCGTCCCTTGGTGGTGGCATGACCGCCAGCAATCCTGCTTCCCGATTGGTCAGCGTCCTCCACAGCTCTGTTCTCATTGGTTTTGACTCTTGTTTTGTTTCTCTGCAGAAATGGTTTTCCTTCTAATTCTACTTTGCACTATTTTGTCTTAAAGATGCATACATTTGCTCATTAATCTCCACAATAAGCTGCAGCTCATGTTACCGTTCCCTACAGCGACTCCTGAGAGGCCATTTTTTATTGCATATTCATGAAACTTGTATGTTGCTAGGATTAATCCTGCTAATCTCTTGAGTTGTTCAGGTGGACTCTATTTTTAACATCTTTGGCTCCATTTCACAAACTAGAGGTTTTTTTTATATACGTTTGAAAATTCTATGATTTGGTGTCATATTATTCGATATTTGCTGCTTGAATAAACCAAGATTGGTTTGTGAGTTGTAGATTTTATAGAGTAGGTGTATGTCTACAGTGAACGTAGTTTATCACAGAGCTTAAATTCTGGCTCTTGCTCACATTTATAGCTTTTTAAAAGACATCTTTTGATTTTCTGTGGCGTTCTTCGACAGCAGAGTAAACAACCGCAGCAGGATTCTTCCTGTTCTAATAGAAATTACTCTTCTGTCTCTCTTAATCTCTTAATTCTCTTAGAGGGCAAATAAAAGTAACCTACAGCTACCCTTTCCTCTTTGTCCCGCTTCTTCCTTTTTTTCATCTTTGCTTATCTTTGTCTTCTTCCATATTTGTCCCACTCAACTAGTCCTGCTTATCCTCCTAAACCTCCCTCCTACACTGAACTCCTCTTTGCTTGTTCAGGTTTATCCCTTCACCATGACACCAGCTTTTGTTTTTGGCCCCTACACAGGTTTTTTCACAGCTTTCCTTCCTTCCCACTCACGTCTTTGAATCTTTTCCCCCCCTTTGTATCAAAGAAAAAAATATCCCGAACGTTTATTTTTCTCCACAGGGATGTGAGGCGTCTGGTGGTGGCCATGTCAAGAGCCAGATTGGGTCTGTACATCTTTGCCCGCGTGTCACTGTTCCAGAACTGTTTCGAGCTGACTCCTGTCTTCAACCAGCTCACTGCCAGACCGCTGCAACTCCACATTCGACCACACGAGTACTACAACCAGGAGCAGCATGTGCGTACACACACACACACACACACTAGGATAACACCCAAATTTTGTTCGTAATTTAAATTCAAGGCCCTTTTGTCTTTGAACTGTGCGTATTTCTGTCGGCGTGACGAACAAAATAAAGGAGCAGTCTCAAAAGGTGTGTTTCCATTTGCCGGAACTTCAGGGTAAATTCTGGGATGGGGAAAAGACCGGGAGATTCAATGTCCCAGTCCTCTCAGCTGTTCTGTCTCCATTCAAATTCCGCCCTTTCAGGACTTTGCACAGACGTCAGCATACTGCGACTGCTTCGGCAGTGAGTGATGTCACTGATCAGCACCAGAAAGCGTCCACATTAACATTAATAACATTAAAAGCATTTATTCTGTCAAAGTTTATCATAATTTAATCCATTCAGAGGACGAGAGCAGCTGTGTGATGTAAAATGTGGTGTTCAGTGACCAGAAGAAGCTCCGTTTTTTACAGCGCTCTGTGAGACAACAAAGCCCCGTGAATGAAGGTGCTGTGGGGGAATTCCGCCATGTGTTCCGGTGTCTGGAGTTTTATTTTAAGCGCGATCGTTGTTTATTTCCGTTCACTTCCATTCTGCTTCACCAGCAACTCTTGTAATTTTACTACTGCCGGTTGTTTTGGAGAACGTCTGTTGATGTAATTTCCTACCGAGTTACAACCAATCAGCGTGAGTTAACCAAACGTTCCGCTCAGCGACTCCACCAGGCCATTCCGAGTACCTACCCCTGATCAGGTACTCGGAAGGTTCCGGAAAACGGCCGTTCAGCTGGCCTGGTCAGGTGGAGACACACGCATGTCGGAAATTTCCTATAAATTTACCCCGAAGTTCCGATAATGGAAATGCACCTCCTGTAATGAGAACGTCTCCTGTTATAACTTTCAGACACTTTCTCGTAATAATGAGAAAGGCTGTAACAGCAAAACAGCGATGTATGTTATGGCGTTCTACTCCAAGGGAGCGAGGTAGTTATTCTAGTTCTTGACGTGTGTGAATTACAGCAGCTGCAGTGTCAAACAAAAATGGTAGCACAGAGACAGACAGCGCCCTGGTCCACCAGTATTAGTATCTCGGTATCACGAGACATAGAACACATTTTCACGATACACTTTCTTTTAATAAAGAGAGTTTGTTGTTACTACAAGATACTTCTGTATTCTTTTTCTTGCACTGATGGCAAAATGCTTCCATATAATTGCTTTCTCTAACACGCCACCTCATTCTTTCTGCTACAGCTGCATCCTAAAAGACTTTCTTTATTATTCTTCCTAGTTTTGAAGACAAATACACACATAGACCTTGATTTGTTAAGTATTTTCAGGTATGGCTAACACAAACCCAGCTATAGTTGAGACGAAACCTTCCTCCCAAATCCATCCAGACCGGCGTGACACGACTTCTGTCTGGTCACTGTATTGTGTCTAAAATACCCCGCAGTCTCTGACACTTCCTCTGACTCTCAAGTGGTCATCCCCATGAGGGACAGCTCTATTGGGCACACACATGCGTCCCCCGTGCTTATCACATCCACCTAGAGTCAGTAAACGTCAGCTGCAAACACACTGATGCAGACTAAAAGTAAGATTTTGTCTGACTTGTTTATCTGGATCATTTAGTATGAATAGAAACAGTTTGGGTTAAATTGTCAAACTAAATGTGTCACGTGTAGAAAATGAATCAAAAGGTTTGACTGATTGTTTTTACTGCTGTTAAGTTGTACAGTAGTAAAGCCTTCAGTCTCATTGACTTTGACATGAAGCCCCAGGGCGTCTGCGAGCATCGCGCCCGTATTTACGATGCAGCAGCGTAGCTGAATATTCCTCTCTTCAGTTTGGGCCGCAGGACTCTGTCTGCATACTGATGCCGTCAAATTACCGACTCTGCAGCCTAAACTGCATTTGATTAGTGTGCGAGTAGCAAAAGCTGGAGGGAAATATTAGCTTACAAATAACAAGTAGGTAGCAGCAGGAAGGGAAGTTTTAATCTCCTCCAACATTTTGCCCTAAATCAGTTCTGCCCCAGATGGTGCCTGAATTAATGATTTCTAATGTGAATGATATTAATTTTCCTTTTCATCTCATTCTGGATTCTCTAATTATTCCTTTATTTTCGTTTCTCTTCAGAGAGATGAGCAGCCTGACCGGATGCTGAAGGACATGCCGGAGATGGCTAACCTTGTGTACAACATGTACATGCACATGATCCAGACCTCCCAGAAGTACAGACAGGTAAAAAGCAGTAAAACGGCAGATTTAACTGCTTATTTAAGGGTTTCTTAACACACTACCTCACATCAGACAGCTTTCATCATCTCCGTTTTAGGTTTTTTACTTTTAATTAACAAAAATTGATAAATCAATGAAAAAAAATCTACCTTTCATTATGGATAATTAGCTACATCTGTTTTAGGTGAAAACATTTACTATATATATATTTTTTTTGGTCTGAATTATTAACTCAATTATTTGATTTTATTTTAACATAAAACAGGATCATATTTACACCTAAATTCATGCAAATCCAATAAAAAGTTCATTTATATATTTTATTTTGTTTCCTCCAACTCAAGATATGATGCAGTTAAATGTCACCTCAGACTTAGACACTGAATGATTGTGAAGTTTGATAATAACACCCGTTGGAGACAGGTCTATCACAAGACTGTTGGACACTTTGTGAACATATCATTTTTTGTGGATTTTCTCAGCAGCAGCAGCAGCAGAAACTGGCAACGCCTCCCCAACAAACTCCAGAGTCTTCAAAAGCTGCAGCTGAGAAAACACCAGAAAGCTCAGAGGAATCCCAGAAAGAAACCCCCATGGAGCAGGAAACCCCCGAAGGAGAGGCGAGCTCTGTGCCGAACCCAGAGGACACAAACGAGAGCAAAGGAGAGCAGGATGAAGTCGACCACACGAAGATGCCAGAGCATCCAGGCAGAGACAGCGACAGCGATGAGGAGGACGGTGCAGAAGAGCAGTAGAACGTATTTAATTGGACTGCTGATGAGGGATTCCCCTCTGGAAAAAAAGTAGTTTGATTTAATTATTTCTGCATCTGTTTTTTACCAAATAAAATCCTTATGATGATGATTTTTGTATTTTTATAACATCCAGTTAGTTCTTTATTAAAAAACATGGAAAACATTTTGTGTATCCAGTCATTTCACACACCCACCAACAAAAAAGGCTTTATTTTAATCTCTGTCATGATTCATTCATTTTTCAGCTTCCTCTGGAGTCACACACAAGTCAAATCTGATTGGTTCAACCTATACCAGCAATACGAGCTGCAACTAAGCTGCATTTGTAGGTCAGTTACTTCACACACGAGCCAGTGTGCATGCTGGGGGATTTCAAGCTACCCTGTGGAAATGCACTCACTCAACCAGCAACAGCAAATCCTCAACCATTCACATATTTGCAGCGCTGCAGAGCATTGGGCAATAAGGAATGGGATTTCCGAGTATGGTTAAGACATTAATTTAAGACTTAATATTTGTGTTAACATCAAAAGATAAAAAAGTAGGTCTTGGTAATTTAAACCTAATTTAATTAACATGAAGAGGTTAACACAGTCCACCAGCCTGCAGGCAGAGACACAGACTGGAGATGAATTCATTATGGTGCACCAGAGGTTAGTTGTTACATCACACCTCGGGCTGGTTGATGGAGCAGGTCGCCCGCACAGCTGCTGGTGTCTGGGCTGCCGATGGTGAACCATGCGCTGATGCCATGTCAAGTGTAGGTTTATGAAATCCCCCTCATATTGTTGAGGTGCAGGGCATTCTGGGTAAAAGTTCACAGGAGCAGTAGGTTATGCTTCCTGCCAGCCGAGGAAAGGATTAGAACGACATGTCAGATAAGAGATTATCTGTCGGCTGCTGCATGAATCACAATGACAGATACTGCATAACTTAGTGAGGAAGTGATGCATAATTAAACAGCTCAAATGAAAACGTCTGCAAATGCATCAAGGATTAAATACTCTAAACTCAAAATGATCCCAAATATTCAGCTTCGTCACCCAGTGGCCAAAGAATCTCATGACGCTAAGCATTCGTTTATGTGAGTCACATGAATGCCTGCATTGTGCAACCTCCCTCTCTGTTAGGACTTAACTTTGTGTCTTCTCCCTGCTGGCCTCGGGACAATTCAGCTGCTGTGGCACCTTGTTGGAGTAAATTAGACCTAACTAAGTGGTGGGAAGTGGCCATTGCTCACATTCTCCTCTGGAAGTCTGGGATCAGGATCTGGGAGACTTTAGTAGGAGCAAGAAGAAAACCAGTCACTTCCTGCAAGAAGCTTTTCTCCACTGAAGGTGAACATGTCTTTTATAATCACCAGACAGGTATTCAAAAGGTTAATTGCTATTTGCTTTGATTTCTAACTCTTGCTAAGTTTTTGCAGATACTAACTTATTCTTTTAATCTCAAAATGAATGAAAGTTTGGCAAAAGCTTGCAGGATATTTTATTGCACAAAAGGGTTTGGTTTAAAAAAAGGGATTATATCCTCATTCTGTCTTCTAAACAAAATGATGATTTATTTGCTGTTGTGTGTTTTTTCTTCCCACTCTTAATGTGCGGGCGTTTACCAGGAGCACGGGATCCACCATGAGACACGCTCGTGTTGGAACGTGTAATTTATTGCCCAACCCTACGTGACAGCGGTGTCACAACAGGAAATTACATATTACACAGAGTTAAGGCAGCAGTGGCTGCAGGGAAGGATCTGACCATTGTGTCTTAAAGATTTAATAAGCTTAGTGAATCAGTCTGACGGTGCACAATACTTTCACACTCGTAAAACCTTCGCTTCTACGCTCTTAGCTCTGAGGCTCGGCCTTGGGGTGGAGTTGTTCTGGTGGAAAATGTTTAATTGCGTCTTGAGAATCATTTAAACATCAGAGGAACGTGGAGGTTTGTCATTTTAGACGTGGCAAGCTCTGAATTCCCTTTTTCTGCTGCTTATCTGTGTTGACAGTTTTGCTTATTACAGAAGTTCTGCGTGATCGTAGCTGATCTGCTTGCTATTAGTGGGTGACTAATGTGCCTTCCACTCGGTGTCATTCAGCGGTCAGTTGACCTCAGCGGGCAGACGGAGCTGGTGGTTATCGCTTGAAGATGCCCGGCTTTACAAAGACAACTGCTTAATCCTGACAGGAACTTCCAAGATCATCAACAGTTTACATCTCAATCTGATAATCTTCCATCATGACAGAAGCGTTGCTGCTGCCAGGAGAGGCCATCACGAGCGATCTAAAGTGCTCTGGCGTTGTTGTTTATCACATCGACGGAAATATTTGGATTTGCAGATTTCGCCAAACTCCATTTTGGTTTAATCATCACAGATTCTAATCGTGTTTTGTTTTTGTTTTTTTGCAGAATAGGATGGCCAGTTGTGGTTCTTGTTTCTGGTGCATCATATGGCTGCTGGTGCTGCTGTGCATCGGCTGGCCCCTTAGCATCACCTTGGGGGGCCTCTACGGCCTCATTAGCCCCCTCACCACTTGCCTCGGCCTAGACCGACTCTCTGATTTGCTCCTGGAGGGGGCCAACGTGGGCCGAACCTGTGCCAACAACATGAGGCACAGCAAGCCCTTGTGCTGAGACCCCAGAGCAGACATCACAGGGGTCAAAGGTCATTACTGTTGCCTTCTTATGGAGACGGCTTCACTTTGAGGAGAACTGATCACGTGCTTTATTTGAAGATGCACTCCTTTCTTGCAACCAAAATATGTATAAAAATGGATTCCACTCTTGTTAACAATTAAGCTTTGCATTTATCGTCTGTTGCTATGTGTTTGCTGTTCAGTTATTGGTGACTGAGTGCATATGATAAGAGAGAAAATGGAAAAGGAACAATAGAAACGTTTAGACTTGTAAATGACTGCACTGAAACTTATAATGCGATTAAAACGGCTTTGAACTTGTCCTCTGTGTTCACTGATTGACTTCCTGTTTACAGAAAATCCTTGTTGGGGGAAAAACGAGGTGTAAACAAATAGAATGGTAAAGTTGTGTAAATAAAAGGTTTTCCATTTTAATTGTGTTTACCAGCTTTGTCGTTTCTCAGGTTGTTTGGGTTCTTCCCTGATAGATTAGGCTGAAGAACAGAGAAACACGATGTGACTGGAGGTCAAGTCCAACTCTGGTATACAACAGCACACAAATACAAGGTCAGGAGCAGGTATTATGCTGATTTTATTGTCATCATTTCATTTTGTGAGTCTACTAAATTACTCTTTTAAAATTCCAGAAGCGTCCATTTTTTTAGGCTTGGCTATTTTATTAGTTAGCTGGTTAGTCCAAAATATTTTATTCCTAGAGTCCAAGCATTACCTTTCAAAGCACCTTTCCCTGTAATTGTCATGTCCTGTGTCTCCCCAGTCCCTTCTATACCCCCTTTCTTCTATTGCGCTTCCTGGTCCTTTAATATTTATATTATCATTAAGCCCTCACAATCATCCCCAGCCACAGTTCCTTCTAGCCACTCCTCTGCCCAAGTCCTTCATTGTTTTTCCTCCTTTCATATTATGTATTTTCTTTAGTTTTTTCCCTGTTCATGGTTTAGTCATTTCTTCCAGCCTTTTTAGTTCAGTTGAATTTATGTTTTTATTTTATTATGTTCTGTTCTGTTTTCCCTAGTTAAGCCTCATGTTTTACTTTTGTCCCTAGTGATCAGTTTATCCTTATTTAGCTTCCCTGTTTAGTTTAGTTCTCTCAGCATTTAGTTGTAGTATCGTCTTGTTTTAGTTTCTGTGTCTAAATGTTTGATCTGGTTCAGTTTCAGTCATCCTCTTGTGTTTTTGTATTGCCTCCCATCCCTCAGTCAATTAGTCACACCTGTAGGCCCTTTGTCATTATCGGTCATCTCACCTGTTCCCATTGTCTTTGTATGCACTTGTGTGTCTATTTAATCCCGGCCTCAGTCCCTGCTTCCTGTTGGTTCCTCATGCTGTCTCCCTGTTTTTGGTCCAGTTCTTGTGTTTTTATATCAAAGACATTTTGTTTTGTACCATACCTGGCTTCCTCATGGATCGCTATTTCATACTGCATTTGGGTCCTCCTCTAATTCAACCCTGACAATAATAATAGCATATATTATTATAATACATCTAATTATGAAGATGTAAATAAAATGACCCTGGGTTGTGTCTAAAAGAGAATAAACCTGTTAATATTTTGTTTGATTTTTAAACTTGAAACTTTGACTTTTCCTAAAAAGACCCCAACATTAGAAAAATAAAAATCATGCTTGACTGATGCTGTACATCACTTTGGTACAAAAATTGTCTTTGGGTCATTTTTGACCCAGCAATTAAAATCAGTCAGTGTAAGTTACTCATTACAACACAACCACACACTCATCCTTGTCTTTCTACATTTGTGGGGACCAGCGATTGATTTAACCATAACCAGTACTGGTTTATTATTAACCCTTACCTTAACTAAAAAGGATTTCACAAAATAACTCTGAATCCAAGTATGGGGGGTGGAGAGGGGGTTGTTCAGTGTGGGGACCAGCCAAATGTTCCCACAATTTCAAAATGTCCTCACATTATGGGTTAATCCTGAGGGATTGTCTCCACAGTGTAGTACATACAAGTACACACACACACACACACACACACACACACAGCTGATTTTGCTTAGATGAAAAAATACATTTCTCAATCATACCCCAATACATAACTTTCAAAGATCCCATTGGACATGACTATTAAGGCACTGTTTACGTTCTAAATGTTATGATACACAATCAGTTCTCCCAAATACTCATGATTCATCACTGAACTGGCTGCAGAGCTTTTTTGGTTTCCTCTCGAGTTTTCATCACAGAGACGAGGAGGAAAAATCAATTGACTTTACTTTATAAAGCCAGCTCAAAAAAAGGTAGCATTATCCCTGTATGTGCTGTTATTCACGTTGATGACATTTTGCTTGATTTACCACCTTTGAAGCAACTTCAAAATTACTAATAATTATAGTCCGCTTTAAAACTTTCTTCATGTTAAATTAAGTTTAACTCCCAATAAAAGGTAATAGTAATCCTAATCCTAAAATTATTATTATTATTATTATTATTATTATTATTATTATTATTATTATTATTATTATTATAATAATAGTGGGAGTCTTGGGAATTTCATCTTTCACATTGTTAGCAGTTGTGTGACCACGAACAGGAAAAAGCAAGTTTGAAAAATGGATGGATGAATGGGAAACAGGAAGCAAACAGAATGAGGGTATTTTCAAAATAAAACAGGAGTAGTGCTCTTTTTATTTCAATTTTAAGAAGGAAACAAAAGTTCTGATCACTCCTGATGGAGTTCTTCCTATGACTTTGTGCTACTTATTGTACCAGTATCACTGTGTGTGTGTGTGTGTGTGTGTGTGTGTGTGTGTGTGTGTGTGTGTGTGTGTGCGTGTGTGTGTGTGTGAGGACAGATCTGTATGTGGTTAATTGAAAGAGGGGTCCTGTGCTCGCCCATCGTTCTCCCTGCAGCCATGACAAGATCATATTTTTTTTCCAAAACCAATCTCAGACCTGAATAAAAAATTCACCAGCTTGTCTCTCTCTGTCTCCCAGTACCGTACTGTCAGCCTGGCGTGTCGGCCCTCTGCCTCCTCCTCTGCCGGGGCTTCTGGGAGAAAAAACAGACAAAGTAGATTTAAAACCGGGGCTATTTCTTTGGCAAGTGTCTTCGTTCCTCTGGATTTTTGGGAGCAGATTTGGGCAGATATTAAAGCAATCTAAGTAGGTCTCATATGGCGCTCGCATAAATATTGCAGAGCATATTTGGGAATTAGCCACCTCACTTTTTAAAGAAATCTGTCTCCGATTCTAAGAACGAGCGAGGTTCTGTCACCGTGCATCACTCAGCGGCGAGAGTTTGAAAACGGGATGAAAAAGCAGCTTGAATGGATGATGAAATATTCATGAGTTCAATTTGAATAAGCTACAACACTGACAGATTTGTAGCTCTGTGAGATTATTTGAGTAAGTATTTAAGGGGGTTTCTAAGGTTGGAATCCTGAGCTATTTTGGGGTCGGTTGAGAATGTTTGATGACAACAAATAAAAGGAGTTTTTCAGCAAGAGCTTGAAAAGGCAAAACTAAATGAGTTTTCATCAAAATGTATGATTAAAAGAGCCTCTAGGAGTCATTTATTAGTATTTATAAAGTGCTGCTGATGTTTTATTCACTTTTTTTGGCTGCAGGGTTGGTGTTATGTAGGTAAATCTGCTCTAATCTCTAATCTCAACATTTGATCTCAGTAAAAGAATGCACGTTTTACTCTCAATAAATAAATCAGGTGAGTGTGACGACTTGTTTCTGCACTTTAAGCTTTTATTCTCTTTCATGTCTTACTTCCGCCAGCAGCTTTGAAAACTTCATATTCAAGATAATAAAGGAAAGGAAGTTGTGCAGAAAGGGGCTTTTTTAAGTGAAGTTTGGTGTGAGGAAAAGTTTTCTGATGTCGTAGATCATTTAAAAGATTTAAATGAGTCTGCATGAGTCCAATCATTCACTTCAGATTTTTCAGAGTTTTAGAAACACAGAGATTCTAATTATGAATTAGGCATGCCGATTATACTCCTGACAGAAAAACTCAAACAATTTGAACAAAAACTTTTCAAAATTTGACAAAAACAAAATAAAACCAAAGCTTTGAACTCACACTGATCCTAGCATGTACTGATTTGTTTCTATTCCAACCCTCACCCATATGATCACGAGGGAATGGGATCCTGGATACAATCAGCTGGAAGCTCCGAGAGCTGCTGCTTCTCTGTATCAAAGGGATTTAGCGGAAGTGGTTCAGGCATCTGATTAGGATGCATCCCTTCCTCTGGAAGGTTTTCCAGACACGTTTCACTGGGAGAAGAGCCTGGAGCAGACTCAAAACTTCCTGGAGGGATTATATATCTTCTCTGGTCTAGGAATGCCTTGGGATCCCTCGGGAGGAGCTGGAAAGTGTAACTGGAGAGAGGAGTGTCCCGGTTCCCCACCTGGATCTGTCACGTTTGTGATCCAGTCTTGGGCAAATTTGTGAATTTTATGCAGAAATCCAGTTTTGCTAATTAAATTTCTTAATTGGATTCCCAAAACTGTTTTTATGTGTGCAGTCATGCAAAAATACTTTTTGAAACTTTTTCTTTACTCTCAGCTTTCTTGGACATTTGTTGTATTTATTTTTCTTAAAATGCAAAGACCTTCAAAGTTGTTTTTTATTTTTCAAAAATATCCCTGTGAAGGGTTTTATGGATCTTGGTGTGCTGAGGCCTCTCATTTTTATTTAATAATAACAGTTTCAAAGGAAACACACAACTGTGAAAGAGCAGCTGAATCTTGAAAGAAGGCAAAATCAGTTTGAAGCCTAATACATAAAAAATAAACACATTTTTTGATAAGCAACTTTTTCCATTAACTGATTTTTTTTTTTTTTTGGGGGGGGGGCATCTTAATGGAGATATAAAATGTAACACAATTAACTCAAAAAGAGGATTGTTCCAATAATCTGCTTGTTGTATTAACATTTGACCTTAAGTTTAAAAGAAATAAGCTTATGACCTTTTTTGAAGTTTAAAGGGTTAAACCAAAGAGCTAAAGATTAATTTAGGAGTGTCTGAGCTCCTCTAACCCTAAATCAAATTAAGTACGCTCTAAAGGCACCACCACAAACACAGACCCCTTCAAAGTTTTTCTAAGACTTTTCAAACTTTTCTTGAAAACTTCTTGACGACCATCCAGGACCTTAAACTGGTCATTTTTGTCAGAACTTTTCAGTTTAGAAGCTTGAATTGAAACGTTTAAAAGCGGAAACATTAACCAAAACCTTCAGCCAGAATCTTCAAACTTCTGTTTCACTGTTAGACTCACAGCTACCCAGTCTCAAAGTGAATAAAAAGACTCAAATCTTTAGAGAAAAATTCTGAAAAAATAAGCGTGCTTTGAAAATCTTTTTAGTTCTGCATCTCAGGACTTTGCAAAGTTACAATCACCTTTTCAATTTTGCACAATGCTGAAAGAAGCTCACAGTGGTTCGTATTTACAGGTTGTTGTGCTGCTTCAAGGTTCCTGATGATTATGTTTTAAAAAAATTGCATGTTTTCTTTTAAAGTTCACTCTTTCTTTTGATGTGTTTCGTCTTTTTTAGGGTTTGGAAAAGATCAGTGAACCAAAAAAATACCAAAGGCAGCACCAACTGAAAAATTCACTCTGAGATGCTTTCCTTGTGTCTTATATCGCCCCAAATGCCCAATGAGCCGTTACCTTGATGTCTGATCATAAAGGGAGAAAAATGACTTTGGGTCATCTTTTGCTAATCTCTTTGTTGCAGCTTTAGAAAAAAAGATGGTCGAAGAAACGTGTAATGATATGAAACAGCAGCTGCAATCAGAATTTAACTGATTAACCTGGTTTGTAGTAAACATAATTTGTTAGAAAATTAATATAAATTAAATCAGTACAACTACAGTCCTCTGGGACAAAACCACCACTAAAAATCTTAAATAGCTGTTTTAAAATGTTCTTTTGAAAATTAAGTCTCTGGTTCTAAAATCTAATTTTCTAAAACTAATAATTAAAAGGCAAAACTTCTATGTTTACATGTTTCAAATACGGATCAGAACATAAATAAATAGTAAAACGTTGTCTGGACATGATTCAGGTTTCTGCTGGATACTTCAGGGGTACCTGAGGACATCAATGCTGTCTTTTATCCATTGCTTTTAAAAAAAGACTGAAATAAATGTGTCTGATCAGCTTAACAACTAAATTCCTGGATAATAGATGTCAAAAATGTATTTTAAATGTACGTTTTGACAGATTTTCTACAAAACTGATCAACAATTCCCTTGGATGAGCACAGTCTCATCAGAAAATGTCATTTTATCCATGATTAGATTTTTTATAAGGGTTAAAGCACTGAAACAGGAAAATCTCTCTATGCTGGTTCACGTTTCTCTTTTCTGGAATCAGAACTGGTGTTTTTGCATAGCTCAAACACAAGTTCCCTACAATCCTTTTATAAAACAAGTTTAAAAAATTGGCAAAATTCAGCATCCTGCCTAAGTATTAGTGATGATGTACTAACAAATGCATGCAGAATTACTGCTGCCACAGTTACTATACCAGCCAGGATGAGGAAACCCAGTTTGCACTGTAAAAGGACCACCTAACATTATCCACAGATAAATGAGATACCTTATAAATAATAAAATCCTTCCAGACTGTTAGAATTCAGTGAGTTTTAATGAATCCTGTAATTCCAATATATTTCCTGATTATTGACTAAAGCAGTAAACCACATGACTCCCCCTGCTGCATCCTATTAAAAGTTTGAACTCTGCTCAGGATGTGAAATTCCCTCAAATAATCAATATTATTTCTGTTTTTGACCATTTTCTTCTCATTGTCTCGTCTCAGCTGCTGAGTAATAAAGCTGATCTCCTGAGGGGGTGAATTTAATCCTTAACGGTCATGGATCACAACTAAAGTCTTCCAGGGGTCTTGGGGGGCAGGTCACACTCACTATTGGACACTCCTGTAGAAAACCCTTACATAAACAAGCACATGTACACACACAGGTGCTCACAGGGTGCTGTCACAAGTATGGACTTGGGTGTTTTTGAAACATTACCTTGGGCTGTGGTTGGCACTAAATGCACCATGAATTAATAATACAGTGTGCTTTTCAGCAAATATTGTTACTGTTATATATCCTTATCTTTCTCTTTCATTTCTGCATCCATTGGGAGTAAAAAAGAAAACGACAGCATTTCTAATAAAGTTTTGATATCAGGCGGGGCCTATAACAATCCACCTGTGAGAGTAAAACTGTAAGGCTTGTTTTTGGCACTCAGACATCAATT
Organism: Aphyosemion australe; assembly: GCA_006937985.1. Lineage (NCBI taxonomy): Eukaryota > Metazoa > Chordata > Actinopteri > Cyprinodontiformes > Nothobranchiidae > Aphyosemion > Aphyosemion australe. The sequence continues at coordinate 1,878,183 of SSNS01000054.1, forward strand.
CTGATTGCTTTACAGCCAGACAGGACATGAAGAAAAGAAAAGATTACAACAAATGTTTTACAATTATATAAAGTGATAACAAAACACATTTTTAAAAAGTTTTTCAGATACTGACTTGAAAATATAATAAAAGTAACAAGAAATGCCATAAAATTATAATTTACCAATATTTGTAGATGTCTACGCAAAAAAATGTAACTTCTCATCTCTTCCTCCTTGTTAGTACTCCACTTCCTGCTTCCAGAAATTAAAATAAACTCACACCCTTTAATTAAAACACTAGTTCAAGCAGTTTAAATATATCTGAAATCACGTGTTGATGCTTTGCTCTTGTTTACGGTACGATTTGCAAATTTAAAGAAAAAAAATCTAAAACAATGAAAGGTCATTTTTAAACCATTTTGTCTGAGCTTGAGGACAAATCCAGGTAGAAATGAGTAATCCACGTTTCCCTCTTGATCTTTACAGCGTTTGTCTTCCATACGTGGTCAAAAACGGTTAGAAATGTTTGAATTCTGGGACAAAAGGATGCTTAAAGCAGACCACTGCGCACAATTCATTACATAAGACCCAAACAAAGAGTCACACAGTGAAGGGTTATGGCTCGGGGTCGGGTGACAGCAGCATATGATTCATGGCTCGCTGTGCCCTTTTGTCTCGTCCTCCTTGTGGTGGGACCGTCCACAGTGTTGTTATGCAGCCTTTAGAGCTCACTCCCTGTCTGCTTCAAGTAAACCGGCAATGTCATTTTCTGTGTCTTTTTCCTTTCTTTCGTGCAGGAATAAAGAAGGAATAATATGGCATGTGTCACAACAAGAGATGTTCTTATTTTCTCCATGTTTGGATGCATGAAACAACAAGTATCAGCACTACTTTAGGTTATTTTTGTAAAGGTTTCATGCAAAACCGAGTACACCACCCTGTCTCCGACCTCATGTTGCAGTTATTAAACAATCTGTTGGTGCTTGAGGAGACAGAGAAATGATCTACAGGGAGATGAAATATTCTGCAATCAATGAGAAATTTTGAATTATATCCTCTTGTGTGAATTTTCAGTTCACAGTGAATGCTAACACTCTAGAAAAGTGACTAAAACATGAGAAATAACTATATCTGGATTTTAACCCCTAAAAATTTGAAGAAAAAAAAATGTTTTTGACACTAGACATATGTCACCCCCTTAAATGTCATTTTTCAGCCTGAAATTTGATTAATTTTTCCTATAGGGTGACCCAACATAAAAGTAATTTAAAATGGATGCTTCACAAAAGTGCTGTGTTTTGTACTCTGACCTGCGTCTACTGAAATTAATTTTAGATTCAAAAGTGTGGACAAAACATAGAAAAATGGTGGTTTAAGGGAATCTGTGTTCGCACCAAGAAAACTTGTATAGAAGTGATCAAAGCAGATTAAACAGTAGGGTCAAAATGACCATGACTAACCTGCATGCCCACCAGTGGCGCCCCCAGAAACATTTCATGGGGGGCCAGTGAAAATTTCAGGGTGGCACACCAAATTGGTGCTTTTGTTAACTCTGAGACCGTTTAACATTTAGCTGTACATTACATTGCTCTTTTCTTCTTTTTTTATAAAACAATATGCAGCCAAAGCATTGACATTAAATTTGAGGAACAAAAACATATTTCAGTTATTTAAATTTTTTTCATTTCAACATTTATTATTTTAGCATTTTACAACAGTTTAATTCACCAGGTATTGTCTTAACAAAAAAAAACACACACAAAAGCTATTATTTATGCTTCTTTTTGAAAATGATGAGCAGTAGTATTTATTTACTCATTAATTATAAATTTATTTATTGTTTTTTACATTTATGTTTTGATTAAAGGAAATGAATGTATGGTCTGTGTGAACATCTTCCCTGGGAGGGCCAGTGATGTGGCCAGCAATTTTGCAAGGGGGGCCTTTGCCACCCTTAGCCACCCCTTGGGGCTTCCACTGATGCTTACATGGGGCTTCTGACTGTGGCTGGTGTTTGCAGGTCCTGAGATCAGGCTGCTTAGTGAGATGTTGAGAAAAATTACAGCATATACTTTTGTCTTCATTTTCAATGAAAAACATTTAAATGTTTATGGTTGTTATGTCACTGGGTAATGGTGTTGTGTGACATTAGTAACTGGGTGGTGTAAACCCCCAAAAAGTACACTCTCCTTGCTCTCTGAAACTAAGTCCTCCCGTTTTTATACATTCTAAATAAACTTGTAGTTCAAGACCCATTATAGACCCTTATGAGGGAATTCTTGGCCTGCATGGATCAATGGTGTGTGCATGTTTAGCTAAATTAAAGAAACTCATAGATTTAATGTAAATTAAATCCACTGACTCTGCAAATACACTAATCTGCTTGCTTGTGCTTTATGCATTGTCCATTTTTGTCTTTAATATGAAAAATCCTCATGTTTGCTCAAACCTGTTTGGAGAGGAAAACCAAACCCTAGGAGATGTTTTTGTCTGCAGGAAAGCTTTGGATCTTAGTTGAAACAAAAGTGAAATGAGGGGTCAAGTCAAACAGCTGCTGACGGCAGCTGGAGGAGCAAATGGTCTCCGTGTTTGGCTCCGTCAGCTCACATGCCAGCATGCAGACATGAAAATAACAGCAGCTAAAGAAGAAAGGAGCCGCTGATTTACAGAACTGTAAATAAACAAACTAGCTGGGACAGTTTCATGTGTCAGGGATTTTCTCAAAATGCAAAGATTATTGAACTTATCACTAAAATCATGTCAAAGTATAAGATCAGACCTGCTGTAGACACACAGATAACTGTTCAGTAATAATAAAATGACTCATCAGTAGGTCAGAGATCAAAGAGAAGCTCTCATTGTCCTCTCTGCTGTCCTCCATATATGGGCTGAAGACAGATGTCCACTGGGGACTCCCCTTTCCTTGTCATGCCATTCATGGAGTGGCTTTTGTCAATGGAGCAATGAGTTACCAAATATAGAGAAGGGGTCGCGAGGCTTGGCCCCCACAGACACCCATCCGGAGTATAAAGCGGCTCAAGGTGACATCTCCAGACCCCCTGAGTAACATAGATCTGCACGTGGAGCTGAGCTGGTGAGTATCGGAATATCAACACATTTATTTAGAGACTCATCAAGAGGATGGATGGAGGTTTTTATTATAGATGGAACTTTTAAGAACTTTCTATTTTCAGCATATTCACACACACACACACACACACACACACACACACACACACACACACACACACACACACACACACACACACACCTATACAAATAAAGTCCAAATTATTAGCAATTCCCAGCCCAACCATAACATTTCATTTAGAGAATTAATTGATTAATCGTGCACCTGCGTGGATTTTTTTGGTTTCAGATCTGACATCATGTGTGACGACGACGAGACCACCGCCCTGGTGTGTGATAACGGTTCGGGTCTGGTGAAGGCTGGGTTCGCCGGTGATGACGCACCACGCGCCGTGTTTCCCTCTATCGTTGGTCGCCCACGTCACCAGGTAACTGATTAAAGTTATGTATATATATATATATATATATATATATAAAGCTAAAATATATAAAGATTCGTAGTATTAAAATAGTTTACATCACAATGCATCAACAGTTAAAGTAGCCAATTTATCCGTGCGTAATAGCGCACTGAAACCAAACTCTTCCACGTGATTGTGTTGTATAGGGAGTCATGGTTGGCATGGGCCAGAAGGACTCCTACGTTGGAGACGAGGCGCAGAGCAAAAGAGGCATCCTGACCCTGAAGTACCCAATCGAACACGGAATCATTACCAACTGGGACGACATGGAGAAGATTTGGCACCACTCATTTTACAACGAGCTGCGCGTGGCCCCAGAGGAGCACCCCACTCTCCTGACAGAAGCCCCCCTCAACCCAAAAGCCAACAGAGAAAAGATGACTCAGATCATGTTTGAGACTTTTAATGTCCCCGCGATGTACGTGGCCATCCAGGCCGTGCTGTCCCTGTACGCGTCTGGGCGCACCACAGGTAGGACAGCATCCTCAGGTGTGTGCTGTGTTCCTTTTCAGGACATGGAAGGTGTTTATAAATATTAATCGTTGGTTTAAAGGAATCGTCCTTGACTCTGGTGATGGTGTGACCCACAACGTGCCCATCTATGAAGGTTACGCGCTTCCTCACGCGATCATGCGCCTGGACTTGGCCGGCCGTGACCTCACAGACTACCTGATGAAAATTTTAACAGAACGTGGATATTCTTTTGTAACAACAGGTGAGCGTGGCGAGCAAAACATGGGCGAAAAGTTTGTTTTTTGGACACTTTTACGAAGTTTTCTGATTAGCAACATGTCTGATTTCCTTCAGCTGAGAGAGAAATTGTCCGTGACATCAAGGAGAAGCTTTGCTACGTGGCGCTGGACTTTGAGAACGAGATGGCCACCGCTGCCTCCTCTTCCTCTCTGGAGAAGAGCTACGAGTTACCCGACGGTCAAGTGATCACCATCGGAAACGAGCGCTTCCGCTGCCCGGAGACTCTCTTCCAGCCCTCATTCATCGGTGCGTAAACTCAGATGACCTAGTGACGCAACTAGAAAAGTAACAAACCCCCAAATTATTGATTATATTTCGAAATAGTTCATATTTTGGATGTTTGACTCAGATCTGCCAGAGTTTTTAAAATATAAATGTAGTTTGACCCCATTTAAAATATGAAACAGTGATGATTCATTAGATGAGGTGCAGCAATCTGCACTCCAAGCGACTAGTTAAAGTATTATCTGACAAATAACTTATAAAAATGGTTTTCTGAACTCAAATTGGTTTCTAATATAATATATTTTAACTAACTAATGAATTTCCAGCTAGAGGAGAGACAAGGAGGAGACTAATCCATCACAGTCTTGACTCTTCATGACAAACAAATGTGCCTGAGTAGCCAAACGCAGGGAGTTGATGGTTGCGTCCCAGAGCGCGCAGCTGTCGGCGGAGCTGTCCGTTTCAGCACCTGTTATGACAACTGACGCTGGCGCTTTTTTAGCTGCAGGGGGGATGGGGGGGCTAAAGCTCACTCAGCCGTCCGCTTTGTTTGCACAGGCATGGAATCTGCTGGCATCCACGAAACCACCTACAACAGCATCATGAAGTGCGACATCGACATTCGCAAAGACCTGTACGCCAACAACGTCCTCTCAGGGGGCACCACCATGTACCCCGGCATCGCTGACCGGATGCAGAAGGAGATCACCGCCTTGGCCCCCAGCACCATGAAGATTAAGGTGACTAGACTCGCTGCGGGGTGCTAAAGAGGCGTGTCTATTGGCAGATTAACAGTCTGACAAATGTATTCTGTGTTTTAGATCATCGCCCCTCCTGAGAGGAAGTACTCAGTGTGGATCGGCGGCTCCATCCTCGCCTCGTTGTCCACCTTCCAGCAGATGTGGATCAGCAAACAGGAGTATGACGAGGCCGGACCCTCCATTGTCCACAGGAAGTGCTTCTAAACTCCCACCCGGCCCAGTTACCAATGACCAGAAATTCATGTTTTTGTCAAAAAGTCTTTGTTTACACAAGAAAAATATTGTTATAAATAAACATTCAACCTTTCTTTTGTTGCCCTTCCTCTTCTCACGTGACGGATGAGTAAAGGTTATTGCAGATTTGAATTAGGGCAGATTACAGAGAGAGAGAAAGAGGATCAGCCACCTCAGAGCCGAAAGTTTCACTAAGCGACACCACCGCTGTCACGTGATCACTAAATCCAGATTGGAGAACGCTAATAACTTTGTTATTATTATTTTATTATGACTTTCAGTTAGGGGTCAAGATTTATTTAGTGGTAATTTCTGGTTTTATTATGAAACCATAAAAAAACACAATAAGTCTCAGCGTGACATCCAGGAAGGGGTCACATCATTTCCTTCTATTTATAAACTTCAGCAGAGAGAGGCAGGCAGCTTCATAAAGCGATTAGCAACTGGGATTGTACTTTCACTCTATCACTGTATCCACAGCGTCATCTTCGCCCGAGGCGGAAACAACAGCTCTGCCATCCGGGCCGACAGCCTGTGACACGGGGAGGCAGACCTCTGGGCACGGGAGGCTGTGCGCTCTCGCAGAAAGGGAGATTGGCTCCATTTAGCCCTCAGCCACCTCTGGCTTCCGGATGAGAAGCAAAAAATAAAACTGTGCAATGCGCATGTAAAAGTGTGTTTGATGCACAAAAACGTGCGCAAAATTAACACAAGTCACCTTGTTTCTGTGCACACAGCGCCAACCTGTCCACGTGAGAAACATTGCGTTAAAATGTGGTTTGAGGTTCAATCTGGACACACGTGCGCAAACTCTGCACTATTGTGACGCGCTGCACAAAACAGAGCAATACCCCCAATTGCACACATCCAGAATTACAATACTGGAAATCACCAGCTATGGCACTCCTGGCGGAGCCTCCGCCGACCTGTCTGCGCGTACGTGACGCACGGGAGGGGTAGGGTGGGGGGATATTACTTAAAGGCGGATTAACGCTGGCAAGACATTAAATCCAACCTGCCTCCATCTAGACGCGCGGCGCAGCCAATCAACCTGATCTGAAGATCGAAAATAGGAGGGCTTACAGTAATCAGCCCTCAGAGTCTCATGACAAGGAACAGTGTGGCTACGTTGGGGGAGCGCACGGCACACGCAGCAGGACGCTCACTGGCGCTGCGCTCTCAGCACAGAACCAACCAGATCGCGCGGAGAGAGAGAGACAGGGGGACGGGGACGGTAGCAGCATCCCATAACGGATGCGGGTTTTAGCCAATTTCGGACGCGCTGGAGCCTAAGAACACCAGAGAGAACCCGTCCGGGAAATAAGGCGATTTTTTTTATTTTTTTGGAGGGACTTGACCAGAGTGCCGTTGAACCCTCGTCTCCTCCGGATGCTCAGAAATGGGGGAATGGACTATACTAGAGAGGCTCCTGGAGGCTGCTGTCCAGCAGCACTCTACTATGATAGGAAGGTAAGATCATAAAAAACCCAAGAAGAAACCCAGCAGCCTCCAGGATCGTCTTTAGCATGGTCCCCCCCGTTTCTGTGTTGTGGCTCCAGGATCGTCTGTAGCGTGATGTCCAGTCCAGTCCAGTGCTTCGTGTCTTGTCTTGTGGATCTTTCTTGTCTTGTTTCCCCCTCCAAGAAATCTCTTTTTTGTCCTCCTCCTAAACGAGACAGCTCAAGAGGCAGCTGTCTTTTAGGAGCCTGGGATGGTGCTGCAAAGTCAAACCAGCTAAAAAAAAAAATCATGTTTCATGTTCATCCATTTATTCATATTGATCTGTACTGGTGAGTTGGAGTGCGGGTTGTGCACTCGGTGGTGGCGGAAGGAGACCGAGCGAGCAGAATCGGCGCCTCATTTCATTAACATGTCCACACAGGTAACACCAAAGCAACGCCGATTGCTGACGTGTCATAATCATTAAATCACACACACACACTCACACACACACATACACGCGCACACACATTTTTCTCTAAGAGCGTCCGCTTTCAGCACTGGACAGCTCCTCCAAATTGGCGCTCCGGCCACCGAGACAGCGCACAGCTTGAACCACACTAAACCTTTTATTTCTTTTTTATTTTACATCTATTTGTTTGTTTGCTTGCTTTTTAGGATCCTACTAACAGTGGTGGTCATCTTCCGGATTCTAATCGTAGCAATAGTTGGAGAGACTGTCTATGATGACGAGCAGACCATGTTTGTTTGTAACACCTTACAACCGGGCTGCAACCAGGCGTGCTACGACAAGGCATTCCCCATTTCACACATTAGATATTGGGTTTTTCAGATCATCATGGTGTGCACCCCCAGCCTTTGTTTCATCACGTACTCGGTGCACCAGTCGGCCAAGCAGAAGGAGCGGCGGTACTCCACGGTGTACCTGACGCTGGATAAGGATCAAGATTCTCTGAAGCGAGACGAGAGCAAAAAGATAAAGAACACCATAGTGAACGGAGTTCTCCAGAACACGGAGAACTCCACCAAAGAAGCCGAGCCGGACTGCTTGGAGGTGAAGGAGATCCCTAATTCGGCCATGAGGACTACAAAGTCCAAAATGAGGCGGCAGGAGGGCATCTCCAGGTTTTACATCATCCAGGTGGTGTTCAGAAACGCGCTGGAGATAGGCTTTTTAGTGGGCCAGTACTTCCTGTACGGATTCAACGTCCCGTCCGTGTATGAATGTGACCGCTACCCGTGCATCAAAGACGTCGAGTGCTACGTGTCCAGACCCACGGAGAAGACCGTGTTCCTGGTCTTCATGTTCGCCGTGAGCGGCTTTTGCGTGGTGCTGAACCTGGCGGAACTCAATCATCTGGGCTGGAGGAAAATCAAGACGGCCGTGCGGGGGGTGCAGGCTCGGCGGAAGTCCATCTATGAGATCAGAAACAAGGACTTGCCCAGGATGAGTGTGCCCAACTTCGGACGCACTCAGTCCAGTGACTCTGCTTATGTGTAAAAACAAACATTCAAACAAAAACACCCGGAATGGGACGAGATGGACAGCTCCGCACGCCTAATTTGTGTCATGACTTAAAGAGTGGGCAGATTATTATTGTTCTGTTTATTTATCAGTTCTTGATCTTTTATGAACTTCATGGCAAACGTGGGTTCCACGTTTGTTTACTTATTTATTATTGCACTGATGCAACTTTTTTCTTAAAACGTTTCTACTCTGTCAGATGCTTCATGGAGACCACTCACAGGTTTACTCTCTGTGGGCTCGTTCTGCTAAACTTGAAGAGAGTAAATGCAAAAATGAAGAAGAGAAAACAGAATTGCACTAAGAAGTGAACATCTGAGAGCCTGATCTTATCCAAATGTGCTGACTTTGCTTTTAAAGATGTTTTTTTCTACCCAGTTTTCATTGTTTTCTGGAACCAACCTTAATAAATGGCACAATTTAACAGGAAAACCCATCCAGATTTATATGTGAGATATAAATCCTTACCATTGTGCAGAGTAAATACAGCTTGATTTGTCTTTTGGGTTATTTATGTTGCCTGTGTCGCACCACTGACCTTAATGTAACCATTCCACTGCTTAATAGCTTAACTTTGCAAAACAGTATCTGGTGAATTTGCTGCAAAACGCTAACGTCTGTGACTTCCTTAATTTATGACACACCAAAGCGCCCACTGCTTTTATTTGTGAGTGTTTTCTTGCTTTTTTTGTGTAATCAAGTGCCATACTTGTATATAAAGAAATACAAAATATAAATATATGTATACAAATGAATATATATATAAATATATAATAATAATAATCATGAGAGCTGATTCCCTGCTTGAATTATGCTTAATACTGGCATTTTTTTTATTTGCTCTAAATGTATTTGTTGTTCTTTAAATGAAACAGAAGAGAAATATACTTGTTTTATTTTGCAAATGACTGGAAAAAGAAATGAAGTGCTAGAATTTTATAAAAATATATACATATAACATAAAAGACTCTCCCCAATCAAAGGAGATCAAAACTGGGGGGAAAAAAGCACAAATTGACATTTTTAATCAAAGAATGGGCAAATAAGATCTGCTCCGGTGCTACAGTTTTTCATTGAATGGTTTTAAATGTAACCCTCTGAGTCCAGAAAAAGAAACTAAAAGATCTTTTTTTTTCTGTGGAAAATAAAAGTGGGATTCGTGTACACCAGAAACGTGTGAGATGCGGTGCTTTTGTGTGCTCTGCTGTAGCTTCTTCTTACCACACAGATATCCAGTGGAAGTTGAGCCCTTGCTGCAGTGAAGATGTTAGCCACACCCACTACTGCAGGACACACCTTGTGCAGAATATCACCTCTCTGCATTGTGTTGCAATCCTGATGCTGCTTTCATGAAGCACATCAATACCTATGCATCATAACAAAGCAGCCGGGGATCATTTTTGAGTCTATGCAGCATGCATCAAATCAGAAATAAGCCAAAATATTTAGCTGCTTGTTCACTACAGGAGGAATTTAGTATGTGAGTGCATTCAAACTCTGCAGAAGAGGAAAAAACTGATGATTCTGAACACCTCACCTTCTTTCTCCTCTAATTGAAGCAAGAAAGCTTGCACCAAGAGGATGGATGTGTAGGTCTGAGAAAAGTCACAAGATGCAAAGAAATTAACCAAATAAAGTAAAGAGACAGGGGAAAGAAATTAAGATTTAGAGAAGATGAATTAAAAAATGAAGGCTGGTCATTGTGGGCTGTTTTAGGGAGGGCTGTTCTCGATTCACCTGCAAGGATGACTCTGCAGAGCGCAGAGAAATCAAAGCTCCGCCGTACCTGCAGACCCGTCTCCAACTCAGCTGGGATTTGAGATTTAGTTGTGAGCTTGAAAAAAGCAGAATTTTCACTTTGATCCAGCAAAACTCCACAGCAGCGTGCACATTTCTCTCTATCTATGTCTTGTTTTTATTGATTTAGCTATTCTTGAGTGCCCTGCAAAAAAATAGGGTTTTCTTAACAAATAAGGTTAGAAAAAGCATTTTTCTAATAAATCACCAACAAATTAGATCGTTTGTCTTCAAATCGTTCGTTTTATGTTTTTAAAAGATTCAACCAGATTACTGTTTTTATGAAAAAATTAATGCACAAGGATTGGATTCACTCAGTCAGCCCACATGGAAATAATAAATGTTTTATTTTCTACTACTGTATTTATGCTAATGGAACACTTACAATAAATGTAAGAAAGATTGTGTTTTTATCAGAGTGTCTCACGATTTGTGTTGTTCAAGGTGCACGTGCATGTGTGTGTGTGTGTGTGTGTGTGTGTGTGTGTGTGAGAGAGAGAGAGAGAGAGAAAGAGAGAGAGGTCTTCACCCTTCACATGAGCTTTATGCGCCTCATTATTGCAACATTTTAGCCTTTCTGCTGCACACGCTCACACATTTATATGATATTTTTATATTTAAGAAAGATGCATCAGCATATCACTCAGAAAAACAAAAATCACGTTGTTTTAATTTGAAAAAAGATGTTTTACAAACCTTTAAATGTGTTTGTGTTTGAATGCAACAAGACAAACACCAGAAACGCCGAGCAAAAGCCAAACACAACACCTGAGCTGTCTGTGACAAGCAGCGACTAAAAATAAAGGTTTCATGTTCAATTTCATCAAAGGTGTAAGGTTACATTCCGGTCACCAGGCGGGCTGCTTCAGAAGCTTAAAGTATAGAACAGAAAGACGGACGAATAGTGTTCAGATCTCACGTATGTTAGTGCAGGATCAAAGCAGCGTTTTACTGCTGCTGCAGAGGACAAATCAAAGAGAGCTGAAATGAAGACAATTATGTGCATTTGAATGTAATTTACGAATGTTTTCTGTTTTGCACAATTAACATTAATATTTTAAAGTGTTTTTGCATGCTTATATTTAACAACAGCCTTGTTAGAGTCTGCAAAATCCCAGAAAAGACCTTAGCAACTGTCTGTTTGGTGCTTATTTTTCATAGTTTTGATCTGCATCAAAAGAAAAAAGCTAATCTGACAGATGAAAGTGATAAAGGTGAATATAATGCAGTAACAATTCCAAATTTGATGCAATAATAAACATTTAATTTCTTGGACATTTTGAGAAAGTTGATAAAAATGATCTTTTAAGGAGCTGCGAGAACATGAGGTGTCATCTAACCTGACCTCTAACAAGTGAACTTGTAAATATGCATTTATTTGACTCTTCTATTATCATATTTAAGATCAAATATTTAAAAAAAAAGGTCATGTTGTTTCTTAAAAAATACAAATTAAAGCAAATTTTGATAAATATTTAGTTTTATTTGACTAAAAAAACAAACCGAAGATGCAGTTTGGATGAGAGATGAAACCTCTTCAAGAAAAGAGTTTATTTAAAAACGAATAAAAACAAAACTCAATATGACCCAGATAACAGAGAATCTGAATTTTGCTCCCATTATTGATCAGATATATTAAAAACCTCTCACATTTCTCTCTAAAAGCACCAGAATGTTCTCAAATCTTCACAAAAGCGAATCTAGAAAGCATTATGCTTAAATAAAACATCCTGCTGACACATTCAATTATAGGTAAGTAAAATAAGGAGGATATTTATTCTGCTTTGGGTCTGAGCAACAATCAGCGAGGAGGAGATGAACTCCAAGAAAAACCATCGCATGACATGAGACGAGAGTAAATCCACCACATGAATGTAATTCCTGCAGAGTGCTTTTCTGGAATATGAGGAAGGATGGAGAAGAGTTTAAACCAAATCAATACAAAACAATCAATTTGAAACCTGGCATCATCTGGAGCTGCAGCATTAACCCGGCAGATCACAAAGGTTTTGAGGGTTCCATATACGGGTTCTCACAGGTCTTTTTTTTTATTCCTCCACAGCGTTTGGGTGCTCTAACAGATTAGGATTAGGACTTTTAACGATCCAGCAATCCCCCACAGGTCTTTGTTGTCAAATAGGTGCTTTCTGGGTGGTTTTTCTAGTGTTTCAAAGTAACAAACACGTTTTTGTCACATGAACGACACAAAAGAGAATTGAAATGAACATTTTAATCTCGTACTTTGACCTGAGACTGTCCTGCATGCTCTCCTGCAGCAAAATGAGCACATTTTAGATTTCTCACCTTGCACCTCCTCTTTAATCTGAACGAGAACGCCTTCCTTCAGGGCAGCGCTGCTACAGTTCTGTCTTTGGTGCAGATTACTGCTTGAAAAGAGGGAAGCAAACAGAAGGAAACCAGTGAATTTGAGTCTTTTTGATCCACTCAGCCATAAAAAAATGAAATTACCCCAGTTGTGGGAGGACACATGTAGGGAAGAGCATGGCTCGGGCAGATATGGAAAACACTAAAACAAAACACACTTGATGTTTGAGTTCTTGCGGGGGAGGAAGGCGTGATGCATTTACACAGAGGGGGGAAAGTTTCTAACTTCCACGGTCTACAATCATTTCTGTTTCTCCTCTCTCTGCTTCAAAAGTGGTTTAATCACACAGACAAGCAAACATTTTTCATTTTGTCATCCGTGCCTTGTCTTTAAACTTTGCCACTGTAATAAAATCTTCACAGTGCAAGGACAAACCGGACAGGGAGCATCTGTAGTGAGGGATTTGGGTGTCTGGGTGGGCCGTATTGGCTCAGAGAAGGATTTGGTGGAAAGTAAACACTGGCAGTGACAGAATATACCTGACAGACCTGACAGCAGATTAATTTCTCATCCATTTTTTAATGTGACCCCAGGATTAAGAACATTAGTGGATTATACTGAGATTTGTCAAATGGAGGGTCACAGTGGGACAGGCGGCACCTGGGTGAGGACACGATGCACCCGAAACCCAAAAAAAGCTGATGAATTCTTCCTTTTTTGCCAGGTAGGACGGATTAGGGATTGAGTCATTCTGCATGAATCTGCTAGAACTTAAAAAAAAAAGGTAACAGATATTTCTCCTCATTTTTGCGCAGCCGTTTTCTCATTTTAGGATCCAACAAAGCTGCAGCCTATGGAATAATCCAGCTCTTTGTTGTACTGCACCAGCTTCTTCTGCAGTTTGTCATTAATGCTAATTTGTCGGGACCAGGGCACACTGCAGCAACAAAACAATTTTTGCTGGTGACATTTTTAATTTCCCTGCAGAGGAGACAGTTCATTCTGACATTTACTGTTTGTTCAAACTTTCTACACCCACTTACCTCCTCTGCATTCCCTAATAGCTTGTAGCTGCTACATGCAGCCCATCGACCCTGATAAATGTTTAAGTTCTGCACCATTACACAGCCAATAAAAATCAGAGGCTGGCAGGTCCTAATTGGACAAAGAGCTGTTCGCCGGCCAAGTGGGCTTGATATAAGAGGTGCAGAGGAACAGAGTGCAAGACAGAGGGAGAAATGTGTTATAGACATATTTGCTCGCTGAGATGCACACACACATGAATCACTACAGTGCATTACAGAAGCACGCAGTGGCAAAAGATAAGACCCAGCTGGTAGAATTTGTGGGTGAAGAAATAAACTTGTTTAATAAGCAGCCATGTATGAAGAAGCTGCTGCTGGAGGAATGCAAATACAGAAAAAAAACGTTAAATTCTTATGTTATTGCTGAATTTATCATAAATTCAGGCAGGAATTAGGATTTTGCAACTTGTGCTTTGATTGTGTGCAGGGATGTTTAATTCTGGTCCTGGAGGACCACTGCCCTGCATGTTGTAGCTGTTTCCCTGCTCCAACACACCTGATTTACTGGTTGAGGTTCTTCAGAAGCCCCCATTGATTCAAACCAGGTGTGTTGGAGCAGGGAAACACAGAAAACATGCATGTAGTAGTCCTCAAGGACCAGGATGGTCCTGGTGTAAACTCTTTATTTTGCTCCAGGACCCAGACCCTCCCTCCACCTTCTTTCCTCAGCTGTTGCTGCAGGAAACGGAGGCTTTCCCTGGCCAGCCCTGAGGTTGAGCCTCTCCATGACTCATCTATTTTACCTAAAGTCTCCTTCCACAGGGACATGTCCAACACCTTCCCCGAAGGATGTCCAGAAGGTTTTTCTTCTCAGTTACTAAAACCACCCCAGCTGTTTTCTTTCATTGTGGATCTAATCTCTGAGTCCCCACAACAATAGTTACAATGCTTCATCTGATATAGAAAGAATTACTACTACTACAAATAACAATAGTTGCATAACAGAATGGATAGTATAATGAGCCTGTTAATAATGCAGGACTCATCTGTTCTCCCTGAACCAGATTTCCTGAGTAGTTGGATGAAAGCTACCAACACCAGCTCTAAGACTCGAGTGTGAACTCGAACTTAGCAAATTTTTGCTGAAACACCCACTTGAAGGAAAAATCCTTTTGCTAGAACCGTATTTGTTCCATTATGAGAACAATGTTTGTTAATCGAGTAGGTCCAGTTTTATTTTGTTAATGTTCGCAGTAAGAGTGTGTGCTACTGGTTCTGCTGAGTGCTCTAAAGTTAAACTTATTGTTTCGTCTGGGTTACACTCCAGCCTAGAGGGACTTGGACCCAGAAGCAGGTCACATGAACTATCTACTTTTATTGGGGATGCACTGATGCCAGATGTTTTCAACATTACAAGAACAAGTACTTGAGTACTTGCAGATAACGAGTACAGATATGAGTACTAACAAACACTCCTTAAAATGAACTTATTGACTGTTTATTTTCATTAGGCACCTGAAACATAAATAAACTTTAAGTGCATTTTACTGGTAAACAACTATTATCTTATTGTATTTTCTGACATAGAACCAAAAAATGCTACATTTGAACTGAACCTTTTTAACTAGCAGCCACATCGTTTCCTGGTTTTACCAACACTAACTTTATTGGAACAGTCATTTTTACCAGTAACATCAACAATGTTTCTCAGAACAGAGTGTACAACCAACCTTAGTATTGTCATTTTTACCCCGGCTTTCCAAGGAAGTGCAAATGTTGAATAATGTCCTCAAAGTGTAGTACGCAGCAGTTAGCTGCTGTCATAGTCAATGGGTGTGTTTCCACCGGTCATGAACTGGTGTGTTTTTGACGTGTCGCTGCGCTAAATTTATGCTTCAATTCTACTTTCTGCTTTTCCAGAACGCATCAAGCTCAGTGGCTCACTATCGTTGCCAGTTTGCATCTGAAACCTTCCTGGTGGGACGGGGTGCCCTGCTGAGCTCCTATTACGTTACACACTGCTCATGCATCCAGTGAACAGGCCAGGTTAGCTAACATAAACTCAAAATAGTGTCAGTATTTCCAGCTGGCAAACATGCGTCTCTCTTCTTCTGATGTCGTTTACATTCATGTTGCTGGCTTCTTGCTACACGTGAGCTGTCCTGATGCTGAAAATGTGACTCGTGGTATACGTGCCGACACTCACGAGACGCAAGAAGAATGCCGATATCTTTTTACCAAGGAAAATGACAAAAATAGGAAAGCACAGTGACTTTATTCTGATTACTGGGTTGGAAGTATTAACGCATTACTGAAAAAAGTGGTAGTAGCTTGTTTCCTGCATCATTTAACAGTACAGACATTAAACTGAGCAACAGAAATGACATTTTGAATAGGATTTGCCTTCTGCCCTTCTTTAATCACCTCCATTCACCTGAAAATACCTCCACACCGCTAACATAGCTCCTCCTCCACCTGGCTGCTCAAAATCCCTCTGCTGTTAAGCAGTAGTAGTACGTTGACGAATACAAATACATGCATGTGGTATCTGCCTGATACCCAATGCTAGCATCAGCATTGGTACATCACTGTTTTTAATGCATTTTGACATTAAAATGCAGATATCTAAAATTCCTTGGTTGCTTGTTGACTTTGAGTCACAAATACTGTCAGAATATAGTTATTGCCTCAAAAGATCCAACATATGGATGCTCTTCCTCGTTTTGCTTCAAGCACACATGTTGTGTTGTTCCCTTGTCAAATGTGAAAAAAAAGGGCTGTGGGAAAATGCGTGCAGAAACGTATGCTCCTCTTGTTGCTGAGGCGTTAATTAGTCTGAGAAATCCTGTCTTCATCCCTCCCTTCAAGCCGTCCAGAGTCACACACCCACATAACGCCTCCTCCCACGCTGTGTGACAGCAAAGGTCTTAGCTGTAACACCTAAAACATGCCTGTAAAATTTATCTAATCATTAAAAATCATTACAGGTGTTCTATTCTGTGCTTTAGTTAGTATACATTTATGAGTTAGACCAGAGCAACTCAGATTCTCAGCTCAGATATTCTCAGCCAGATTTTTCTCGGTGTTGCCAAGATTTCATAACATGTTCAACAAGCTGCCTTTGGAAGCTGCTAAAGTGAAATTAATTTACTGAGACTGAAATAAAAATAGATTAGATAAAATATGCAACAGTTTGAAGACATCAGTTAACTCTTTAAACTGGGAATTTAAGGCATTTAAATAAAGTTGCTAAATGATCTGAGATCAAAACACCATCAGACAGATGGACTGTGTTCTCATTTTCTGCTTCAGCAGATTCATTAAACCACAATGCAAAGAAAGTGTTTTCAGTAATTACACCTCTGCTAAGGAAAGACATTTTCTAAAAAAAGGTAAAATGCTTGTCAAAAAATTGCTATTGATTGATATGAAAATCATTATTTTTCACACCAAGTACAGAACAAATGCGGTCCGGTTTCCGTGTGGCTACCGGATGCAATGCCATTCACACCGACTGCACACAATTCTGCTTCCACAAGAGCACTAAATTATTAGAAATTTGACAAAATACGTTTAAAGATCTACCTGTAAAAATAATATTCCTGTCATTAATAATAAAATAAAAGCTGGGAAAAAATAATGCATCGCAGGTTTTATTTTGAAATCTACCAGCTGCACCTCGCTGTTCCATGTCTCATTTCCTGTCTGGCTCATGTCATTTCTTTAACTTCACGACAATCCGCATGCGGCGTCCAAAAAATAGATTTCATATGGAAACTTACAGGCGCTCCGCATCCGGATCGCACTGCAGCTGGTGTGAATGCTCTGATCGGACTCAATGGTTTTTGGTCTTTGCGGACGCCGTACGTAAGCCAAAAGCAGCTTGTTTGTTTCAGTCATAAAATAAACAAATTTTGACTAACTCAAGTAAACAGGCAACAAACTGTTGGAGGTTTCTTCCTGTTAAAGGGGAGTTTTCCTCTCCACTCGGTGCGTTTCCTTTATCAGAACTTCAGGGTAAATCTGTGAGCGTGAACTTGAGCTGGACATCTGAAGCCCCGGTCCTCTTAAGCTGTCCTGTCTCTATATATATTTGGCCCTGTAAGGAATTTGTCAGGTGGAGACAAGCGCACGTCGGGAACTTCCTGTAAATTTACCCCAAAGTTCCAATAAAGGAAATGCACCTAATGTTGCTACACGCTTGCTTAGTATGTGGAGCGCTGGAAAGTCACTTACACAAGTCAGTGACTTGATGCAATTTGATGGGCTTCCTTAGGTCGGAAACTTTAAATAATTGGAATAATGAACTGAACTCAGTGCTCTGATAAGTAGGTTCAGCTGGAATGTTTACTTTAGATGAATCTTGTTGGAGCGTCATAAATAAACTAGGGTGACCAAACGTCCTCTTTTCCCCGGACATGTCCACTTTTCACGCTCTGTCCGGGGCGTCCGGGGGGGGGTTTCCTATATTGAAGAAAATGTCCGGGTTTTCATCGTTTTTCAGGGGACTCGTATTTAAATTGACTGATGTGACGCATAAGACACCCTGTGATGTAATGCGCAAGCTGCTGCCTTGTGTTTTTTTTTTTCGTTCACAAACGGTTGATATTAGTGCGTAGGAGCTTTTTTTTACCCAGCTAAGGTTTAGCTGGGTAAAAAAAAAAACATTGGGCGAAACGTATTTTGTCCAACTGGCGCTTCTGTAGTGTTACGTAATCAGCACCGACCCTGCAGACCCGTCACAGAGACACAACAGAAGCGGGCAGAAGCGCAGCTGCTGATTTTTTAAAACAACGCCAAAGCGCAAGTGCAGTTTTACAGATGAACTGCAAAAAAAATTTCCATCTTACCGTCCAGGACGGGACAAATGGGAGGCGGAGTGCGTTGTGTGCAAAGCTGGCACATATGTTTCTGTGTCTAACAAAGGTGCCGGAGATCTTGTTGCTCACATGGACACAGAAAAACATAAAAAGGCTGTGCGAGGTGAGAGTTCATCTACTAAGTTGACTGAGTTTTTTGTTACACCTGGGAAAAACGAGAATGCTGTGTATGCAGCAGAAGGAGCCTTGGCATTTCATACTGTGAAGCATCACAATAGTTACAGATCCATGGATTGCACAAGTTTGATAATAAAAAAAGCATTTCCAGACTGTGAGATTGCTAAAAAGTTTAGCAGTGCCCGCACCAAGACAGAAGCTATTGTAAATGGTGTGATAGCTCCCCATTCAATTGAAGTCACTCATGAAGCTCTTAAAGAAATCCAGTACTGTGGCGTTTCTACGGATGGGAGTAACCATGGAGCAGAGAAAATATTCCCAGTCATAATCCAGTACTTTGACTGGAATAAGGGTGGTGTGCAAACAAAATTAATTGAGGTTAAAAACACACCAAATGAGACAGCAGAAACTATTGCACAATACCTCACTGAAACACTGGCAAAAAACAACTTATCTGAAAAATGTGTTGCATTTACTGGAGACACCTGCAACACAAATTTTGGAGGAATCCGACGTGATGAAGGGGGAAAGAATGTGTTTGCCAATTTGAAGAGGATACTGCAGAACACAACTCTGATTGGTGTGGCGTGCCCCGCACACCTTTTGAATAACTGTGTTCATCATGGAGTTGACACAATAGATATTGACATTGAGAGCATCGTGTTCAAAATCTACCAGTATTTCCACATTTACACAGTGCGCACTGAGAACCTGAAAGAGTACTGTAAATTTGTTGATATTGAATACAGAAGGATGCTTTCTCACAGCAAGACAAGGTGGCTGTCATTGTTCCCAGGCATTGAGCGGATGTTGCGAATGTTTCCAGCTTTAAAGGCTTTCTTTCTCTCTCAGCAAAAGCCACCCATTGTGATCAAGAAGTTTTTTGAAAATGACTTCAGTGAGATCTACCTCTGGCACTTGCACTCATTCATGTCTGTTTTCCACACCCGCATTCAAGAAATGGAAAAAGAAAACATGTCCATAATGGAGGTAAAGACAATTTTGAACATCATCCACACCATTCTTCTTGAACGAAAGAGTAACAACTTCACATCCCTTAAAGTTAAGGGACTACTGGCACAAAAGTGCAAAGATGGGCTTGATAAGGAATGTGACCAGTTCTGTGCTGATGTCCAAGGTCTGTACAGTGCATGTCTGGAGTACCTTGAGAAGTGGATGGCTCCTTTGGAAGAGTTTTCACCATTTATGTGGATGGATCTGAGTGAGCCACCAGACTGGAATGATGTTGAAGTCTGCATCAAGCATCTCGGAGAGAAGGGAGTACCAATTGATGATGTCAAATGTTTTGACCAGGTCACAAATCTGAAGAACTTCACAGAGAGGTGCAACAGTAACGGGGACTTCAGTGGACTACAGGTGCACCAGAAGTGGACCAAATATTTTGAGAAGACCAAAAGCATGGCATGTTACTCAGAACTACTGAAGATTGCACAGTTTGTTTTTGCACTTCCCTCACACAATGCAAATGTGGAAAGGGTTTTCTCACTGATGCAGAGCCAGTGGACCAAGGAAAGGAACCAGCTTTCTGTTGAGTCACTCAAGGGGATTCTGTTTGTGCAATATAATTTCAAAGACACTTCTTGCAAAGACTTTCATGCTTATTTGTTCAGCAACCAAAAACTGCTGAGAAAGATCTGCTCCACAGCAAAATATAGATGGGCAGAAAAAGAGGATGAAGAAAAAACAGGATGAAGAAAACTAAGGACTTTTGATGTTAAATACGTGTCATATGACTGCTGTTCTTTATTTTTACTATTACATGGAAAAGAAAAAATAGATTACTTATGTTGAAAAAAATATTTCAGGTTTTTATGTTTGTTTATCCACTAAAACTTGAAAGGAGTGCTATTATTTTGTTAAAAGTACATTTTCTTATACAGACGAGGCATTATTTTTTTTTATCATTATTTAATACCACAAGTTTCAGGGGGGTTTTGTATTTGTTGACTTGTGAAAGCTTATCTGAAGTTTATTTCACTATTCATTATAACCACACAGAGAAGGCATACCTTAAATATATCAAAGTTTCATGCTTATTTTTTGAACAACCAAAAACTACTGACAAAGATCTGCTCCACAGCAAAATATAGATGGGCACAAAAGGAGAATGAAGAAAACTAAGGACGTTTGATGTTAAATACGTTTCCTAAGACTGCTGTCCTTTATTTTTATTACGTGGAAAAGAAACAATATAATTCTTATGTAGTAAAACTATCTCTTGAGTTTGTTTATATATCCAGTAAAACTTGAATGGAAAACTGTTATTTGGTTACAGGTTAATTTTCTCATACAGATGAGGTTTTATTTCTATCATTGTTTAAGAGGTTTTTGAGTAATTTTGTTTTTGTTCACTTGTGAAAATCTGAAGTTTATTTCACCACACAGAGAATACATATGCCTTAAATATGTAAAAGTTTTCTGTAAGTTAACAGTTTTATTAAAGTTCTTCAGGATAGGGTCACGTGTCCTCTTTTTGGGAAATCAAAATATGGTCACCCTAAAATAAACTGAATTGAATTCAACCTAAAAACCAAACAAAACTGTAAAATGCCCTAAACTTTAAATCTACCTAATGATCCAAAATATTTCTTTTTATGTCTACCAGGAGAAGCTGCCACGAAAAATTGATTCTCCAAAGTCAAACTCAGTTAGGAAAATATGGCTGAGACAAAATAACCTTTCCTTGTTGAAATCTCAGCTATCATCGGATCTCCTGAAATAGTTCTATATGTATTAGTTTATCTTTCATAATTTTTTTCCTGTACTTTAACAACAAAAGTAATTGTGCCTGAGTTAGCTCTGTTAGTTTTTGGAGTAAATAATATTTCTTTTCCTTGTTTTCCATCATTTCTTGTATGTAGGCCAACAGTCGTGCAGGTTAAGAGGGAGCAGCTCTGGCTCATGTTGGACTGAGCGCTCTCTGATAGCCTTAGGAGCCACAACTGGAGACAAGCTGGTCTCTCTCCAAACAGAGGTTTGGGTTCACATGACCTGAGCGAGCAGCTGTCCCCCAACAGAACTCGCCTTCAGCAGCTCGCACGGCAGAATGGGGATGTCCTCTGTGTGAGGGCCGTGTTATCCAGTTCACTGGAATTAACTTTTGTTTTATTTTTAGTTACACATTTTAGCACGTGTGGTCTTTAGACACTTTTCAATTTGTGTTTAAACATATGAGCAATGAGCTAAAGGGATGTTTTGGTCTTTTGGAAGTTTGTGCATAAAAGTTCTGAATAACTAACTTTGTTGTTGCGATCCTGAAGGGCCTCTGTTGGAGAAATGGAGTTTATACCCTTCAAAACTGACCAAATAGGATTGTTGACTCCTCATACCGTTGAAAATAAGTTTATTCTTTTTCATGAGATGCATTTTAGAGATAGAAAAGCATCCACAAAGCATTCAAAATCAGAGGAATTTTTTTCCAAGACTAAGGGATTTTAACACTATAATCTCCCAAATTTTCCAATAGTTTTTTGAGACATGGGAAGCCTAATCCATCCTATTATCACTAACTCCTGCTGTCTGTCTGATTCATGCAGCAATCAAAACTTAGCCGCCTCACTTCATGGACGCTAATGCCACAGGAGAAAAACGGGCTGAATTTGAGAGATGGAGGCTATCAATTTTATTCTCTGTGCTTACTCTCTATGCATTATGTCATCTGAGATAAAAGCATGCTGTCATGTGTGTGTGTGTGTGTGTGTGTGTGTGTGTGTGTGTGTGTGGTTTGAATAACAGGAGAGGAACTGGAAGAGGTTATCCATCAAAGCTGTCTCTCCATCCTCTCTTCGGGTCTTTATCTGTTGGATTGCTTGGGCAAGAGGGAACGCTTTAATTATGTTTTCTTTTATTCAAACGATTAATCCTGAAGCTTGGTGCACCAGGGTTCCCCCTCGGGAAACTTCACATATCTGGCTAGACTGTGTTGCTGTCATTTCTCATTCTGGGTTACTGGAGTCTCAGCTATGTCTTTCTTTCCATAAGTTAAAATCTAAATTCAGTCATTCATGAAAATAATCATATTTATCAAGTACTGAGACAAGATTTGAGTCAGAAGCTTCTCACCAGTCTTTAATCAACAAGCCAATTTACTTGATTTACTAGTTTTTGATAGAAATTACTTGATTTTGATCAAATTTACTGGTTTTACTTGTTTTTGATCAAATTTACTGGTTTTACTTGTTTTTGATCAAATTTACTGGATTTACTATAGTTTTTGATAGAAATTACTTGATTTACTAGTTTGTTCTTTCACCCTGGATGTAAAAAAGCTGTAAAACTATTTCACAAATATTATAGTTATCTTGAAGTGAGACATCAATAAAGTTGGAAATAAACTTGAGTTAAAGACTTTCTGGGCTTCAGTCCAAACCAAAGCATCTAATCATTTTTTGAAAGTGTCTTTTTTCAGGTAAATCACTTATTCAAGACTTTTGAATCAATCTAACCAAAACAAGAAACCTGTTAAAGCAATGAAGCAAAATTCTGTCCAGTTTAAAATTGTACTTTGTCACTGAAGCCATAAAAACACCATTAATTAATATTTTTAACCCACAAAACATGCAAATGTTTATCATAAGCTCATATTTTAATTACAAGATCAAACACATGCACATGTGTGCAACTTTATTTGTGCAAAACTGCTTAGCAAACTGTGTTATCCTTAACATTTTTGTGTTTTTTCTTCATCTATGGCTTGTTTTCTACGAATGTCTAATCCTGTTAAAGGACATAGTGAGTGAGTGTGAGCCTGTAGCATCCTGCACTGGTCACCAGTTGATCCCAAGACCAACTCAGAGACACAGGAACCATGCAAACACACACACACACACACACACACACACACACATGCTCGCACGCACGCACGCACGCACGCACGCACGCACGCACGCACGCACGCACGCACACTTTTGTCTTTTGTGTAAAACAGGTTTTGCTTTGTGTATTTTTTACACATGAATGACTCACAAGTTGATGTCACATGACATAATCAGAATCAATACTTAAAATTGTCCGATATAAAGACTATTAATAATCAAGGGGTAAAATTCTGAATTACGTATATAAAAAGAACGTATCTCCTGAAAAATTGAACACAAAGCACATCTGGGTTTTAGATGCAAAATAAAGAAATCATTGCAAAAATATATTTGAACATTATACTTATCTGTTGCTTTCTCAGACTTAGTTTTTACCTACTGTTTTTAATTTTGATTTTATCCAGCTGATAATCATATTTATCAAGATTATTTCTTCCATGTAAGGCTGCACTTAAAACACTATGTACTTTAAAAAAAGCAAAAAATCAAGATAAACAAAGAATTGAAATCCTCACATATTAACTTTAATACTATTTTTGCTTGAATACGGGCAGAGATGCACTGTAAGAAATGAAATTTTGAATTTACTAATACAAGATATGTCAACTGGTTCCAGGGTAATATACATTGTTATATGTTATTAAGTTAAAGTAAATGTATATTACTTTTTACTTTTAAGTAACTAGGTTTACTGGAACCAGTTTACATAACTTAGTTGAGTAATTTCAACATTTTATTTTTATTTATTTTTTTATTAATTTTTACATTTTTAAATTCAACATTTTATTTCTTAGAGTGCAGTTTCATGAATGGCTTTAATAATATTTTAGAATAATTATATAGAGTTGTAACATTTAGTTCCACTTATTTACTCATTCATTTAATAGAGGCTGACCAATGTAAAGGTGCATTATGCTAAATGTGCCAGCTTAAGAAAATGTGCAGATTATAGTAACAAATACATGTTTAGAGCTGGTTTTGCAGGCGTTTTTACAATTTCTGTATCTGAAAAAGCTGTGCCAAGACTTAAGGCTGGAATGGAAGCCCAGGACCAGACCTCATCTCTTAATTCATTAAAAAGAAGTGCTGAGTGAACCCCTGCTTCTCACTGGCTCCACACATGACTGAAATAGAGTGTGAAATTTCTGCTCAAACATTTATGAGTGCAGACCTGAATTACATCACCTCTGCACCTCTTCATTACTACTATGAATCCAAACATGGCGAGACAAATAGGAGACATGATGTGAGAAGAAATGAAAATATGCTCTTGAGTGAGTGCACAAGATATAAAACAACATGGTGAAAAACAAAAAAGAAAGAAAGGAGAGATGAATGAGGCCATGTGTGTTTTTCAGACTGCTGTCTCCGTTTATAACACAGTAGATATGATCTCACTTATTCAGATTAGGCCATCCAGCAGTAATATAAAGGATCTAAATCCTTGTCTGCTGGATCCTGCAGCAGCTATACAAGCTGTTTAATCACTTGCGTTAAATCAAGCAATGTTTACTACAAACGTTACATAAAAGAAGCCAAATTCCCCCCAAAATACTGGTGGGACAATCTTTGACCTGTATAATTCATCAGATCTGAGATGTGACTGTGCTCTGGCATGAAAACTCATGGCAGGAGATCTATTCATGCTGTCAGAGATGCACATAAGGTGTTTTTTTTTAATCAGTAAAAAAGTCCATGAAAACTGCCAGATTCACCTCAAAAGCCCCTTTTGCCCTTCATAGTTTTGCTGACACACTTTGCGTGACCTTGTTTGTTGTCCTCATTCTGGAATGTCTTGTGCCATTCTGGCTTTTTCCACTTACCCACCTCTGGGTGTCTGTGTCTGCCAGCAAAGCAAACACTCACTGTCAGTCATTTTTTCTGTCAAAAGGCTAACAGTGTCCCCCCAGGACTGACATCTCCAATCAGGCGACCGGTTTCCCTTGCCCTCCCGTCCGGTGTCCCAAAGCCCGCGCCCCACTTTGCTCTCTCGAGTGGCGGGGCACAATTGGAGAGAAGTTTGTGATGAAAAAGTGAAGAAGTTTGCTGATGCAGACAGACAACCGGTGACGCAGGAGGTCCGTCTCCAGACAGCTGGATTCTGGGGAGTCTGCAATTAGGGAGAAACTTCACCTGAAATTCTGCTCCTAAAAACTCAGAGTGACATACTTTTGATTTCTTTTGTTTGGGTTTTTCTAATCAGATTAACAAGAAAAGTAATTTCGATAAAAGAGAGTTAATTTTTTTAATATCTGAATCATACCAGAGACAATTTTATGTGTCTAGTCCAAAGACGGTAGGATTAATCCACTGACTATCCATTTACTATTACCTTTTCTATATCATTGCATATATTTAAAGTACATTTTCATTACTGAATAGGAAATATTATCTGTGCTACATTAGTGCGATGCGTTTGCCCCAGACATCCTGACGTTTTCAGATAATGAGAGCCTTTTCTGGCCTATTTTCATTTCTGTCATGGATTTTATTCCTGTTTTTTTTCTTTTAGATTTCATTCTAATATAGACATTTTGCTCAACTATATAAATGGCAGTAGATCAGGCCCCTTTATCAAGTCCAAAAAGATCAAATATGCAGCATTGTGGATAAAAATGTCCTGTTGATGTCAGAGGATACTGGGCATACTAGTTCTAGATGATAGAAAGACAACAGTAACTCACATTCCAACTGGTTCCAACCAAGGTTTGCAGAACAGCATCTCTGGAACACAACATGTTGAACCTTGAAGCAGATGGACTCCAGCAGCAGAAGACCACACCAGGTGTCCCTTCTGTCAGCTGAAAACAGGAGGCTATAATCCACATGTTTCCTGGTTTGATGAGTGCGGATTTAAGCTCCAATATTCAAATGGTCAGGTCAGAATTTGGTGTCACCAACATGAAATCATGGATCCATTCTGACTTGTATGAATGGTTCAGCGAACTGGTGGTGTAATGATGTGGGGGAGATGTTCTTGTCCCACTTTGGACCGTAGTACCACCTGAGCCTGGTTTAGACACCACAGCCTACCTAATTGTTGCTGACCATGTCCATCCCTTTATGACCACATCTTCTGATGGCTACTTCCAGCAGGATAATGCACCATGTCACAAAGCTCAGATCATCTCTAACTGGTTTCTAGAAAACGATGATGAGTTCAGAACCTTTAGGATGTGGTGGAAAGAGAGATTCACATTTTGCATGAGCAGCCAAGAGTTTGGACCAAAGTCTCTGAGGAATGTTTCCAACACCTTGTTGAATCTGTTTCACAAAGAAGTCCATCTTGGGCTTTTAACACATCCTGCAAACTTCTGTGTTCAACACATTTAAGAAAACACGAGTAAATTCTTGCTCAATAGGCTCCGAGCTGTATCATGTCAGTGAGTGTTTGCCTGTGTCAGGAGCCATGCAGTAACCAGGCTGCCAGTTATGGAGGGAAAAGAAAACTGCTAGGAGGCTTTCTTACACCCCATTAGATGACTCACAATGAGAATCAGGGACCTTCTTTGCTGTTTGGCAACCAGGAAAGAACATGTAAAATCTAAACAAGCAGACACTTGTAGTAATAATTCACTTCTATCAGCAGGATGCACTGTAAACACAACAGACTGCTTCTCTTCTGTTCATCCTTTAGTTTCTCCCCATCACAAATGTCGTGCTCAAGTCTTCTTCTTCATGTCTCTTTGATTACTGTTTGGTCATCAGTGCCAGAGCACAGCTGTGGCTGGTGTGCTTCCTTCATGTCTCGCCCCCGACTGTGGATCGCCTCAGGCCATCAAGACAGCAAACATTACACAAACAAGTTAGCAACAAGAACAACATCACTGGGAATCGTTCACTGTGCCTGGATAGCGATGAGAGTCTGTCGGCAGAGAATAACTCCACTTCAGATATGGAGCTTCACTCATAACAAAAGTAACACTAACCTGTTTAAATGGGATTCAGCTTCTGTTATTCCTGGAGTCATCACACAGAATTTCACATTTTAGACCATAAAGCAGGTGAAGCAATAAACAAATCTAAAACGAGAAATTTGAACCAATAGAATTTAGAACCGAATCTAAGTGTTACGCTCAAAAGTACGCTAACACAAATTATTACGTATTATCATATTATTAAGGCTTAATTTTGCACATAAAATGTTTATACAAACATAACTATTAAGCAACCCCTTTTTCACCAACCCCTGAGCATAAAATCTGGTGCTTTGGAATCTAAATGCTCCACTTTGTCCTGCTGAAAATTACACAGCATTTATATTTATACAATTGTGGAGCTAACTGAAATTGAAAGGGATTTAAATCCCAGAGGTTGGTTCAGTAAAATGCAAAGGTGGAAACACTTGTTAATAAGGGACAGAAAATAGAATTTATTATGATGAACTAATGGTGAACTAATCACAAACTAATGAGGAACTAATTATGAACTAATAAACCAAACTAAAATGAGTGATAGTTGCTGACTAACTATGGGTGAGGTAATCATAAACTGATGATTTGGAAAGGATGAACTTATAATGAAAAGGTTATTGTTAATGATGATCTAATGGCTTGATAATGAAGCAACATTTAGTCAATTATAAACTAATGACCAGTTAAGGGTTGGTTCATGGTCAGGAGATTATGGGCTGTTGGTACGTTAATGAAGAACTAATGGTTGGCAAAATGGTGCAATATTTGTAAGTGAATTATTACGTATGAATAAAACACATCCTAGATTTCTGAAACAAAAATGTTAAAGTGGAGGTTGACCGAGAGACGTTTTATACTTGTACTATTTTGAAATATGATCGGTCACGCTGAGTTTCACATGCATGCTGAAAGGGGAAAATAGTGTTCTTCCCCTAATTCCTGCATTAGCGGCCAAAAGAAAATAGACGGGGACATGCTTGGGTTAAAAAAAGCCAACGTCACAGTGAAAATGTGCATTCATGGACCCATCTTGGCTCATGATGAGGTGAGGCTGATGCTGATTTAGCATCCAGGAGAGAGCCAAGTATGTTTCTGATAAGCTACGTTTACATGCGCCAAATTTCCCCTATCCAATTCAAATTTGATCAGAAACCCCAAATCTCTGTTTACATGGACACTAACTGGAATGATCTGATCATGCATGCAGCATAGAATGAGCATGCGCAGAGTTGTCTTCACCGGAAGAAAAATTGTTAAACGCCATCTTGTCCGCACGTCTTTTCCCTTGCATTTGACTTTCTTATTCTCTAGCTTCGGTGAATTCCCGCTTCCTGCATCTTTAGATGCACTTGAGTGTATAACTCGGCATCTTTAGCCATTCGGCCATCGAGACGTTCAATAATATTGAGCTCCCGTAGTGTTTCCAGTAAAAAATAGCGTAGACAACAGACCACATCTGTTGACCGCCCGCCATGTTTTCGATCTGTCCTGAGCATGCGCAGAGGTGGAAAGAGGGCACGCTGAAGTTGCACACATGCGCAACGGGCATTATTTTACCCCAACAATCCGAATGGCTGTGCCCCCACTCCTCCAACTAACTTCTACTTCCTGAAACAGGAGCGCCAGAGCTCTTTTCCCACAGAAAATGACTTACAAGACATTAATTCATACTAGAGACCACTGCAGATTTATTGAAATGAGTGTAAGCCCACTTTAGGTTTATCAGTAGAAAACCATTCATTAACCATAAATTAAACATCTTAAGCCCCTGAAAGTGTTCACTAGTTCATGATAGTTTCACTATTAGTTCATGTCATGATTAAGAAAGGACACTTGAAACAATGATTGCCTTCCTGAGTATCCTGTTTTTTATTGATCATAAATAATGATGAATCAGATAAAAACATAAAAACAAAAACAACTCCAGTGAATTACACTAATAATGCTAAACATGCA
Source organism: Aphyosemion australe (assembly GCA_006937985.1). Classification (NCBI taxonomy): domain Eukaryota; kingdom Metazoa; phylum Chordata; class Actinopteri; order Cyprinodontiformes; family Nothobranchiidae; genus Aphyosemion; species Aphyosemion australe. Next base: position 1,907,528 of record SSNS01000054.1, read on the forward strand.
GCTTCTTAATATAGCTTTTTATACTAAGTGGTTGTCAATTTATCTGTATTACGTAATACACAGTCACATTATACCTGCAGCGAGTTGCCATGGTTTCCATTTTGTAAAGCCATCTTAACACTTAACCTCTGTTTCCCCTCTTTCTCATGTCTTTTCCTGTAAAGCTGGTGTTTGTGCACCTGCTAAAGATTAGAGCGTGGTTGATGGTCTGGAGCTTTTTCCAAAGTGGCAGGGTCGAGACGCAGCCCCTTTCTGTTAGCACATCTGGACATGTGTGCTCAGGACTCTGTCTCTTTCTCTCTTTTTCTTTGTCCCTTTTTCTCTTTAGCAGCCTTCCTCCCTGCTGCTGCACTACAGTGCCAGCACGGAGTAATTTAAGACATCTTATTATTTTCAAATCACACTGAGGTATTATTTCTCAACTTAATTTAAAAAAGTGATTGTATTCTCGTTGTTCTGATCCTACACTGTCACTTTCTGCCCTCACATCTTAATGCAGTCGTTGGTATTCCACACGGTGATAGCTTACACTTGGTGTAATGCAGAATGGGAATTCGGCCTCATGCCTCGTTCTCAAATATTATCATACAAATAAAGCTGGGAGAACAAAAGGATTAGAACTGATGTTCAGCACGAATCTTAATCAGCTCGAGAGAGCATCAAACCTCCAAAACCAATAAAAATAATAATAAAAGTAATAAAATGCAGTCGATTACTAACATGCAGGGGAGAAATTGGAGTAAACTGACCTAATAAATAATTCCATTTCATTGGTAAGGACATTCAGAGATAGAATTAAATATAAATAACTCTGCTGCAGGTTCAAGAGTTCAGATTAGACACTTAGAAGTGGAGGAAATTACAATAATTTATACAGACACACATCATAAATATGAATTGCTGCACACCAACTCTGCAGAAGTTGCATAGCAATGTATTAATTTGATTATTTCTTCTCTATGCAAAACACCTGAGAAGAGAAAGGGATTCTATACTACTAATACTAATTTTTTACTCATTTTTTTAAAGCGTATTCCCTTGCACAAATTTCAAACTACACCAAGGTGTAGACTACACATTTGTGAAACAGAATCTGTATACTTATTTCACTGATGTTTCAGATTAAGGATTACCTTGATTCAATATGCTCAAATTCATCATCTTCAAAAGAAGTCGGCACAATAGGCTGTGAATTTGCAGCTTCTGAGATTATAAAGAGCTGTAAAATGTCATGATTCAACCCGCACAAACAAAAAATAGAACATTTGATCCAAGCCATCTCACCCTCTCTCTCCCTGCTTTGGTGCCAGGCTTAACGGAGTCAAATGAAAAGCAACACTATCTCATTGTTTCAAAAGCAGATTATCTGTCACTTCAAAACCCCCACTTTAGGCGATGCAACACATTGCTGTGCTGCATCCGAGCCTTCGCTCCGCTTCATGCATGGAAAGACGCAGAAAGATGAAGAGCGTTAATCTCTTTCCCGATGCAAACCCACTGGAGGAAGGTGGTTTCTGACTGCTTTGTTTTGAGGTAAATCTGCAATGACACAGTCACTGTCTATTCTTTGTGTACAGTGTTAACAGCTAAGAGCACGAGTGTGTGTAAAAGCAAAAAAATTCACAGTTAGCAGCTACTTTGTCATTCATACCACTGGGAACATATTTAGATTTGGGTTTTGATAAATATTCCTCCACTATGACACAAGAGGCCCCATGGAACCTTGGGAAGGCCTCGTTTTTAAAGAGGACATCCACTCGTTATTTAAATAAATCTGCTGTGGTCTCTACGTAAGAATGAATACCTTGTGAGTCGTTTTCTGTGAAAATAAAAAGCTCTGGTTCAAGAAGTAGCAGTTAGGCGAAGGCGGAAATGGTAGGATTTGCAGTCTTACTCATTAATATTCATATGTAAACATCTTGCCTCTGATTGGCTAACAGCAAAGCAACTCTTCTGCTGCTTCCATTCACTCTTCATTCTTGGGTAAAAAAAATGCAACGTAGACATTTTGTCTCCACAAAAAACACAAGCCTGAAAGTGTTCCGCCATGTTGTGGAGTTGCTAATGCTAACGGTTAGCTTCTACTAGTCGAGACATGCGCAGCTCTCTTCTGGATGCTAAATCCACACAGCCTTCTTGCAAGCCAAGCTGGCTGAGTCCATGAATGCAAATATTTCCCTGTGGCATAGAAGAGATTGCTTTTTTATGATCCGACCAACTCTCCATCTATTTTTTCCTGCAGCTAATTCAGGAAAAAAGGTTAAAACAATTTTCATGTTCAGCAAGCATGTGAAACACAGTGTGACTGATCATATTTCAAAAAGAACAAGTAACATACGGTGCATCAGTGAACATCAACTTTAAGTAACCTGTCAGGTCTTCTATGCGTTTTATTCTTACATCATTATTTTTATTCATTTACATTTGTCTACCTTTTTCTGTTTTCCTTCAATTTGCTCAAACATTAGGATGCATTGTGCTAAAAAGTAGGCTACATCCTCCCAACAATATGTTTGATGTTTCAGATGGGGAAAAATGAAAGGGAAAACAGACTACAGATAACCCATTTAAGTAATCGCCAGTTTTGTATTTAAAAAAAATTCACTACAGGAAAAAAGCTAAATAATCTTGGTGAATAATAATAATAATAATAATAATAATAATAATAATAAGTAACAATACTGAATCTGAAATGTAAAAATTCCTTTCTTATACCATTCCTCCTGCAATATGTCCAAAGATTTTACAATTTTAATGTAGGTCAGTAATGTCCGACGTGTTTTTGCAAACACTGTGTTATGTGGTCTAGTGGAGGCTAGCGATGTCTCCTTAATAAGAAGAGGCCAAATGAGTGGAGTAATGCAACACAGCTGAAAATAATATCAGTTGAAAGAAAATGTTCTCACAGCAACAACGGTCATGCCAAGTGTCCTGTTTGAAGGTGACAACAGAACCCAGGGTGCAGACCAAGGAGGCAGAAAAGAAAACCTTTAATAACAAAAACAAAAGGCTGGCATGTCGGCAAGAAATAAAAACCTTCTAAAAACCAAAGAAAACTGCAGGAGCAACAGAAATCATGGGGGAGAAAACCAGTACAGAATCTGACTGTGAAACCAAGGACTATTTACATGTTAGGAGAGGTTGGTTATGGAGTGGAGGCAGCTGGACTAACTCACCAATTCACCAGATGCATCGCAGGTGTGACAGTCAGAGGACAACAGAGGCGGACTGGCAATCTGTGAGTTCTGGAGAATCCCCGAACAGCCACCTTCACATTGCTATAAATTACATTTCATTATGGCAGACGTTTGACGACATTCCAGCAAGAAAAACTAGGTGCTTATTTCTGCTGTAAGGTTATAGAAATCTATGTAAATGGGGTGATGGTGACAGAGGAGTTAGGTAACCAGAGGGTTGCAGGCTCGCATCCAGCTCAGCCTGTGGTAGTTATTGTGTCCTTAGGCAAGACACTTCACCCTCCTTGTCTGCTGGTGGTGGTTGGAGGTACAGGTGGCGCCTGTGTTTGGCACTGGTTTCAACCCCCCCACAGAGTTGTAGAACAGTGATCCTCATCTCCCTTCCCCAAGGGCGGTATCCAGCATGTTTTACTGTTTCCCTGCTTCAACACACCTGATTTTAATCAGCAGGTGATTAGCAGACTTCTGCAGAGCTTAATGAGCGGTTAAACAGGTGAATTGAGTGTGTTGGATTAGGGAAACAACGAAAACATGCTGGATACCTGCCCTCAACCCCCCATTAAATCATCATGTAATCTAAATATTGAAGTGGTGTAAAAGTTTGTAATAACAGTTGCATGAATTAATATGATTTTTTTAGAACTGGAATTTCACATGTAATTACTTAATGCACGTAACTTTTATTTTGGAAGATTCCAGATGTTTCACACTGCCTTTGTGTTTGACTTCCTGTTTGTCCTGATCTAAAATGCGGAGTTTGACGTGCTAATTGCCGCGTAGTACGTTTCACGGCCGTTTCGCGCCACGTTCACGTCCTGTGGAAAGCGAAGGTTAAAAATAGTTTTTGAAATCTGTTTGACGAATATGTTATTCTTTTGGACTTACACTATTTGCCCCCAAAAAAGAACTTTGATAATTCTTCACTTCTAAAATTCCACTGCACATTATCTGATAAAACAGCTTTAGAGTTCTGCTGTGTCACCGTGTCACTCCTTGAGGACCACAGCGTCCTCCCTAACAGACGCATCTTTATTCAGACCCGTCCCTGTCTGGGGGCCGAGCATCAATCGGCTTTGTGTTTGCAGCCTCTGCCTCACTGTGCTGCCCTGCTCTGCTTCTCGCCTCTCGGGGTGCAGCTTTGTTATTGAACTGTCTCCGGCAATCTCTCGTCTCTTTGCTCCAAAATCATGGCCCATTTATTCTAACACAATTATTATTGAAGCCCAGCTGAGCAGAGTGATAGATGCTGGAGTGCAGCTATTACTGGTCAAGCATGGCGGCCCTGATTAAGCACACATGTACGCTGGCACACACAGTCCAGAATTATCCAAATTTATGACGGGTGTCACCTCAGTAATTAACATGACTGTGTGCGGCAGTAAAAAAGATGTGATCTCGAATGGTGTGACTAATTGAGGAGTGAGCAGAGAGGGAGGAGGTTGAGGTTTATTGTCCGTGGTTTACATCAACACGGCTCATGAGCTGCAACGCTAAGGGGATGGAAAGTGTAACTGAGGAGGATTTATGTGAAAACTTCCATCAGGAATCTGACTGATAAATATCCAGTTCAGGCTCTGAATTCTACCTTTAATCAGCAGATTTTAACAAAGCGCTCACGGTCACACGAGTTTAAGAGATTGCTCGCCTGCGCTAATCCCTCTGGATGATCCTGTCTGCTTGTTAGACTCAAACCAACTGGAATCACAACGCAATGACCTTCTCCTTACCTGCCACAGCAACTGGATCACTGTTACACTGTCTCCCTCTAATGAGGACATGAGGACATTTTACTTGTCCTACATTCAATCGATGCAGAACTGTTTTAGCAGACAGGAATCCTGCACATTTCACATGCCAATGTAAGTTTAATCTCTCGTTAAAATTAACAAAAGATTTATTCAGAACGTGACCTTTTGTCTGCTTGACTATTGCCAGGTATGTGAATTCATGATGCTGATTGCAAGCCTAAAATTAACCTGTTCAAGGGCAGAGAGGGGTGAGAGGACGTCAGGGCGAAATGAACATATGGTCATCATAGCCCGTGAGCCAATGGCCTCCCAGCTCGCTCCATGGTGATGCATGTGCTCCCTGACTGGAGGAAAAGTGCTGCCTGCATGTCAATGAGCTCGGCTCCCTGTTAAGCAGCCGAGCGCGCAGGGTCTCTTGTATCACACACACTGGCTGCCATCTGCACCCTGAATGGGCTGCTCTGAGGGTGTGTGTGCACAAACTATTGGAATGGGGGGAGGGGGGGGACTCAGTGAGAAAGCAAGTGTTCTCAAGAGCATGAACTGTGCACATGCCTGTCTTGCAGCCTCCTGCTTTGAGCAACACATAGATCATTGAGAAAAAAAGGTCTATTTTTAGCCACGAAACAGGGAAGAGATAATCAGGAGCGATGTGCACAGGGATGCGTGTGTGCATCTTTGATTCTATGGGTGAGAATGATGCCTAGTGATAGTTGCAGGGCACGAGCTAGGTTACAGTTCACAAACAATCATATACATGGAGAAAACACACACGCACACAGACACACATTCTGGTTTTGCTAGTAGTTGTGAGAACTGTCATTGACTTCCATTCATTTTAGTGACTGCATTGTCTAACCCTAAAGCGTTACCGGTATAATCTTAATCCTAATGTCCTCATGTCCTCACTTCCCAGGTGAAAAAATGTGTCACTGGTGCTCAGTATGTAGTATAGACAAGTACACACACACACACTCACTCACACACACACACACAGAAATCTGGATATTGTCCTGTTGTGCCTGGAACTGAGCCTGACAGTAGTGTTGGATGGAAATCACAGTCACACACACACACACACACACACACACACACACACACACACACACACACACACACACACACACACACACACACACACACACACACACACACACACACACACACACACACACACAACTCCCTGGCAACGAGACACGTGATGCGAGTATTGTGTGCCCAACCTTTTCTGGTTCTCTCTCTCTGTCTCTAATCCACGTCTTTCATCCTGACAGGTGCCAGCGGCTGGTGAACCGAGCTGCAGATTGATGATTAAAGTAGGCAGAATGGACACATGGACTGGTATCAGTCTGAGGTCAGGTGCAAGTTTGTTTTGCTGCTGGGGAGTGAGATTTCAGTAAATACGTCCGAGGGTAACAGTTCCTAATTCAGTCAGGGGGGTTCTCAGTGGTCACCATAGCAAAGTTTATTAAAGCTGTTACACATATTTCTGCAGGAAACATGTCTCATTTAATTAGGGTACAGTTATGACGACATTTTATAATTGCAAGAACAGGATCATTTCACCCTCCAAGTAATTTTTTTATAAAAGTTTTTAGTTAGTATCTCACATTAGTTTAGTTATTTCCATGCCAATCAGAATCAATCCACTCTGCCATAAATGACATGAATCAGAGAGGGAATTAGCATGAGGCTTAATTTAAAGAGTGAGGATGATGCACAGTGATGTTTATATTTCCAATAACATAAATGCAAATGTTAGGATTGATGTAAATGTAGGCTAGTTTTGTCTGGGTAAATACTAAAATACTGAAGCACTCAATATTCAGCTTTCCACACAATTTAAGTTTTAACTAGAAAACTAAAAGTGGCTAGTTTTACATAATACATTTAAAAATACACTTGTAAAAATAACATGAACTATCATAGACTGTGAACTGATATCGCTGTCATTAATAAATAAAATAAAGTCTGCAAAAATAATGTGACACGGGTTTTATTTTGAAATCACGGATACAACTTGCTGTTCCATATCTCACTTCCTGTCTGGCTCATGTAATTTCTGTAACTTCATGACAATCTGCATGTGTCCAGAATGAATAGCTGGTGTGAGTGCTCTGATTGGACTCAATGATTTTCGGTCTATGTGGAAGCCGTACCACAACAGGGCTACTTCAGGCACATTTACTAGATAAATTGTTTAATAATGTACACTGTTCATTATAAAATAAATACATTTTAAAACCAATAAAAAACAAATGACAGATTCATGACAGCAAGAATCATATTTATGACAATTTTATCAAAGTTTTATTCAAATTTGAATTAATCAAACACAATTATACAGTTTTTTTAAAAATAATAAATTAGATATCAATAGCAATACAAAACATGTCAATTATTGATAATTCACATAAATGCCATTCAGCCAGAGGCCCCACCCCAAAAAGGGATTACAGTGATCTTAAACCACTTTTGTCACAGAGAAGTAAGAAAGATTAAAAATGATGGTTACAAATGTGTCCTAAAAACTGACATGGAATTAATCCAATGGTAAAAATCCAGCCCGAAGGCCCAGCGTCCTTCAACAGGCTTCTGCAGAAGGGTGTTGGAACATGGAAGCGTCTTCAAGGACTGGATTTGGTGACCAGTAAACACATTTTTATTTTGTTGCATAAAAACATTTCTGGACAATTTGCTGACTTTAAGGACAAATTTAGGGCTGAAATCTTTTCACACATGTTCCACCAACTTTACATTTATATTTATCATAAGGTATAGTGGAAGGAAGATTTTTGTATATAATGAACACCATTTCCATGGTGAACAGACATGAATCAGAGAGGGAATTAGCCTGCATGATGCTTAATATAAAGGGTGCAAATGATGCACAGTAATGCTTATCTCTCCAAGACAATAACGCTGAGAAAACACAAGTTATCTCACGCCTCACATGCAAGCATGTCAGCTATGCAAAAGTCCTGGAGAAAAACACACAAAGATGTCCCAGCAGGTAGGAATGTTACCCGCATTTATATGTTTAAGGACTTTTATTATTATCATTATTATTATTATTTATTTATTTATTTTTATTTATTTTAATTTTTTTTATTTCACTTGTTCATTCATTATTATTAATATTTGAGTAGTACTTCTTCTAGCTTGCAAATGCAAACTGCTGATGTACACAAACAAATAATCAATTTAAGGAAATCAAAGTGAAAGGAAAGATGAAGATGATGAAATGTTGCACAGCATAGAATTAACTGCTGAAACTGTAGCGAAAACACAAAAACACCCTCAGACTCATTACTGATTTCTCACTCCAATAATCCAAACCAATAGTTTTGTAATAACTCTAAAGACCTTTCCACGTTCTCCAAAGCCATTTCTTCTCAGACTAAAGCCTCGTCTAATACCCCCCCCCCCTGTTGTCCAATTTCAGCACCATATCTTTTTCATCTGTATGCTGCAGCACCAGCTTGTTTTCATTCCCTGCCCCCTTTCCAAACAGCGTTCACTTCTTTTTTGACCTTTCTCTGTGATTGTGTGTCGAGCCTGCAAAAACGAAACCAAAGGCATTATTTTGATTTTAATTATTCATGTATGATGAGGAGTTTTGGTTTCTCTGAACTGCAAGCCCAGGAAATAATCCCTCCACCTGATATTGTTACAAGCATGAGCCTTTGACCCATGAAACACACACAATGATTCAAAAACCTATCAAATGATAATATTATATATGTTTAACCTGTAGGTGACCTTTTAATACTGTTTTTTTTAAATAAAGAAACATTGCTAACCTCACTGAACCCTGTAGAAACATCCTGCCTTGTCTGAGTTTCAAGTGCTTACTTTTTTTCGCTCCTTCCCCACTGACAGCTTCACATGACACCTCCAGCAGAAGTATAAATTTAAACTCCTTACAAATTCCACCATTAGGCTGACAAATGAAATGCAGGCTTTAAGTCAGCAAAGCGAGTCTCAAAATCGGGTGTGGAGTGGATGGAAGGAGATTATGGCCTCATCTCCACTGATACAGGGCAAAAATCGCTGACAGTTGAGGCGATGCGAAGCGTCACGCTTCTGATGCATAAAGTCTGGAAGTTCATTACCCTGCATATCATCACTGAGCACACTGAGGACCCCGAGGTCTCTGCGCTCCTCCTGCCACTTGTCCCCCACCCTCCTCTTGCGCTTTTACACCAACCCCTTTCCACCTTCTCTCGCTCTTTTTCTCTGTGTTGGTGTGAAGATGAAAGACTAGGGAGCACAAAGTCATCATTATACACCTGAAATCTGAAAATGTGTCATGGTTTGGCAGAATAATGGCCACTTTGTCACAATGGGACATGCACGGTGTGCTACGCTAACACAAAACGACCATTCTGAGATAAAACGCGACACAATTGTTGCATTAAACTGTTAATTTCCTCAAATCTAATCCATTAAAATTAAGACTTCAGCACATTTTCATGCTACTGTTTATAGATAATAGCATCCATGAAACATTTCTAAATTAAGGTCTTCCCTACCCTGCCAAAAAACACCTGCATGACCCCATGACTCAGATCCTTTGCCTCCACATCTCCATGGCGACACCACTCCTCTCACCAGGCGCCACGGTCACCCACTCAGGCGAGCTCATTAGGGCTGTTGTCACGTTAGCCAAGTTGCCCCTGGGTGTCTTTGAAGATGACACTGTGTGTTACTATGAGTCCGTGCATCCTTGTGTGTGTGTGAGCACACTTCAGAAGACGTGTGTTTGAGGATAATTGGGACATCAGTGTGTTTTTAGTTGTATCTGGATATTCAGCCTCACACCTTTTACAAACACTCAGAGGAATTAATTATTAGACTGTACTGCTAAATAGCACCTTCCAATGAAATTTGTAAAATGCATTTCTGTTTCTAATTAATCTATTTTATTTTCATCTTGTCAGACTTCTGTTTATTAGTTGGCTGCTAGTGAACTTGGTAGTTTGGTTTATGGGGCAGCAGGAGCTCAGGAGGTAGAGCGGGTTGTCCAGCAATCGGAGGGTTGTAGGATCAATCCCGGCTCCTGGCAGAGAATGCTGCTGTTGTGTCCTTGGGCAGTTTGAACCCAGCCCAATTCTAGCCAATGTGTAGTGATGGTCAGAGGGGCTGATAGCACAAAATAATAGCCTAGCATTGGTCAGACTGCCCTAGGGAAGTGGTAGCTGCAGTGCCGTTTACCACCACCAAAGTATGAATGAGTGTGTGAGTGAATTATGGATTTAGAGTGCTCCCAGTGCCTTGAAAACAGCTATTCCAATCAATCACTATTATTATAAGGTCAATGAAAATCAGAAAGGTGTGGTTCTACACGACCAACATCATCAAACACCACAACAGAGTCATTGTTATAAGGTGGTACCCAAGAGATATTGGAGATAAGCAAGATTGGGAGTCATGAATGAATTCTCCGCACTAGTGTAGAATGTGTTCCAGTGTTACGATAACATGCTTATCTGCCACAGACACTTTTAAAGCACTTAAATTTTCACATTGCAATCATATCACCTCTCTGCCTTTGTTCTTGTCATTAGGCTTTGTGCTCAGCTGTGTTTTTGAACACACTGCAGATGCACTAGTCTAGAACTCCTATGGTTTGCTGCTCGTGAATTCTCTGAACAAGCCTGACTGGGCTGGCTGGGCTCCAGAGTGGATTTGCTGTGACACTGTCTGTTCGAGGGCCTCATGAAGGGATGCTCGGCTCCCCTCAGAATGCCCCAGGAGCTTGTCAGTGGACTTCCTGTCAGCGCACAGCCAGACCAGGGATGTTTGATGTTCCACACGAGGATGAGAGGACAGATGAGAGAGAAGAAAGACATGAAAAGGGATAGAAAAACCAGGTGAGGAAAAGCATGTAACAGGCGAGGAAAACCAGAACTCTTACCTTTTTATGTTTACAATGAAGATTTAATTATTTTTTACAGTGGATTTATTCACAAGGAGCAGCAATGTTGCAGCGGTAAAGAAATTCAGTAAAATAGCTGTCAGTGGGCAACACGTACACATTATCTTGCAAGATGATTGACAGGAAGTCCTGAATGAAGAGGCATGGACTTGCATCAGTTTAGCATAGCCTATCGCTGAGACAATTGCAAGAAGCAAAAAATGTCACATAATTTTACTTTGGAGAATCAGACAAAGCAAACTTTGCAAAAATCATTTTAAAAAGTTTGAATTTTGAACAGAAAAGTGAAATTTTCTCAAAAGCAGAACCAAAACTATGAAAAATCTTCGTATTATACTATAATGGTATTATTTTTGTATTTCAAATGCACATTTTCCACCAAGATTATAGAAATTTGACACTATGCGTCATTATACTACATATTTTTAAATGTAATTAGAACCCAACTTTCAAAAGCTGAATATTAAAAGACTTTTTTCTTTGTTGCTCTTGTCTTGACCCTTCACAGAAGGTTTTACTACATTTCGACATGGATGAAAGTGGTCTCTTGGCACCTTAAAATGCCTGCATTCATGGTGTCCTCATTAAAAGCACATAAATAGTCAGACTCATGCAGCTGAATCCCCCATTATCACTGGAATATTGGATCCAGACTCTGCTTGAAGCCTCCTTTTAATGAGTCTTCATCTTCTCCGTCACTTATTCAGGAAGCTTTTGTTGGAAAACAATAGTAAGGGAATCATTTTATATGGAAGAAGACAGATTTTGAAAAGAAGAAAATGTGCTTGAAAGTTTACTTACGATTGCCGCAGTCCTGCAGATAATTAGCTTAAACAAGGCATGCAGGTGACATGCCTCTGATTTTCTTGGTACTCTGGGAGTGATCCAACCACTCTAGTGTTGCACCATTTGTTGCCCTAATTAAGAATTCATTGGCCACTAACAATGAGTTCCTACCTCCATTTCCTACACCTTTGCCTCCCCTACAGCGTACTAAATCAACCTGGAGTGATCAGTGGCTTGACTCATGCTCAGGCAGGGTGATTGGTACATCATAACGAGAAGAAGAAAAACAGAGAAAAAGCAGCCTGAAAACAAAAGTGTAAAGGACAGGGAGGGGGATATAAGATCAAACAAAAATGAAGAAAAAGAAGAAAATGAGCAATTTTCCGAACCAACAATATAAAATTCCAGACTCAGACGGCCATTTATGTAAGGCTATGGGGAATGCCTCTGGTGTCTTATTGCCTGTTATCAGTCGCAATGCACCATTATCTCAGCAAGAGACAAAGACACCACTAATCTGTCGCTGAGGTGCCACTTAAATCCCTGCATTCCCCCAGATGTTGGAAAGCTGAGCCATGCTATATCTATTTTTATCAGTGATGGAGTTACTGGAGACGCTCTATGCACACGCACACTGTAACCATTCATTTTTATGTTATACTTTCTCAGCTCAATCACAACTGTTGGTGCAGCTATGAGTTATTAAAATGTTTACTTTTTAGTGGAGCAGCCAGAGAGAATATCTTTAAAAATGGCTGTTTTTGGTTTTAAGCTAGTTGGTGTGAGGGTAGAGGATTTAATGGAGGACTTAATGGACACATGATTCGCGGTGGTAACACCTGAAGGGAAAAAGGCCAAAGAGAATGAAGTCTATATTTTACTTTCTTAGATTCTTTGGGTTTCTTGGTGTCTGTCATGGATTGCATCATATTTTCTTTTATTTTTCTGCAGATGGAAGAAAGCAAATGTTTTCCAAACAGATGCACTTCCTGCTGCAGAAGCAATGTCAACAGATTCCAACTGCTACAGCTTTCCTGTCACCAGAGGCAGAGCTGGACACGCTTGGCTAAATATGAGCAGGACAGATTGCTCGTTCTCACAACTCAACGACAAAGACAAATCCTTGAAAGTCTCTCACTTGCACATGCACGTCAAAATGCACCAAACAAACACTCTTCACCACCAACACACACACATTTTGCTTAGCATGATAGATGGGAAACGACACAAAGGTCAGCAGTCAGCAGGGCTTCACTTAGACAGGACTCGGATTCTTTTACATCACCTTGACTTAGAAGACGGAGCTGACCCAAACAGATCTTTTCCACAGTCACTGCACTATAATGTACAGTACAGGTCAGCAACTAATATAAAGAGCTAGAGGTCTTGATGGCCTCCAGAGCTCTGCAGTCCCACCCGGATGTTACTTACATTGCATCCCAATGTGTGAATTAATCCCATGTGGTATGAATGAAAAACATAGTTATCTTATATCTGCACATCAGCACACCAGGCAATAAGAAGTTCCTGCTAAAGGTGAGGTTCACTGAGAAATGTATAATACTTTTTTTAAAAATATAAACAGTCACTCTGAGTTTCACATGCAGGATGAACGTGAAAATAATCTACCGCGATTTCCTGCATTAGCCGCTGAATGAAAATAGACAGGGAAACACTCAGATCAGAAACAGTCACACAGATCTACATCACACTGTAAATTAGCATTCATTGACTCTCTTTCCCATTTGCAAAGCTAACAAAAGACAAATACTCATTTCTGTGTGATCATTTTATTAGAAATTAACCCTAACAACTTGGGGGCTCGTCCGGGATCCCAACATACCTGTTCGCTGTCGGAGGGAGGATGACACGCCAAAAGATGTGCACAGTCAGAGTCATCAGGACCTGAAACAAAGTCCCCGGAGGTGAATTCATAGGTCGACTCCTTCTGCCAAAGGCAGATTGACAGGATCCTCCAGAACCACAGAGGTCTGCAGAAACGAGTGAGTAAAAGACAAATACTCGTTTCTGTGTGATAATTTTTTTAGGAATTAACCCTAACACTAACCATTAGCTTTATAAACTCCATAACATGGCAAAACTCCTTCAGGCCTGTGTTATTTGTGGAGATAAAACATCAACGTTGCAGCACGAATGGAGACAGTGGAAGAGTTGCGTTGCTGTTAGCCAATCAGACGCAAGATGTTCAAATATCATGAATATTAATGAGTAAGACTCTCAATCCTGCCATTTTCTGAGTAAGGAAGTAAATAAAATGTATTTATATAGTTCTCTCTTTTCTACTTCCTGAAACAGGAGCGCCAGAGCTCCCCCCCCCCCACCCCCCACCCCCAGAGATAAGCTTACAAGGCATTCATTCATACTAGAGACTAGGGACTGTTGTGACACTTAATGTGTGTCCCGTACAAGTGCATTACATTTCTAAACTGTCTGATCTTAAGCTAACCAGCCTTCATCTGAGCCTTGATTCATCATATAATAAGTGCATAAGGAGAGCAGGACTGTGTTCTAATATAAATTCTGTCACCTGGACTCATTTTAATCTCTGTGGACAGGAAAAGCTAGTCAGCATTTTTGACACTCGCGGTGGAAGAAAACAGTCTTGGCAGGTAACCGCAGGATGACCTGTTGGTGACAGAGTCCCACTTATCCAAACCTACTGTATGTGTCAACATTCAGAGTATTCCAGAACCTGATCTAAACCAGCAACACATAGATTCCAGATGCTTCCCAAACAAGGAATTTTGCTGCACTGGAGAAGAAAGAACTGGAATAATTTCAAAAGAATATCACACATTTGCCTCCCACTAGCGTGTCTGCATGGGCTACTTCATAAAATCTGATTAGACACATGTAGCCCAAAATTTACAACCCATGCATCTTTCTTGACTGTGCATAAGACAAAACCAGTAGTTATGGATGAGATCTTCAGTTCTGTGATTCTGTGGACTGCCTCTTTGGAGGAAAGGCTGTTTGAGAAGATTTACTGTTATCCGTATTTTTCATCATCCGAAGAGCTCTTTCTGCTGCTCTGAAGTCATAATTCTCCCTTCAAATAGGCGCGCAGAGAGAAGGTAGCAGACTGGAGGTAATTTTTACTCTGTGAATGGAGCCGTGGGAGTCTCTACTTTCTACAGATGCGGAAATCATGAGTTGATCTCAAACGAGCAACATTACATCGGATTTAGAAAAATGATTTAGGAGCAGCTTTTCTTCTGGTGACAAAACTGACATTTTGATGGTGATTTTGTTTGCTTGTTCATCTTTCTTGTAGTAAAAAGATGGCTCAGCATCAGTAAACACAACCACACACAGGTTGCTGTCTAGGCTGGTTTGGAACACATGTTGGGACTACACGTATAACTGTAATAAGCTTGGCAACCTGCAGCCTCATGCTGGAAAAGATGGCTTAAAGTAACAGGATTGTGGGTGTTTGCCATGTGAGGAAGGGACAGCAAAGTGGATTACAATCTAAATGACTCAAGATCTTTTTTACCAGCCACCCCGTGTCTCCTCAGACATCTACAACTCGATGCTTGTTTTAGCATTATGCAACACACAAAACAAAGCGTGCGTGCAACCCGACTCCAAAGCCACTGATTTGCCTGCTAGGTTTTGACGTTGCATTATTCAAATCATGCATACAAGATAAGACAGTAAATCAGATCAGATCATCTATAGTATCCTGAGTCTATGCGGATGACAATATGTGTGTCACAATTCCACTGAGTGCACATCACTCACTGAAGCAAGGGCATCAGTTGCGTTGCTGTGAATTCTCCTCCACTGTTTGTCTGCTGCTAAAATGCCAACTTAAACTCACAAGTTGGCAGCAACCGTTCCCCTAAGTGTTGCCACCGCAGCTGTGGATTAGAAAACTAGGGAGCAGAGATCTTCTTGACCGCGGCTGTCACTGCTCTGAGATGGACGGTGTAATTAGCGCTTAGTGCCATCCTCCACTGGCTGGTAGAATCCCGATGGGAGAGAGGACGGCGCTCGCTTTGCTGAAGGGCCAGAGGCTGACTGACAAAGCAGAGGATCGGAGAGGCAAGGAAACAGAGGGAGGAGGAACTGGATGGGAACAATAATGAGCAGAAGCAGCTTCTGAGTTTCCTTTTTTTCCACTATTCTCCCTCCCTCCCTCCTTGGTATTAAATTTAGAGACAGTGCTATGATTTCCCTCTCAGAGTATCCATTTTGACTTAATGGTGAGACAAAAGGGACTGGCACTGCATTGCAATAGCCCCCTACTCTCATCTATTATGCATGTCCAGTCAGCATATTCAATCCTGATAATGGGAATGCAGCAAAAGTCTCCTGCACAGTCAACACAGTTTACAGGATTATGATCAGCATGCAATGAGACCATGTAGAAATGTTCTGATCTAATAATAAATTAAATCTCATCTCCTTTTGTGTTTTAAATGGGATTTAAAATGTCAGAGGCCATTATTTGCACACCACACTTCAGTTAATTTAGCTAAAGATTTAAATTATAGAATAAATGTTTTACATTTGAGTTTTTCTGATGAGCATTGGTTGATGAATAAATAGGCCCTCATGTCTTTAAAAATGTTAACATAAATTATATGTAACTGAAATTACACACAGTTGATTTTAGAAGTCAGTAGGAAGCAATAATTTTCTTATAGAGGTTAAAATAAAAGTTTACAATGATTTGCAATTTTACAAAACTGTGCAGTTAGTGTGTCTGGTTTGTTAAAACTACACTGAACAAAAATATAAATGCAACACTTTTATTTTTGCTCCCATTTTTCATGGGCTGAACTCAAACATCTGAAACTTTGTCCACATGCACAAAACACCCATGACTCTCACATATTGCTGTGAAATCTGCCTACATGTGTGTTAGTGAGCACTTTTCCTTTACCAAGATAATCCATCCCACCTCACAGGTGTGGCATATCAAGGGGCTGATTAGACAGCATGAATAATGTCCAGGTGTGCCTTAGACTGCCCACAATAAAACGACGGATGAATGAGACATTTATTCCAAAAGTACTGTCTGTGCATCACCAGGAAAATATAGCAAAACTAAAACGGCATGTTCATGTTGCAAAAACCGTGCAATAGCTAAAAGTGAATCAGATGTAATACTTTTGCAACTTTTACAGTTTTCTTGCTACCTTATAGACAGAATAAGTAGCATCACATGTGATCTATAAGGATATAAATAGCTCCTCCAGCAGGGTGGACTGCCATGCTAATTCAGCATAATGAAAGGTCAGTGTGACAAACAGCCCCCTATTCACACAGGGAAGTCTTGGCAGGTGACAATGTGCTGTATGCTTTATATTTTCTGCTCTCAGACACAGAAGTTAGAAAAGGCAAAACAAAGAGGTATTCTAAATGCTTGTGATGTCAGCACATGATGTAGGGGGGGTTGATTTAGCAGGGTTTGTTGTTGGGGCGGCACTGTTTAAGCAGCACACTGTGATTAACCTACAGGTCAGTCTGGTCATATCAGTGCCATCACTCCCTTCCCCACATATCAATCACAGCATCCAGACCTGGATTTACAGCACCAGACCCAATCTGACAAGTTAAACCTGGGCTTCCACCGGACAGGAAGTCCCCGCTTTCAGCTATAACTCATAGCAAGTCGTGCTGCTCAGGATAAGAATCATGACTCTCCTCTGAGCAATACCTCAATACTTAAGACTGATGAAAATGTGTGATCAATAAGCAAATGGGAACTGAAAGGGCGGTCGCGATCCTAACTCACTGGATTGTGATACCTGGACGAGACGTGGGGTGATGGGAGGTTGGTGTTTCATCAATCCTGGTGCTGGATGCAGGCCGACCTGGAGCATGTGGAAGGTCTTTAATGACCAACAGTTATTGGTCAAAAGGTCTAAGAGGTTATAAAAGAAGCAAACAGAGCTATTAATAGAAAAGAAGATATGATTAGAAAATAACTTCAAAGTAAAATGAAAATATGTAAAATGCAACTTTGTCAATCCTAAAACGAACAAAAAAAGGTGCATTTATTGAAATAGAAATCAAAATGTTATGCAATCTTGCATGAAAATGTTGGGAATTTAAATTTGAACTTAAAAAGAAGAGACAAATCCGCTTGACTTGTTTCAGGCTTGTTGCAACCAGGCAGGCAAATAAAGCAATTGCCTCAGGCCCTATTCCGCCCGGGGGGTCCCAGACAATGACTGTTTATGAAATAAATGCAGACAAACAGTGTAAGCTTAGCGTGCTGCCCCTTTAAATTTGCCCTTTACACCCCCCCCCCCCCCCCCCCCCATTCACAGTAGACAGCCAGGTATGTGTTTCCTGCAGCCAGCAAAATATGGGGAGGCTCCAAGTCCATTTTGCTTTGGGCCCCGAAATGCTCTCAAGCGGCCCTGACTTGGTTACTTATGTTATAAAAGACAACTAAAAAAAACTGGTTATTCAAATGAGGAAAAAGATAATTTAATGTGTTTCTATAATCCAAAAGAAAATAAAAGTGAAGCATGCTGAGAAGGAACTGCTCAAAATTGCTGAATATCAAACTGTTTATTTGTGCCAGTCTGCCCGCAAGCAGAAGATTGATTAAACCAACAAATCACTGCTGTTAGAGCCCTGCAGGAGTCGTGGGTCCTAAATCAGCCCGACTGAAGATTCATAACCAGGTGAAGTTTAATCGCTCACTCTGAAAATCACATCCTGCTCCACAACCGTGTCACACGCTGTGGAGAAAAGTAGATCAAACAGGAGAGTTTTATTTTGAAATCTAGAACAAAACCTTAACAAATAAATACATTAAAAGTGTCATGTCATAAAATTATTCTGCAAAACACTGAAACCTAAAAACACAGTTTAGAACCACAAGCAATAATGCACAGCAACAGGCTAACTCTCCCAGCGTTACCATAAGGACTGATTTGGTGTGTGACCCCAAATTTTTCTCTAGCCCCGTAATAAAGATTTTCTGGGTGCGCCACTGCTAAAAGGGGAATTTGAGCTCAGTTTTTGAAACGATTCACTCCTTATTTTATCTTTCCTTAGGGATAAAGCACATCCCTCTCAGGTAATTCCATCTCTCATGACCTTTTATTTCAGCACCTGAGAAAAAAGTTAACAGGACTGCACTTAAGTCCATTCTGGTAGCTGCAGGACAGTTTCTGCATCAGCTTTTAGTAACTAGTCTGTTGCTATCTTAGGCATCTGAAAGCTCTTTTTTATGTGGAAGGACAGAAATCAGACGAATGTTAAGCTTTTTACATCAAAGAAGTAGAGTAAATGGTATTCTAAGAGCTTTCTCCTCTGGAAATGAAAAAAAAGAGGCTGATGAAACTTGACAGAGCTGCAACAGAGACACTGAGATTGAGATATGGGACTAATAAAGTACAAAAAGCTGTCTCGTGCACAGTGCAGTCTCTTTCACGCCACCTCATTTATTTTCGTCTCTCTTTTTGCTCCTGACTCTCTCCTTACTGTATCACTCTCTCTGTCTTCCTTAGCAGACTGCAGAAACCTTTGGAAATACTCTAATTTGTCCTAATGAGCGACTTTCAAATTCAGCCATTTTCTGGATTCTGAATGCAGAAAATCTGGAGGAATGGATGGAGGGGAGCTCTGAGGGGGAACAAAGGAAGGACAATGGGCTGATAAATACAATAGGATGTCTCTGCAGGGTCCTGGAAAGCTTTTATATGCACTTCTGCTCATTTCTGCAGGACAGAGAGCCAACTGAAGCACAGCCTAAATCTGCATCAAACCATACTTTTGCAGAGTCATAAAACAATTATATGGACAGCGTTTTACTGGCATAATAAATACACATGCCAAATAGCTAAATGTTCCAATCATTTGCATTTACAGTAAGCAGTAATGGCTTTTCTGCGTATCTGAGTTTGGAAAACAGCATGTGGAGCCAGTGATGACTGCAATTAGTCTGCAGCAGGTTCATGGAGTCAGCTGGAATCGTTGATTAGGTGTTTTGTGCAATTACTGAGTGAAATTGGGCAAATAATAATGTTTTAAATTGTATCCTGTAACAATTAACATGATTTTTGTATTTGCAGTTATTTATCTCAAAAACATTATTTTACAATGACACCACACAACCATAATTTTAAAACCTAGCATCTTTATAATTTGAGAGGAAGCAAATAAAGTGCACTGTATTCTTCAGTGCTAAGATTAAAAGCAATTGCAGACAGATAATTAAGAAAATTCACTTCAGCCTTTAATTAGTAAAACTGAATCTGAAGTGAATTAAACGTTCCAGCTGCTCTGAGGAACTTCAAACTTTTATTAGAATAAAAGTATAAAAAAAAACTATAAAAACAAAAATGGAAGTTCCTTAACCGGTCATCCATTTTCCTCCACTTATCCGGGGTCGGGTCACTAGGGCAGCAGCCTAAGCAGAGAGGCCCAGACTTCCCTCTCACCAGTCAACTGGGCCAGCACCTCAGGGGGGATCTTAAGACATTGCCATGCGGCCGCCTTGCTTCTATGCGAGGTTGTAGTCGTGCTGGTTGCCTGTGGTGCTCTAACATGGACTGTTAAATTACGATCGAAGCCAGGAGCTCTGGCCGCTTACGTGAGCTCATGCTGTGCTCCTCCGCCACGGTCGGAGGTCAGCGGGACATCAACTACATGCTAACCCAAAGCTAACGGAGGTTTTTGGGCGCTGCAATCAAACATCCATTGATCTAATGAATTAACGAGGAAGACTCAGAATAGAATAAGAAAAGAATAGAATAAGCACACAAATGTGATGCTAGCTCATATTTGGATGCTGATAAAAACAAGCTCAACAGGATATTTGAGGTGCTTTTCATAAATGCATGAATTCAGCGACTATCACTGTCTTCACCTGACAAGGTTCCCTGCTGATTTTTGCCTTTTCTAGAGGTTACAGGATGACAGGAATGAGAAAATTCTGTGCATCACATGACATTAAATATTTGCAGTGACACCAAGTTGAGACATTTCTGAAGATATTCTGCTGACACCTCCAGATGTCATTTTTCATAATGCAGCAGACATCAACTGATGTACAATTTTCTGTCTGTTTCAGAAATCTATTCACATATTTTTCTCATTCTCCTAGAGTTTTATTCTACTATAAAACATCTAGTTTACAAATATTAGCTTTGATCAAAGTGAGGGATCCCTTTAATGCTTTAAAGTTGCTTTTACATGTTTTGGTGTTATACGTTTATGTTGGCCGCCCACTAACAGGGAAAGAAACTGCACTTGAATTCCTTCCATTTCAGTCAAACTTGATCAGTCCAGTTTATTTTAGATACATTTTAGCCCATCAAACATACAGAACACCTTTCCTCTGCTAATAAACGCCTCTGCTAATATGCTAATATGATTTTGCTTCCATTAATAAAACAAGTTTTCCCTTTACACCTGATTAGAGTTTAGTTTAACAAAACGCAACTCTAATTCCACCTTAAATTCTTTTCTGAATCCATCTAATGTGTAATGTTTACAAATCAGGTTGAGATTATTTAATTTCATAAATGTATTTGAAAAACTCTGCATGGTAGATTTAGTCTTCTGATTCAGGAACATTGATATAAACAACAAAAAACCTAAATTAGATGAGATTGAAGTTTGAAACAGCTTTGAGAGTTTGCTTCATTATAGATTAAAATGTAAAAGATTAAGCAAGATTATCCCGTTAAATCAAACCATAATTTTCTGTCACATAGAGGGTTTTATTTACTCTTTCACCTATACATATATGTATTTTCTTTAACTCATATTTTTGCACAAGGCAAGACAGTTTCTTACATATTTGAACATTTAAAGGGGACATATGAATTTTTATCAAGTTATTTGTGCAACATACCTCACATAAAGCAATTTTATTCTTGACATTTTCAGAACCTCCCAGAATGAGCTGACAGGGCTCTGTCACTTGAAAACAAGCTACAGCTGGCCACGCCCACCCATCCCCCATTCAGGCTGCTATAAGCTGAGAAGCTCTGGAACAGGCTAGAAGTAGAGCCGCTGCTCCTCCAGGAGCTCTTTCTTGCACATCAGAGATGGTTCTATGCTAATTTCCCCTTTTGTGACATCACAATCAGGGACTTTTTGAAACAGCTTGAAAGTCCTAAAACCAAACACTGACAGAAAATGGATGGATGTTTGTTTTTTCTTCAAGTTTGGAGTGTTTATAGAGGCAGTGGAGACCCACATGGCAGCAAAAGAGTTTTGCATAAAAGAAAAAAACATTTGATTTTTTTTACATTTTTTCATTCATTTGAAGAATATAAAGTGACAAAAAAACATAATGTTAAGGTAATGATAGTTAGTTAAAAGTAAAAATCTTTATTCAAACATTGTCAAAATGTTTGTGTCCTCCAGTTGCATTTAGTGCATGTTTTATTTACCAAAATGATGACAGTTATGCTGTAAACTGATAGGACTTTTCGTTCTCTCTCTCTTTTTTACCTTTTTGCATAAAGTTTTTGTCTTTTGTTTTCATCATCTTACAGATATTATTTTTTAAGAAGTATATCTCATCCAACTTTCTGATTTTACATCAAAACTTCAATCTCCAGTGGTGCCAGTGTACGGCAGGCCCCGCCTCCGTCAGTGTGCCCCAGGGCAGCTGTGGCTACAATGTAGCTCATCCCCACCAGCGTGTGAATGTGTGTGAATGGGTGTGAATGGGTGGATGACTGATTGTGTTGTAAAGCGCCTTGGGGGGTTGTAGAACCCTAAGAAGGTGCTATACAAATACAGGCCATTACCATTTAATTTATTTAATCCCACAACAAAATTACATCCATTGTTTCCTCATGTGAAAATAACTTCAAATGTCTCTTTAAATAAAAGAACCGCATACATAAACTTGCTGTGAGCTCAAACACACACACACACACACACACAGACAGAATTAGGTTTTAAATACAAGGCACAACCCGCTCTGGGATTAGAAAGGGTAGATCCCAGCAGCAGCTTTCAGCCACGGCCAGCTCAGCTCTCTTAGCTCACATCATTAATAACCGCAGCAAAGAGGAGCAAAGAACAACAGTTGCATTACATTTGATTTATGGCAGAGTCCCTGTATCCAAGAGCGGATCTCGACCAGCAGTGAGTAAGCCACAGTCCCTGATGAGCAAGGTCAAGGTTTGTTTTCACAGAGGAGATCTTATCCTGGACCATGGAGATAGGCAGAGCTACAAATACACGAAGGGGAGAAAAGTCGGGGCATCCAGAATGACTAACAGTAACATCCTGCTGTTTTCCATGCACCTCCTGAATTTGGTCTGTTTTGGTGCTATTTCAAGAGCAGCATGCCTAGATCAATATATAGTCAATGTAAGCAGTATGAACCGAGCCGACTGCACTGCAGAGGCCTGCAGAAAGGTGTTTATGGAGAGGGTTTCTAGGCTGTGGGACACATCTGAATCAGAGGCTCTATAATAAACGCCTGAGTTTTTTTGTTCCCAATTCACAAAGTAAGATGAGATTTCTGCAGGAAATAAAAAAATAGTTATATAAAATTGAGATAGAAGTTTCTTTTTTGTACAGCAAACAGTCACAAGTTCTCAACAACAGCATCGGCTCAGAGTCAGAGGCAAGGATGTCTGTCAGCCTCGCACTGAAAACTATGCTGTCATGTCAGCTATATCCCCACCCCCCGTTGGCAGCTTCTGAGGGTCTTTAGAGCCAAAAAAAAGTCGAGAGCAAGTGAGACGGACAGCGAAGCCAAGATACAGAGAGATGGAGATACAACAGTCAGAGATACACAGGGACTTAAGGGTATAAACAGAGGGAAATGAAATAATATATATATATATAAAAAGTTCTGAATCATGCAAGAGTGGGTAGATAGAGCCAGCAAATGTACAAGCATCAGCATAAGTACAAAGTTGGGAATTTTTGTTGCAGCAGCAGTTAATAAGCACTATCTTTCTCAGGCTGAGATAACTCCTGAACAAGTTTTGGTGGTTTGAATGGATGTGAAAATTAAAAATGAAAAAAAAGATCAGATTAAGTTAAATTAGATCAAACTTATCACCAGCATGTGAATAATAAAAGTTTTTCCATCTTTACTTTTTGTTTTGTGAGCAAGTTGTTGTTGCTCCAGTAGCAGACAAAAAGAAAAGTAACTGGATTTATGATAATAAATAAAATAATAAGATATGCATATCTAATGAGTTTTACAATTAACATGCATTTAATTAGGCTTTCTGAAAATAACAGCTCTGTTTGCTCCTGGCACATAATACAACAGAGCATAATGAAAGAATATTAACCAGAGAAAATGATGGCATAATGTCAATGCATACATAAATTCATTGGAGTATAATCTATGGTTTTATAAGCAATCTATGCACAATTTATTGTCTTTATTATGATAATTAAAATAAAACACTACATTTTTAGGGAAATACAGATCATGCAGAGCTCTAATGTGGCTTCAGGGAGCACTTCTAAAATCATATTCAATCCTCCTCAAAGAGCGAAAAAGCCTGTGGGGATTTTAGGTGGAACAACAGCAACCTTTTACCAGGTCACCTGAAAGGTCAGACAGCTAAATACTTTCTTATTCAAGGAATGTTGCTCTGCCAGAACACACAATTCTCATATTACCCTGCTGTAAACAGAATGATAGGGTCTATGTCAGCACTTTAGTTGTGTCAGACTTTATTACAAGGTTAGCCAAAATGTCAGCTGTTCCTGCAGTTCTCACGTTTTAATATGTTTTGTGTATTTTAGCTCATTTGAAGAATGCCTCTTGCAGTGGTGCTACTAAGGTATGGCCAGGGGGGCTGTGGCCACCCCTGGTAAATTGTTGGCCACCCCACTGCCCCCCCACTTCACTAAATGAATCACATTCATTGACACACACACACCATACATGCTTCTTCCTTAATCAATACATAAATGCTAAAGTCAATAAATATATAGTTAGTTAGTTAGTTGTGCCCGGCTCCATGGGTAAAAGGCCGGCCACCAGCGTGCCCCAACTCCAGGCCTGGCTCCAGAGGGGGGCCCCAGTGACCCTCATCCGGCATAAAGCCTCAGACAACTTAGCTCCTAGGATCACTGAGACATGCAAACCCCTTCACCACGATAAGGTGGCAGCCCAGGGAGGGGTGCTCGGGCATCTAGTTAGGATGCCTCCTGCATGCCTCCCTGGTGAGGTTTTCCGGGCACGTCCAACTGGGAGGAGACCCAAAGGAAGACCCAGGACAAGCTGGAGGGACTATGTCTCTTGGCTGGCCAGTGGCCAGGGAACGCCTTGGGATCCCTCTGGAAGAGCTGGCCCAAGTGACTGGGCCTCCCTCCTTAGGCTATTGCCCCCACGACCTGACTCCAGATAAGCAGAAAAGAATAGATAGATAGATAGATAGATAGATAGATAGATAGATAGATAGATAGATAGATAGATAGATAGATAGATAGATAGATAGATAGATAGATAGATCTGTTGTTGGGATGTTGCATTACATCTTTTGCAAATGATCTCTAGGAGGAACAAATCTAATGAAAATGAACTGGAACCTGCCTCATAATAACTAGTAGCCAAATCAAACGTTGAGGTGATTTTTTTTTATCATACAAAATCAAAGATTAAACAAAGATAACATGGTGCTGTGGCAAAAAAAAAAACTGTTCATAAATTACAGTGTAATTGGAGAGAGATAAATTAGGGTGTGTTGTGTGGCAAGTTTTAAGCCCCATTAACCCTGTATATAGATCCACCGATTAGTTTATGGCTCGTGTTGGCAGAATGCTCTCTGTGAGCGAGAAATCTCAAGTGCTCTATCAATACCAAGTGGCAGCCTGGGCTCTGAGGGCAGAGTGGTGAGTTATGAGTGCAGCACTGTCATCATGCAGGGGGGGGCTAATGCAAAAAACAGTGCAGAGTCTTCTTCTGCATTATTATAGATGAGTGGTGAGTTTGTGGTGGGTGATATTTGATGACAAGAATATGAATTCTCTGGCTCTGAGGCATCGCGCGAGTACTATAAATACTGTAATTCGTATTGGTGCATTTTATTGAGCTGTAAAATATTGGATTGAGCTACAGCGACCTGCTTCTATCCCTGCAGTGGCTTGTGGTTGGATGGTGTGGTGGGCCGAGGAAGAGTGTGTGTCTGAAGGGTTGAAGGGGTCAAGGTTCCCCAGAGGGCAGACTGGATGGTAATGTGGAGAGAGGCGTAATTAATCTCTAGATAGGTGAGGAGTCGCAACTGAGTGTCTTGTCGTGCCTCTTCATTCTGGGGTGTTTCGTGATCGCCCCCCCACAGCCCCTCTACCTAGGCCTCTGGGGCCATTCTTCATTCTTATTTATGAGTTTCCACAGGGCCACTCGGCTTTGCTGTACCACCTCTGCATCGACGCCTCAAGGTCGACGTGGAGCTGAGTTCAGCCCGTAAGCTGTATGGACGAGCATCCCGTGGAAGAAGGGAGGGGGTTGATTGTATGAGGAGAGGGGCGGTTCCTGACATTATCTCCATCTGTCCAACCAGCAAGGGGGAGAGCAGTTGAGTGCCCATGTAGGAAAACCTCAGGAAACAACACCAAACTAAAATAATTAAAGGGTCTTTTTATATTACAATAAACAGCTGATACTTGGATGAAAGGCTGGTACAAAGTCTAAGCTGAAGTGTGCACAAGCTTGGTGAACTTTAACCTTTCCAGCTCTTAGTAAATCTATTTTCCATGCGTCAAAACTGCAGCCTTGAGCTTGACTTATCCTTACGTGACTTGAATGTTTTTTTCTACTGAAACTCAGTGCTTCTCTGCATTATCCCCACTTGTCCGCCTGGTACAAAGTGGCTGCAAGGCCAGCAAAGTTTTAGGTTAAGCTCTAAACAAATGGTCTGCAGCATCATGCCTTTTATAGCACTGGCCTTGGTGCACGTCTGAGGTTAGAGGTTAGCAGGGAAAGCAGCAGCATTAGAGTTAGGGGACAATGTCATCATGTATCAAGGCAGAGAGGTTCAAGCTTTAAGAAACCGACTTGCTGCTCTCCCCATAGGCTGAGGGTGGAAAGGCACTGGTCGGGTAAATGACACAGAGCTCCCAAACTCCCTACATAGACCGAGGCGATTCATTTTCTGATCTTACTCATGCTGCTCTGGAGCATCTCCTGTGACTGTCGATCTGTGAGTCATACCTGCTTCTGTTTGTGTCCAGCTTTGACTTTCAGAAAGAGAGATGGCCGTGTGTTCTAAAATCTTCATTTGCATGGCTCAAACTTTCACTGCAGTAGCCACATCGAAGAGGGAAATAGTTCAGGGTTATTTGTGTCTGACAATAAAACTCAATGTTAATAGAAACATTTTCATTTTTGTAGTCACAATTTCCATTCTAGAATTTGTTTTGAAGCCGTATTTTTATATCTATGTTTTCATCTACCATAAATGTGTCCATCACCCTTTCAGCACATATGACTATGTCTTGGAATCATGTTGAATCTTGCACAGAAACACCCCTGTTTGCCTGTAAAAGCTGTAAAACATCCTTATGTTGGGACATACACTGTAATGGTTACTGCCAATACGGTTTGCTTAATCTCACTCACATGCATGAAAATGAATATGGTAACACAAAAGCAGACAGACAAAGGCGTGTGTTTATTCATCAATCCTAATCAACTGTGCACCCCCCCCCCCCCACACACACACACAAACTCATCTTCTGTTTTTGATTTCCAAACATTCAAGGATTTCAAAATGCTTGTGCTGCTATGATATGGTTCTCATGGTGACTCTGCCTACATGTAGCTAATTTAAGTCATTGACTATAATTGCTTTATTGTCTTGATTCACTATGTATGAAAAATAAATTACATAAATATAACATGAGGGAAATGATCAACCTATATATACCTGTTTTTTCTTGATGCCACATTGCTGGTGCTACTGCTATTGGTTTATTTCCATCTGCATTGAATTAACTATCTAGCAGCCACACAAATGTGAATACCATTAGGCTGCAACTCATGAAACAGAAAATGGTACAGGGAGTATTTGGCAAGTCTGTGATGACAAGTAGCATCAAAAAGCGAACATTCAGTTTTATTATCATTACTTATCAATGTAAAAAAGTGTTTCCTGCAGCTAGCAATAGTTTCAAATGTTGACTGAAATAAAAATACTAGACTAATAGTGAAATGTTAAAAGTTGGATAAGCAGATATCAGTCTGTGTAATTCACTGCCGCAGCTCTGCCCACTCGGTCCACCAGGCAACGCCTCCTTGTGGCATATTTTTGTGGCATTCAGGTAGGGGGGTGACTCGCTCTTTAAAGAAGATGAGTGTATGATTTGTGGTAACATGAATTATCATACCAGTTTTATTTCTAAAGAGCATTTAAAAAACAACATGACAGCGGACGAAAGTGCTGTACAAGAAGAGAGGCAAACAAAAAGGCTAGGTGCAGGTATAAACATTGCACCAGTGAGAGAAACTTAAGAGCACCATACTAGTAAAA
Source organism: Aphyosemion australe (assembly GCA_006937985.1). Lineage (NCBI taxonomy): Eukaryota > Metazoa > Chordata > Actinopteri > Cyprinodontiformes > Nothobranchiidae > Aphyosemion > Aphyosemion australe. Next base: position 1,935,660 of record SSNS01000054.1, read on the forward strand.
TTAGATATATTAAGAGAGGCTGGGGGAGGGGCTTATTCCCTTTCAGGGCCCATGGAGTGGTCATGGCCCCCTCTGGCCACCCCTTGGGGACGCCACTGAAAAAAGACTCCAGTTACCTGAACTTTATTACAATTATTACACAGGATTTCTTCTCTGAATCCTGTTGAAACAAACTTTTTTTCTTGTAATTTTTGGTTCAAATAGAACTCAGAAGAATGTCTTTTTTCACAGCTAGTCATTGCTTTTTGTCTGAGGTCTACAAATCAAGATTGCCATCATGAAATAAATACATGACTCCATCCTGTCCATTCATACATAATACAGCCCATGCATGCATGTATTCAGTTACACTGATACCTTCACTCAGCAGTATTAGACCGGATCACAATATCCCAGCACCCAAAACTGGCTCACGGAACCAATATGGCCGGAACGCTGCGCAGTGAAAAGGCACGCAGCTTGAAAAGAGCTTTGTGAGGGAAATTGAAGAATGCTGAGAATAAATGTTTGCTCTATAGGAAGTGCTGGCCAAAGTGTGCTGTGTTGGTGAATAAATGATGAAGAGGAAGAAGGCCTTGTCCTGCTGAGCTTGTCAGCTTTGGACAGCTTTGTGTGTGTTTTTGTGTGTGTGTGTCTGTGTGTGCGTGCATGCGTGTGTGTCTCTGTGTATGTGTGTGCGTGTGTGTGTGTGTGCATGCAAAGCTGACAGCATAGCGAGCCCTGGCCCAGTTATATTTGTCTACAGGCACATTTCAGACTCAACACTTAAAGAACAGAAACAGACATATCAGCAAAGACGCGTAGATTTAATCACCAATCAGATCCCTACCCATCATACATCTCTTTGTTGCAATATTAGTGTTTCATCAACAAAGAACAGCGGGAACACACATGTATGTAGAATTTTTAATACAGCTTGGGGACGCACAAATTAAGATCCACTAAATGTGATCAATTTCTGTACTGAGTAGTCTAGAAGCTTCTGTTACACAATCAACTCTACAGATGTATTCTGTATAAAAGAGGCAGACGTTCACCAAGCTGTTGGAAGTTTAGTCTAATTTTTATCAGGAGCATGAAGCGAAGAAGCTGAAAGCTGATGATCTAAGTAAAATATTCAAACTTTCTAGCTCTTTTAGTTTTTTGTTGTTTTTTGAAGAACCACAAGGACATCAACATACACTTAAAACTTGTGATGCAAAAGCGTGCGGCACTGTGATGAGCCATGACATTGTCACCTGCCACTGCATGTGGCTGCTCTCTTCTCGTGTTGGTGTTGACAGGAAGGGGGGTTGGGGGGGGGGGGTACATATGAGTGGTGACAGCGGTCTTTCAGACTGAAGCAGGTGCTTTCAGCCGGTTGTGTTCTCCCTCGGTCTCCCTCTGTATCTTGTAATCTTTCTAACTCCATTCTTCCAGCTACTATGTGCACAAACCGACAGACGTGTTATAAAGTAGCTGTGATTTATTGGTATTTTAAGTCCAGATACACAGTTGGAAGAATATAAAATCAAATCCTTTTCATGATAACGAACACACAGAACACAAGCCTGATCAAATGTTGTGTTTATATATATATATATATATATATATATATATATATATATATATATATATATATATATATATATATATATATTCATATGTTATGTGTTATTTCTTAAAATGTGTATATATTCAACATTTTTGAATATTTTAAGTATTTCTGTGTTGCATTTTTGTTTGTTTGGTTTACTGTTGTGATCTTTTACGTAATTCATATAATGAATGTAGTTACTGCTGTGACACCAAAAATTCCCTACTGAGGGACAATAAAGTAATTTCCATTCTATTCTATTTGACCAAATATATTCTAAAAGAACTAAAGCATATTATTGGTGGTGAAACAATAAGAAAAATTAAGTCGACGGCTTTCAGTCAATATGTTATATTCCACAAAAGTATTAGCCTGCGCAATAGCAAACATCTAATTACCTTCAACTGCTTTTCATCCAGATTCTATGAATATTTAATACCACTCAGTAATGATTTTGTGGAGATGTAAATTTAGAACCACATGACAAAGCTGAAAATATGACTACTGCAGTATGAAAGCCTTCTAATAATCCAGTAGTAATTAAAACTGGGGGAATAAAGTTATTTATTTATAATTAGGACAGTTTTAGTCATGTGCAGACACAAACTTTAATGAACAAACAAAAGTATCACAGAAAACCCTGAAGCAACTTTTAAAGGAGGATTTCGTGAATGCTAAAATATTCCTCTCGGTTTCTGAAGGAGCTCTAAATAACCACACAATGCTAGACACAGTGCAGCCATTGTGAAATAGCACAAGTGGAAGAAACCAATTTGCGTATTTTTAGGGTAACAAAAAAACATCAAAGTCTGGGTTCCTTGGTTTTCAGCTGTGTGTTCAGATGCATCGTCCTGGACACGTATTGATCCCATGAGAAATGAAGAGGAAAAGAAATCAATAGCTTTTACATGAATGCACAACAAGCAGTTTTAGAATGTGTGTGTGCAGTGTGTGTGTGTGTGTGTGTGTGTGTGTGTGTGTGTGTGTGTGTGTGTGTGTGTGTGTGTGTGTGTGTGTGTGTGAGTAGATGCACTTAAAGTCAAACATGCACATGCATAAATGACATGACCACAAATATGACTACTCATGGTTAGAGAACCGTTACAGAGCAGAACCTGTGCGTGGTGCAGACAGAAGCATCAAGCTTCTTCACCACCGATGACGGTGAAATGTAATGTGAGCCGTCCACTCTCGCCTTCAAAGACTTAAGAGGTTTTTAGATTAAAGCTGAGATGTGTTTCTGGGAGAACCAGGGCAGACAGCCTCTTATGCTCTTTGAGAGGTGAACGTTACTGCTGTCAAACTGCAGTTCTTAGCTTCTGTTTCTACGCTGCGTTCTTGCTAACATGTTTCCTGTCTGTTTGTGTCTCTCCTGAATTAGGCTAAAGGGTTTAACTGGAAACCTGAGTCATCTGGTTTAGATTTAGAATTTAAGAATGAGTCAACAAAAATAAACATGACAGATGCCAGTGGTGGAAGAAGTACTTCATTTTTTTTTACTTAAGTAAAAGTACAGATAAAGAGTATGCAAAAGTAAAAGTATTAAAGTATGCATTTACAAATGTACTTAAAAGTAAAAGAGTAAAAGTACTTACTGCAACTAACACTGAAATATGTGTTGTGTGTGCAGAACCATGACTGTGGAAATAATGGACAAACTGTCTGTGATGTCACTCGTAGGATTCCAAAGAGCTGAATGGAAGCCCAACCACCGCCATGTTGTCCATGTCACACGTCACTCCCAGAAAATACAAAAATGGGCAAAGAGGTGGAGCTGAGGGCGGGGCTGTGAGGATGTGGGCAGATGATTGACACCCATTGGACTCTGAGCCGATGTAGCTATGAGTTGGTAAAACACAAATAAAAATACCATTACTTTTAAAATGTAGTGGCATAGAAAGTACAGATAATAACTTTAAAATGTAGTGGAGTAAAAGTAAAAAGTAGGCCTCAACAAATTACTTAAGTAAAGTATATATAAAGGAAAATTGTACTTAAATACAGTAACAAAGTACTAGTCCTGTGTTACATTCCATCAGTGACAGATGCCTACTTTTGATTTATTTCAGGTTTTGTTTAGTCAGAATTAGAAAGACTTTACTGCTTTGTTTGGATATAAAATGGAATTGCCATTAATGTTAAAGTATACATGTATATTACTGTATGTAAAGTCTATATTCAGAATTGTTTCATCATCTTCACTCTGCACCAGGAAGTTTTGTGAACACACTATTTGAACAGATCAAATGAGCAACATGCAGCCAGTGACAGGTTCAGTCTAAATGACTTATTATATTTAACCAATGGCTAATCAGTGCAGAGGCACAGACAGGCAGACGCCTGAGTAGATCTAACTCTACGAGTCAATGAGCCGCTTGGACATAAAGACCAGATCCTCCAAAACACCCACAGCTTCCATTATCAGCTCCAGATCTGGACAGTAATTACTCTTCATCACTGTGGCTAAATCCTATTCATGTCCTTGTATAACAGTCACAAACCATAGTTAGAAGTACAAGAATTACTGGATGACACAGGCAATATTTTGTGCATCTATTCGAGGATCTCAGATTGTAAAATTTCACCAGCTAAGTCAGAACACATTAGGACTGGAGCAGAATCTAAATGTCTTACCTAAATGTGATGAGTTGTAAACACAAGCTTGTTGTAGTGGCGGCACGGCGAGGGCACGCTCACAGCCAACAAAATGACACATCAGAATCTCCTCTGAGTTACAGTAAGCAAGAAAGAGCCTGAGTTCTGCCAGAGTGTGATTCAGTGAGTAATTAAGGCTTGCTGGGACAACAAATGGGTGTTTGGTTTGACTAATTCCTTCACTTTTCCATCAGTGTAAACTTATCAAACTGACTCTTGTAAAGCCTACTGCACACTGGAAGCATCACGGAACGGCAGCGGAATGGTTTACTCGCGATTTTCGCTGCTTGCCAGTGCACACCGGGAGAATCTCAGCTGTGCCCCTCGCTGGACTCGCGAGATCAGAAAATCCCTCGATACTTCAAAGGTCACGGTTTGTTTATGTCATCCACCATTAAACCAAAAACAAGGAACTCGCGTGTGACATCGCTGTTTGATGTCATATATAATGTTGTTCCTCTCCACTGCCAGGATTAAAGCCATGAAAACACATTGCCGCACTTCTCGAACGATGCGGTGAGTAAATAAGCCGTGAGGTCACACGTACAAACGTAATCTACATACATATGAAATTGCATAGCTGTAATAGACTTTTATTTTGAAAATTACCAGGCATTTTACACTGAAACCAAGTGTGATTTCCTGTCTAGGTCTATGTTAACTGTGGAAATTGACACAACCCAGAAGCGGCACGTGGCAAAAATAGAACTCGATCCTATCTTTAGCGGTGCGGCATGCCGCTTCTGGGACACGTCTGAAAATTGGTTTGAACCACTCCCGCAGACTATAATGCAGTAATATTCCACTGCCGTTCCGCGCCGCTGATGCTTCTAGTGTGCAGTGGGGGTGAGTCAGTTTAACAGTTCATGTACATCTAGATGACAATATTTCCCTTTAAATAAGAAAAGTACATTTCAACCTAATCTTGCAGCGGTAGAGTGGCGTTGCTGTTAGCCAATCAGAGGCGAGATATTCAAACATCATGAATATTAATGAGTGAGACTTCATATCCTGCCATTTTCTACTTCCCACTTCTCTCAGTAAATTCTACTTCCTGAAACAGGAGTGTCAGAGCTTTTTTCCCACAGAGAATAACTGACAAGGTCTTCATTCTTGCGAGAGACCACAGCAAATCTACTGAAATAACGAGTGCATGAGAGCTTTAAATGGAGAAAACATGTGGTTGCGTTATTCAGTGACTTTGCAAAGCGGTAATAAAAACAGTTAAATAAATGTAAATAAATAATACAATTTTGATATGATATTTTTGCCCATCTCCAATAAGAACGGGATGTGTGATTTCACTGTTGCACCAAAACTTTTCCTACTTTCTTGCTTTTCTGCATCTTATTTTAGCAGAGCAGCACTGAGTTCAGGCCATTTTTAGCAGGGTGATGTACTCTTTGATGTGCACCTTTTGGAGCTGCTGAGAGAAACTTTAAGGCTTATAAAAATCAGGAATGTGAGTAAAAATTAAAAACCAGAAACATGAAAAACCTTCAGATTTACAATTCAGTAGTGTGGTGCGTTCTTACTGAAGGTTTGCTCCTCTCCTCCATGCACCGAGCAGCCTGACAAAAATATTACCTCCATAATGACTTCTACCCTTCCAACCACCAGTTAGCTCTAAAAGGACCTGGTTAATTACTTCCTATAATGTTCACCAGCCATCTCCTCAGGCTCTGAGATCTATCACACTGAACTAGGCAGAAGCGATTCCATCAGCAAATGCATCTTCTTTCTCAGATAAATCCTACTGTAGTTTCAACTTCTTAATGAGCCAAAGCTAATGTGACAACATATCATGTATTGTGTAGAATGCATGCAAATTTCTGACATGTTTTTTTTTATTATACATATTTTTAGCTCTATCTTGATTTAATACTTCAAAAGCAATTAGTTGGTACAGAAATGTCACAAATGATCTGTTAATGGATCCCAATCAACTCAAAAATCAACCAAGGCACACTTTAAAGGGCATGAGGAGAAAGATGCATCCAATTATTGTGGAAGGCAAATAAAGATGGAACATCCTGGCAAGATTTTATAATTAGGACCCACTGACTCATCTAATTTCTCCAAGCCCAATCAGGAGAAGCTGATGGATGCATTATTCTTCCTGATTCATGTGTAATTTTTGTTTATCACATACTTTAGTATGTGCCAGTGTGGCGTTTACGTGTCCACTTCTAGAATGTGGCACTTCCTGTGTTTTTTTTTTTTTTTTTAATTGTGACAGTGTGCCGAGGGATCCTGCTGGGATCCTATTAGGTACACTCCATCTGGTTGCTGAAGCTGCATCACGACCAAAGACAGATTCACACCAGTATGAAAGAAATCTCCTGTTTTTCTTTCATTTGTCTCATTTCTTTGTCTTTTATTCATCCTGATGCTTTTAAAAGCCCCGCAGCCTCACATCTGTGCGTCTAAAGATTAATACTAACCGGCTTAGTCTGATCACTTCCTTTTTGTTTCCTCCACTGTAACAAAGACTAAAATGGTTACATCAGTGCAGAATTATACCACGTATTGATCGTAACTGGGAATCGTCAATAAATAACCCTCATGATAATCAAAGGAAAATCAATGCATGGTTCTGTTGCCAAAATGCTCATCAATACACAACCTTGTTATCATCATTTAATGATTTAACCAACCATTAGACTCACTCTGAGTCATCGGTGACTGAGGTAAACCACGAGGAGTTTAGCTTATATGGAAGGTGTTTTTAAATCAGGTGTAGTAATTCTAACTGCATGCATTTGGAAAAAAAATTAAATGCTAAAGGGAAATAAGTCAATGTATCTCATAGAAGCTTGCAATGAAATTGGCAAAAAAATATATATTTTTAACTTTTATTCATCTTTCTCCTTGCAGGAGACTGTGCTTCATCAACTAATGAAGAGTGCTAAAAAGACAAAACACCACAAATTTGAGCTCCTGTGTTTCCCAGTTTTGTTGCTTTGATGATTGACGTCTCACTGCGAGCCTGAAGTCATAAAGCAAGACCAATTCACTCTCAGAAAGAAAAGGCTTGCAAATGCATCTTGCAGAGAGCATGTGCACATTTTGATGTTCTGTTGAAATATGTGAAATATGAGAGGGATTATGAATGTAGATGAGCACACAGTGGATCAGCTAAGTCCTCCCTGAGGTGCTATCTCACAGAGCATTTGTAGAGGAGAGGGAGGTAAAATAAAAAAATCTGCTTGGTTGGACTGATTGAGGGCCTATTCATTATTGGTGGATTTAGACTCATTAGGACCGATTTGCCCCATTAATATTCTTTCCTGTTAGGCGAGGGGAAAATGTCCAACTGCAATAATGGAGCAAGATCATAAAAAGCTTTTAATATATTGAAATTAAAGATTTAATTCATGCCTTATGGTAAATGGTAATTCTTTTTTACCATTTAATTCCTTGAGGCTTTAGTTTCTGCAGCTTTATTAATTCAATAAGCAATGGGACCTCACAGCTGTTGAGATGCTTAAAGCTACTATAGCAAATTCGGAAAACAAGTTAGCTTAAAACATTTTTCATGCCTCTTAACAACAATTTAACAGTATAGCTATAAACATATTGTGGATATTAAAAAATGAAAACAAAATTTAATCAAGTGGTTCTCTTGTATTTGTCTAAAAACCTCCACCAATTACACGTCTTGGACCAGAAGCATCTATTGGACCATCCGCCAATCGCCGCACTTCCCTGGATCCTCTGCTGGCTGGACTTCAATTTTAGGACAAACTACCAGAATCCTAAAAAGAAAAACACCATATGAAGTCACGGACAGCAAAAGACATTTGGACGTAGAAAACAGTGACTGGTGTTAAGCATTCTCTCGTTTCCTCTGGCAATGCTGGTTTCCGGTAAATGTGGAACCAGTGAGGATACTCAAGGTGAGGGGTGAGTGTTCCCGGACCGTGTTAGCATTCAAAACCTAGCTTGTTTGCAGATTCTCTATAGCAGCTTTAAACAGAGGAAACACAAGCAGTATTTGAATTTCTGATCAGGAGCGTGTTTTACTCAGCGGCAAGTTGACCTTCATTCACATCTGTCTGAACATGCATAGATTTCTGCAAGGAAAAGGAGGAGGTGAAGGAGGAGGGTGGGGCTGTTGGGAGGGAGGTGGAGGATGGTGATGTTTCAGTTCAGTTTACTAGCAGCATGTCTCTCTGAAACAGATCCTCTGACAAACACAAAGAAGGAGAAGAAAACTCAAGGTGACCGAGGCAAAGGGATTTAATAAAAAGGATAGATGAGAATATTAAAGAGATGCAGAATTAAAATTCCAAGACAAAAAAGAAAAGTGCAGAGTTAGAAGATTAAAGTGGACATGTCAGTGAAGGGTGTGGGAACTCTTTTATGTATGAAGAATCTGGACCCTCACGCTTGAACAAAATCTAATTAAAGAGATTATTTACTGGTGCATGACTAACAAAATGGTTTTTAGATGTGAAAAAATGGAGAAGCAAAGTTCAGATGGAGATCACTGGCTATGGATCACCTGAATTTGCAGCATTACAGTAATTAAAACTCAACACACACTGGGGCTCATGTACATTCTGTAAATGTTCAAAAGTGTGCCTTCCTTCTTAAAGAGGGCCAACAATCGTTATTTCAATAAATCTGCTCTGGTCTCTAGTATGAATGAATACCTTGTGAGTCATTTTCTGTGGAATCAAAAAGCTCTCGCGCTCCTGTTTCAGCTTCATCATCTTCATCATCATTATTCCTGGAGTTTGTCCACATTCCCATTAGGACAGAGGAGCAAATAGCTCAGTGGTTGATCGATGAGAGACATAAAATAGCATTATTTAGCCTAACATCAAGATTTCTTTTGTTTTTCTTTCTTTCTGCAAAATGTTTTAAAATCCACATTCTGATGGATTTACATTTCAAATTACAACTCCATCACATTTTTGTATTAGATCACAAACCAACCTCCCCACCCCCAATCACACCGTTTTCACCTTCTACTTTCAAATGTGGTGTAACAGTTGGTGGGTTCAAGCACCAGTGACCACCTGCCCCATCACACCTGCTTTGGTGTTTTTGTGAGGGTTATTACTGGAAGAGTTCACATCTTAACTGCTTAGTCGAGTTTTGTTCCTTAAATCTCTGGTAATCATCAGTTTAAATATGAATTTATTCATCAGCACTTAAAGAGATCTAAAACTAAAGGAAGAATACATACTGTAAGTCCCTCACTGATGAATAAGGACCCAAAAACCTTGAACTACTTGAGGCAGAACCTCTCCTCTGGACCAGTTGAGCCGTCTTCAAATCAACAGATGATGTGTCACCTCCCACACTCCTCACCCACAACGGTCAATGAGCGCACGGGATGGAGCGGCTGTGAACTTTTCTGAAGAATCAAAATTCCAAAATTAATACAAATAACACCAAGCTGAAGAGCAGATGTTGAATTAAGGATAAGGGATCAAATATCCTGGACGAGCCCCCATTTATTACATCCCAGGATGTCTAGGGGGCCTGGGGTAACAAGAAGGATGTGTGCTCAGGTGTTAAAAGCCATACTATGTAGCTTTTCATATTTTTAAATCATTTTCTTGAGCCAGTATGTGCTAAAATGACCCTGTACAGGGTTAATGAAATGTCACTCAGACCCCCACTTCCCCCTGTGGCCAGAACACCACACTTGCAACTTCAGAGTTGCCGGTCCGGTACCTGTTGGCCTTAGTAAAGTGGAACTGACATACCTGGCACTGCAGTCTGCTTCCAGCATGTTTCCTGCATGTTTTAGATCATGAACACAGCTGATTTGTTTCTGTAGAAACTAATGAAGGCTGAGGAGATTAAGGTGTTAAAGAGACAAACGCACAGCGAGGAGATAAGTTTCACTTTTGGTTTCACTAACAGACACTAGGGGGTGCTAAAATCAAGCCAAAATTGCTTTAATCTAGAGTTGCTATAGTAAACATTTCAGTTCCTACTTTGTAAGCACAATTAGCATTTGAAAACATATTTTTTAGAATATAATATTGTACTTTATTACAGTAAAAACTACTATCAAAAGGAGTCTTATTGTTAAGCATACATCCCTATGTTACAAGACATGTTTATTTGTTTAGAAATGGTAAATGACATTTTGTTTACAAATGCCCATTGAGCTCTAAATGTAGTACCTTAGTGTGAAATGTTTAATAGAACACTAGATTAAATATATAAGTGAGCAGCTATGGCTCACTATTTGGCAAGAAATTGATCAGTTTTGTTTTCTAGTAATTTATGAGGGGTTTACAAATTAATTAATAGCAAATATGTAAACCATAAATCAGCCATAGGGGGAGTTTTATTTTGAAGTGGTACTCAATTGCATTTACACCTACAAGACTTATGCAACAAATGCCCTTCTTGGTGTGAGTTTCTATTTTCTGCATGTGTGTTTGCCAACCCACAGTGTGTATTTTGTGTTGTGTGTGTGCATTGGTGACATCTTGCTGCTCCTCCCTTCATCACACACGTCCTCAACACTTCTTCAAGGTCACAAATCAGGCCAGGTGGCCACACGGAAAGATTAAGGGCACATTCCTGAAGAGGAGACATGTTTGATTTATCATATCGGAGTAGAAGGGCATCAGTAAGAGCTGGGATTTTTTAGCAGACACCCGAGAGGTTTTTGAGCCAAACTCGCTTTCTCTCTAAACCCCCTCTAAATGTTACACCGCCAAATGGTCGCAGTGAAACAGAAGGAGGCGATGTGAGGAGGAGAGTGGGGGGAAGAAAGAGAAGAAGGAGGGAGAATGAAGGTAAAAAGCAGAGTGAAAGTGAGACCCCTTTGACAGATGCTGGCTGGGGCGGAATGCCAGGGAGGCGCGGTCTTAAGGTGACAGTCTGCGTTAAAGTGAACAATCCGATAATGCTATGTAGCTGGAGCAGGGCAGCTGTGGATTCCTCTCATGTGTAAACACTGTTGTAGGTTTTTACTCTCCTAAGTGAGCAGGGAGGTGTTTGGAAAAAGAGAAAGATGCTGGGCAGCAGGACCCTCCCTCCTTTAGTTGAATAAATCCTCATCCTACCTCCTAAGTGTGTCCTCGATAGTTACACAACAGCTGACAGAACTATTCGTTGTGCTACAAAAATCCGATGAAACACGCCTGGATTTTACAAGAAAGCAATGCAAGCACCACCAAGAATCCCCCGTGCACACAGACCGCAGAGGAGGGGATTAGGTATTGTCACAGCTGACACGTACGCTTTACACAAACAGCTACGGTGCAAAATGCCAACTCACGGCTACCTTTTCCCCACAGGTGCAGAGGGGTCGGAGTGGACGACGAGAGGGGAGGAGGGGCGGCCCTTTTCCGTAGCGATTAATTTGAAGGCTGGATTTAAATGGAGCACGTCCAGCAAAAAGAGGGCCGGTCTTAATTGTTTGATTGATTGAGCAGGACTGGGAGGCATATTTCTAAAGCCCCTCAGTGTGGATCGATGAGTCAATGAGTGCCTCGCCGAAACTCAGCCTCACTTATCAGTGTTGTTAAGGCCGCGGCGGTCCCTACCTGCAGTCATGTTACAGACGCAGGAGACGGGCCGCATTCCCTTTCTCCTTCTCACTGAACTGGGACCTTATTGCGGCAGATTCATGGAGGAGGGGAAAGGGGTCGGAAGAAAGATGCAAAGGCAGTGTGGAGGTTGGTCTTATTAGATTGGTAACAGACACTACACACTGTATTGAACACAAATCAAGTTACCCTCCTAATCTGTCATTTAAACAAATTATCCGAGGTGGTGATGCATCAGCAGTATCGCTCCTCTCTAGAGAGGAGGTTGAGGAGAGGCAGAGAGGAGGCGAAACGGCAAAAGGGAGGGGCTGTAATAGAGATGCAGGAGAGATGGATAGTTTGTCAGGGAAGCAATGGAGGGTAAAAGAGAAAGTAAATGGAATTCTTCAGGAATTCTTCAGGGTGAAAATTGAAAATATTCTCATGAAAGGAAACAAATGTTCAGCTTTTTCAAAAACTAGCAATCTCAAAACGAACAAATGAAGGACGTGTAGAGCCATTTTTCAGAGTGTGTATATATTTTTTTCTTTTGAGATGTGTCACTTATCTATGGTTTACCATAGACTTTATATGTTGATCCAACACAATTTCATTTCCAAATCTATAATTCACAGTGACTTGGAAATCTATGAGATATTATTTTAGTTAATTTTTTTCACATTTAACAATGTCCCTTTCTCCAAAGAGTCCAAAGAAGATTGCACTAGAAATAAGGTGTGTTGGGTTTTTATGTGTCTGTCAGCAGTGACGTGTTGGGTCTAGGTCGGGGTCAGGGATGAAGCCACCATCACGGGAAACTGACAGCTTCATTGAGGAGAAGACAAGAAGATAAACACCAACAATATAACACGTGCAAGTCAGCAGCTGCAATATACTAAGGAGATTAATTGGTTTGGATGGAAATTAAAAACGAAAGAAATGCATAAAAAATTACAAATAACTAAATTGATCTTACATTAATAAACACTAGAGGTACTTTGTGTCAAACCATATTTACTTCACATTTTTTAGTATTTATTCTCATGTTTTCACAGCTGTCAAAGGCAAAGATGTTTAGAATTAAAACCAAACTACATTTTTTTTATCATTATATGTGATTTTGCAAGCGCATCTGTGTCATGACCACCAAACTCATGTAGTTGGTGGAGCAAATGTGGCTGGGTGAGAATGTCTTTAAGATTTACTGATAGGATCAGGGGCGGTTCTAGGTAGGGTCCAGGGTAGGCCAGCAAGCTTGGACCCCCTATGTGGCCCCCCTGCTAAGGGCAGAGCCGAAGCATTAAAGCAACATTCCGCAACTTTTACACCTTAAAATTATGCTTTTGTGTAAAGTTTTGGCATCATACTATTATCTATTATGTTCATTTTCATACCTGTGATAGTGTTGGGGGGTCCCACGTCTGTTTACTGTGCTATACAATTTTTGTGCTTCGGGTAGCGACGGAAGTACTGACTGGGTGTCGTTTTATGGCAGAATATGGCAAGCCAAATGGATAAAAAAAGAACGCGTTCTAAACGCGCTTTATGTCCGCCAAAATGCGCGTCTTGAATGCGCGTTTTGACGCCAAAGGGGGCAAAAACTCACGTGTTCTAAAAGCGAGCATTATGTCCGCCAAAACGCGCGTCTTGAATGAGCGTTTTGGCGGACATAATGCAAGTTTAGAACGCACATTTTTTTTATCCCTTTGGCTTGCCATAATTGTATGACGTAGACATGTGATTTAGCCGTGGCAGATTTACCAAAGAAAGCTAGAAATCCCTTATAAGAGGAATCTAGGAAAAGAAAAGGAGAACGTGATAGAGCAAGAGCAAAGACCAGCGTTATTATTGGGCCGTCTTTTCCTCGCTGGAGAGCTCTTAGAAAGAAAGGCATGAACTACGGACTCTAACCTAGCCGTGCTGCTAATGGCTAGGTAAGTAATAAATGATTTCACCAGGGTTATTGTGTTTGGTCAGGCATAAAGTTGTTATACAGTCCTGATAAAACTATTTATTCAATGTGTGGAGGTGGAAAAGTTTGTTTTTGTTGTTTTGCCTGATATTAGGAATGTAAACATGCCTCTTATGCCCGAGAGAGAGATTAAATGTTTCGACAGTGACGTTACGCAGCAAGCCTCTAGAGGGCGACAGAGACCATATAACTGCAAAGGTGCGGAATGCTGCTTTAATAAGTTTGTATTTTTTGCAAAAATTTAGCCTAAAGCCAGATGTGGAACCAAAGCATGTGAATGAATTTATCTGAAGTTGAAAAGAGCTGCTGAGACCAATGTTTCATGTTGTTACAGAGACACATAACTAAGTATTTTTTGAAAAGTAGTTAAATAGAAAAGTGATTAAATCTAAAACAATGGTAACTAAATTACTGATATAAATAATCGTTAAAATTTGAACCCCCCCCCCCCCATGTTAACCTAGATAGGGTTATAAATGATGATCATCCACATAATGAGGTGATTACAAACTAGATGTGTTTTCAAATTGAGTGGGTGCAATTTATAAAAATGGAACATGTCAAGAATTTGTAAATGAACTAAAATTCACTTTAAATGAATCATTTACTGATCCAAGCTCTCTAAAGCATAACAAATATGTAATGGATCACTCCAAAAATTTAAGAAAAATATTCTTCCATTATAACTTAAAGCTTTGTAATATTACTGACTGAAAATCATAATATTTAATTGGTATGAAATGTGCTAAATTAATGTTAATCACTCTTAATATGCTTCTATTCTGAAAAAGTAGTTTATTTAATTTATTAGACCACATTCCAAAGAGCTATAATAATGTTAACAATGATGCAACACAAACTGCAGATCAGAGTAGCAAACATCTCAAACTTCCATATTAAAACAGATCTTTGAGGCCCTTTGACCGTCCCAACCTCTAGAGCTCCACTTAAGTGCTCCCACTTCTTTTTATTTCCCACATGTTCTGCCCTTTTAGCTGCCTGTGAATCGAATGCTGAGTGAGCACTTTGGTAATTTGCTGACTCAGAGATGCAAACAGGTCAGGGAGCAAAGGTCAGCTTTCACTGAATAACCCCTGCCATTTACACGACACCAGCTTCCTCAGCAGGATTTGTTTCCCAAGTGTTCCCATTGTTGTTGTTTTTATTAAATGTTAATTCAAACGGAATCCCTTTTTTTGTATTATTCTCTGCAAGATAAATGCTACATTAGCTTAACCTGCACAGCTGCTCACACATCAAAAGATGGAACATAAAAATTAAAATAAAAGGAATGAACTGAGGTCTTAGCAACAATTAAAATGTTTATTATAAAAAAGGATCACTTAAATTAAAAGAGGTACTGCAAAGTACCTGAAATTTAACTCACTGGGAGAAAACCAACTTGACAAATTGACTAGACACAAAATGCTGGATAAACCCACAGCAGTGGTTACTTAACACAAAACAGGAAGGCTCTGAACTAAATGCATTCTTCTGCACTAAAACAGGAAAGTGTAAGAAAACTAAAACAAACCCAAAAACCGGAGCTGAAAAACTACTCACACTGGTGGAAAACTGGGCCAAACACTAAAGAGGAACTAAATCTAAAGAAACTGCACAAAACCCAGTAAATTGTCTGAAGGGCAACAGTAAACTAAACAGTCTCACTGCTGTAAGTTCTCTAATAGAACACAAGGTCTTCTACTTCGCTGCTTCAGCAGCGTGCTTCTCTCCACGGTGCTGAAAGGTGGTGGAAGTGGGGGCGGGAACAGCGCTGGAGAGGAGAGTGGCCGCTTGCAGGTGCTGTCCAAGGTGCTGAAGTCAGGGGAAACTTACGAGGGCTGTAACACTTGTAATTTTTATTAAGTAATTTTAACGTGAAATTAGTCTGAAGATGCAAATGGAATGCAATAAATGGTTTCTGAAAAATCTGTCAAAAAACTAAGAAATGAAAAAAATATGAATGCATGTTTTTGGACTGTGAGAAGAGAAATGAAAAAAATATGAGCAAGTGGGTTGAACATGCAAGGGATCCTTACATTAGGACCTGCAACCATGTCATTGACACCATGATGTCTCCATGGTGTCAAATATAAATGAATGTTTACAGCGTCCATCTCAAAGCTGCACAGCAACACTTCACTTAACGGCAAGAGTGGAAAAGAAAAATAAAAGCTTATTTTTCTGCAAAAATCCACATCCTCCCTTCGACTCGGCTCCTTCTCAAAAACAATTAACTCCATGGGGAAAACTATCCAAAGAGTGATTTATTTTCTGCTAAATCCTTCTATTTTTCAAACCAGATTGTTAAACATGCTGTGACAATGTGCATCTCAATCCCGAATAGCACATTCCTATTTTTTTTCTTTGGAAGTAAATAAAAACCCAGTGTGTGCTAAAAGCACAGAAACAGACACAATAACCAGGCTTCAGAGTGAAACTGCCATCTGATGCAGCGGGACCTGTTTTCTAAGTGCAGTGGTTAGTATTTATGTATGTGCAATCTCCTCTACAAATGAATCTCAGCCCAAGTGGCTGCTGAAATATGAATGCATGATGTAAATTCTCCGCTATCCCACTTGCAGAGCCTCTGCAGACGCCGCTTTATCGCAACGAGCTGTGACAAGGGAATTCAGGGAGAAAGGGTTTGCATGCAAAGCCATTCCTGCTGCCACTAAATGTCTGTCATACGAAGCTGAAAGGCAGCGGGACCCTGTCGACACTTCATACTGAGAATTTAATCCTGTAAACCTGCAATAAATGGAGTAAATCTCTTATTTGGTTATTTGTACCTGTTAGTTTCTCACACTTTTTAATGTTAGTTCAGTGATGGAGAGGCGGAATGTTCCATGTGGTACTTGGATTACCTCTAAAGTCCCAAAGTCAGAGTTATATTTACACTCTCGGTGCACCGTTTCACCTGCTGTGCTGGAGAGGGGGCCTGGCTGAGGTGTGAGAGCAATAACAAACAAGAGAACAATGCAGAATGGAAAACACCTGTCTGGCTTGCTTACACAGAGGCTGAGTCAACAACCGAGAAGCACTCAGGTCTGAAAATATCCCTGAAACATTTTATGTTAGCAGTTTGGTGTGAAACGTCCAATAAGTTGATTTAATGTGAATAAAAATGTTCATTTTTCACTTTGTCAGAAAGTCTAATCCATAAACTTTTATTACTTTTCTTCCTTTTTTGAAAAACTTTTCAGTTCTGTGATCTTACATCCCATCCTCTATCGCTGAGTTCCTTTTGATTTTCTTAGGTACCTCTTCCTCTCTGCAGAGGTGTCACCATGCCGACACGAGAGCACGCCTTTTTCTTCTCCTCTTTGAGGAGCTGCCGGTTTGGAGGCTGACCCGGCCCAGTCCAGATCCTGAAATCACAGAGAATCTTTGAACCATCAGTGGGTCGGGGATGACAGGCCACCATCCCTTTGGTCGGATTTCAGAAGAAGAACACTGCTGTTGTTTTAGCTGCATTGCAGCAAGAATATCTTCAATTTCACCGGGGAAAAGAGAATAAAGAGCCAAAGGAAGCTAGGGATAGTGCTGAAGCTGAAAGAAAAGGAAGAGAATTGCTGAAAAAGGGCGGTTGATTTGCCTCATCCTTCTGTTAACTCGTAAAAACTAATATTTGAGTATAATACTTCTGCTAACAACACTCCCAGTGGACAGCTTCTTTATACAATTCACAAAATTCAACAGAACACAGATTAAAGTCTAAAAAGAGAGCAGGCACTGACTTTATATTTCAAAAAAACTGAACTGCAGCAGTTTTTTAACACCCACTGGGGGAGAATTAAACGAGATGGACCTGAAATGGCCAGACAGTTGACCTATAAATGCATAAGTGGGCCACAGGTGGCAAAGGGAGATAGTGAAAAAAAATCAAAAGAGAGATCAACACAAAAAAAAACTGAATGTGAGGCAGACATGCACAGGGATATCATGTGTGTGTTTTCCTCCTCTTCAGCTGTCAGGCAGGACAAACACACCCACGCAGTGAGATACGACACAAGGGTGTGTTTCGTTCGGCCCACTTTCAGGTCCTGTGAGTGTCTGCTTTGCCTGCCCATAATCCTCTCACGGAGACTGGCACCATTCCTCGCTCTCTCTCTCTCTCTTTTACATTATAACAGGTTAATGTAAAGAACGATGGCTCCTTTAGACCTGAGAGCCGCCGCAGCCAGGAGATTCAGATAGATGAGAGGAAGTAAGAAAGGCTGCATGATGAAACAAGTGGTCTTTGGATGCTGGACCGCACGATAGCAATAGCACTGAGCTTATCTGTGAATGTGATTAAAAAGCGAGGGCTGGGACACATAATGTTTAACCCACATAACCCATCTCCAGTGATTTCCACCAAGAAAGGCTCTCTTATCTGCTAATAGACCTGCGTAATCCTTCAAACACACATGTGCTGCACACTGGCAGCTTCTAATGAGCGCTGAATGAGAGAGCAGTCTGCAAGAAAACAAGGGACAGTGCAGAATTCAAATTTAAAGGCCTGTCTGAATGCAAAAAAATATCTTTCTGTGAGTGAGTTGCTTTTTTATTTGGGATTTCTCACAAGATCAAATAATGAGCGATGTGGAGAAGAAGTGGAAAAAGAGCAGGCTCTGGGGGATTTTGGCAAAAAAAATCAGAGTGTAGAGAAGGAGATTGCAGGAAACCAGTGGTGGAGATCAGCAGTGTGACCACATCCAGAAAATTAGATTAACTGAATTAGAGGGATTAGATTGAATACAGCTGGATTGGAATTGATGCCTCTAGAAGAAGAAATAAAGAAGAAGAGCAATATGAGCAAAAAAAGAAGAAACAAGGAAATGAGGATAATCAGAAGACAGCATAAACTTTCTTTGGGAGTTGAGTGGAAAAGTCATATTGCGGTACGGAGTGAAGCAGAGGGAGGAGACAGCTCAGCAGATTTAGGTATCCTGGGTAACTTTTAGGGGCTGGCACAGTAGTGAGCAGTTGACGCTATCTTGGTTAGTGTGCTCTCCTTAAGGTTCACTTGGGTTCGGCAGCTTAAAATGACTCAGCTGAAGCTGCAGTGCCCCTCAGTGGTGAATGTGGGGACATGTTGCACCTCTGAATGCTCAACAAGAGCTGAGAAAAAATAAACATAAATACCAGATATCTGAAATTAAAAACTGTATCCCTATCAGAGTTATCAGCTTGTTATTTCTGAGCAGATCTACAGTTATTTGGAACGTGTGTGTGTGTGTGTGTGTGTGTGTGTGTGTGTGTGTGTGTGTGTGTGTGTGTGTGTGTGAAGTCAGAGTTCTCAGCACAAGAGATGGCGCCTTAATCAATGTGATTAATTCCTGTTAATTGCTGCCCTCTGGTGTTAGCGCCACACTTGTCGTTACTCTGCTGATACACACTCTTTTTTCTGCACCACCCCCTTCTTTTTTCCTTTTTTCAGAAGATAAATCTCTCAAGTCGATAGAGAGACAGATACAAACTCCTGCTGTCTCACAGCTTTTCACTGCAGTAACCTAAAGCAAGAAAAAAATTAAAATGTATAGAAATAAAGCTCTAATCTTACCTCGCTGAGCCCCTTCCTCCCTGTTCCGTTCTACCCTCAACCCCTTTACTGGAATAAGGAAGACATTAACTATAGGCTGTGTGATGTATCATAGACAAACAGGAAGTGACAGGTTCGGTTATGAATTCTCCCTCCTGCATATTCCAGTGTAATTTAGAGGCTTCGTGCTGCCTGCGCTGCAAATCTGCAGGACGTTGTCTGCATACTGATGTCCTGCTTGCAGGATCGGAGAAAACAAGAGATATTAAAGGCACCTCTGAAGGCACGCCTTCAAAGGACAACTAAACTCATTTACAGAGGGTTTGCAGAGTGAAAAAACTTTCATCCACCACACAGATCTGGTTATAGATCAGACACTGACTTGCACCTAATAGCAAATATATTTATTGGAATATGAAGGCCTAAAACTGCCCTAATTAAGAAATCAATTAAACTTTACTTACAGCGGGGAAAATAAGTATTTGATACATCAGCATTTTCATCATCTATAAGTGGACTATTGACTTAAATTTCCACCACATGTCAATATCAACTCAAGTATTCAATTCACGCAGACATCTAAACATTTAAGTCCATACATTGAGTTAAGTGTAATAAAGTGAAATGACACAGGGGAAAAGTATTAGAAAGCATAGAAAGTTAGAACAGCACCTGAAATCTGTCAGTATTAGGAAAGAAACCCTGCCCCCTATCAGTACTAATTGACATCAGCTACTTTAGTACTAATTGATGTCTGGCATGATGGCAACATCTGGTGGAAATTGTGTCAATAGCTCACTTAGATATACCCTTACTGATAAAAATGCTGATGTGTCAAATACTTATTTTCCCTGCTAGTCCCTTTGAAATATGCATAGAAAAAAGCCAAAATGCTTTTTTTCAGAATTGTTCAGGCTGAAAATGATGATATTTATTTGATCTGAGTTTATTAACAGTTTTTAGTCATCCAGGTCCTTGCCTTTATTAGACAGTTTGTAATTTGGCTAACTCACTATTGTTGGGGGATTTCTAGGACAAATAAAACGTGGTTCATCAGCACCACAATTAAAGCTGATGCAATGTTTCTTAGTAATATTTTTTAATAGGAAAGAAAAGGACCCGAGCACAGAACCCTGGGGAACACCCTGATTAATAAAAAGGCATAATTAATATAAGCTTTTTAAATAGGCAAATCAATAAACTAATATTCAAGAAAATTTAGATAGGCTATATCTAGAAATAACAACCAATAAATATATTTTTTAAATTATCAAATTAAAACAAGTTACACTAATACAATTTAAATGATACATATAGATAGATAAATGGAGCGACAGTTTAAGGAAACATGAATAAAAATGAATAAATACAGAAAAAATTTGTTATTTAACATAATAATTAAAATATAGAAAAAATACATTTCATTGATTAAAAATGACCAAGGTTGTCATTTTTAGTTGTTAAAGCTGTATTTCCTTATATTTTTCATAGATTTCTTCAAACACATGAATTTTTGCATTTATTCTTGATTACCATAGTTTCATATTTGACCTATTTTTTTATGTGTTGTGCATCTCTGAAATTCATTTTTATTGTGTGCATTCCACAGCTCCAGTCATACATCTTATGTGTGTAAACATATGTGTCCAGTCACTTAAACCTCCTGATACATCTGAGTGTTTGCAGAGCCATTAAAGACTGTTTGTCATGGTTTGTTTGCGACTCGTTTGTTCATTGAGTCAAATCAATATTGTAACAGCAGGATACAGTACAAGAGAAGGCTGTAGGGTCAATAACAAAGCTACATGAAGGCTTGACACTTTTGCAACTGATTACATGTGCATTACACACTATGACAAAATATTATTGAAAGAGAGTTTGTGTCTATATTTCTTTTCTGTCAGCTTCACCAAAACTGTTTGCATCCCTGATGCTTTGCTCCCTGTAAAGGAGCAATAAATCTACCTAAAGTAGACTGTATCGTGAGTGTAAATAGCATAAAGGAAGTGGGTCACTGCAGATATTTTGCATTGAACCTCATTTGTCTTCTGAAGCTCTTTTCCAGCAGGTGTTTGTGATATTTATAGTAAAAGCCATTGTTTTTTTCTTCCAAATATCCCCTTATGTTGATTAAAAAACAATATATTATAGCTGCACAAACTAAAGTGTCAAATAATTTATAATAAATTTTAACCAACAGCAAGAGGACCATTTGATATAGATTGAGTGCAGAGTCAAAGAGGTGAGGCTTATCAGCATAATAAATGATGATTCCAGCACATCTGACTTTGCACACCCCAGGAACTCAAAGGCAGAGAGGAGAATTGGAAGAATAGGCTGCTAGATTTAGAGCGAGCAGCTGTTGTGCTCCTCGCCTCACTACACATCTGCCAAGTCACTGTGGGGAAGCGCTGAGGTGACCCAGACTGCACCGATCTCTGCTTTAAAAAAAAAAGTCCAATTCTTCTCTCAACAGGCGTTTTTCCCGCTCTTCTACGTGCTTCAGTTACAGTTTTTAGGAATATATTCAAACCTGTGTGCTTCCATGAGTCTGAAGTTGATGCCTAAGCCTTTTCAAACAAGCACCGTTCATGACTCAACACCATCTTTGTAGTTTTTCTCTGTCACAGCTGTAGTGCTAGGCCCGCCCGACGTCTCTCTACAAACTTAGAGCTGTGATTGGCCAGACTTGAAATTGTTCAAGCCAATGGTAGACCTGCTGAGGCTACAATGGAGCGTGGCTAGACCGACCTGCAGAGCAAAATCTTTTGCTACTGCTACGGTTTGTCTAGATTTCTAGTAAACAAAAATCTGTGATGTATTTAGTTTCTACTGTTCTAACCCAACGATCATCAGTGATCATTTGATCACTTTGAAAAGGCTCTCCTGTAAACAAACTGATAGCAACAAAATGTATTCCAACACAAAAAATGACCTCTGGCATCTTTATTTAATGTTAATTAAAATTAATTAGGGGTGTGTATTGGCAAGAATCTGATGATATGATTTATATCACAATACAAAGGAGACGATACGATTTATTGCGATATTAAATATTATCGCGAGATTTCGTTTTTCCATCAGAATGAAGGCGGTAAAACTGCTGCCACCTAGCAGTCAGAGATAGAATTGCACCACACAAAAGAAATATAGTAAATGTTTATATTTAACTTCTCAATCAAAATCATCTCAATCCATCTCATTAGGAGGCTGAGGTCCTTTGGAGTTAATTCCCAGCTGCTAAAATCCTTTTATCACTCTGTTGTTGGCTCTGTTATTCATTCTGCTGTGGTCTGCTGGGGTGTAGGCAGCTCTGACCAAGACAGAAAGAGACTGAACAAGCTAGTTAATAAAGCTAGCTCGGTTCTGGGATTGCCCACTGGATACAGAAGAGGAAATGTGTGAAAGGAGGATGCTGGGGAAGATGACCTCCATCTTAAGAAACCCCTCCCACCCACTGCATTCCACTGTGGAGATCATGGACAACTCCTCCAGAGGTAGCTCTAGACATCCCAGATGTAAAACGGAGCGCTATTTTAGATCTTTCATTGTATAACTCCTCAGTTTAAGCTGTACTGGTATCATCCTGGTACACAATAACACCAATGCAGTATTCAGTATGTGTTCTATACTTGTGCAATACCGGATTCACATTGTTTGCCTGTGTCTCTTACAGTATGCTGCATAGTGTTTGAACCTAAGTTTGTTTTCATCTTTATTTGTTTTTTTGTGACTGAATACTAGATTACTGCATATTTGTATATACATGTATCCGTTTTGTTTTTTTGTTTTTTTATTTCTCTTCTAATTATCCTTTTGAGTGATGGTGCTGCTGTGACAAGTGAATTTCCCCACAATGGGATCAATAAAGTCTATTCTATTCTATTCTATACCGCGTTTAGATATCGATTCAATATCATAACTCAAGAATACCACAATATTTCAGTCATCAATATTTTTTTACATCCCAATCAAAACCCATGTAAAAAGCAGCTTTAAGTCAAAATAGTTTAAATCCTTCACCATGTCTAAAACATTCACTTCTGATTTGTTCAAAGTTTAGTGTCACTTTCTTAAGCCCCAGCGTCCCCACTTGAGATGCAGGTAATGTTCTGTTGGAGTTAATAATCTTTGCCTTTGAGCTCAAATCAGGTCCTGATAAATAGAACTCCAGGAAAACCATTGTAGAGATTTGTATGTGATAATAAGAGATGGAAGTGCAGTTCATTCATGCTCCTAACCTCTGGGTGTAACCTGTAATTACTCCTGTTGAGCTCGACAGATTAAAACCCAGCAGCCCTGAGGCCGGTCGGCCAGTCTGTCTGTCAGTCAGGTAGCCACCTCACTCTCTGCTGAAGCTGACAGGAATGTCAATGCTCCTTTGAAGGTGACACCCGACTGGACAAGCTCTCCAGATCAGGTATCACCTGATCTTTCTGCAGGTTGGTGGCTGCGACACAGAAGGTTCCTCTGAGAAGATCCACTGTTTCAGTCAAGTTAATCCAGTTCACATGCAAGAAAACACCAGTTTAATTTAATTAATTTAATATCCTACCAGTTGAAGATATCTCCCTGAACAACCTCAGCTTTGAGAAACAAAGTGGTTTTAATGGAACAGATGAGCCAACAACCCCTCACAGTGGGGCCAGTCTAAAAAACTTTGGTAACACTTTACAATAAGGGTCCCTTTATTAACGTTAATTAGTGCATTATTAAGCATTACTAAACCATTACATAAAGTATTAACAACTGCTTTTATGCATTACATAGCTTAAATAAACATATTATTTAATACATTATTAAGCCGTTAACTATTGTTTATTACTGAACCTTAGTTAATGCAGTAATAAGCATTAAATAATATTTAATTACTTAGCATCATGTGTTTTACTCTGCAGTAATTACCATGATAGTTGATGTGTTAATAAACCCTTAATAAATACCCAAGTAATCATTTACTATGGTTGTGTATTTGCAGTGAATAAGCAGTAAGTAACAGCTAACTAATGCATTCACTTATCCTACCCTGTATTTTGGATGTTACTTGGATGGGCATTAATAAACAATTAATTACTCACTTACTAATGCTGTACTGTGTACTTCAGCAGGTAGCCCTTACCTGACCTTAGGCAAGGTAAAAACATGTATCCCTTTGGAAACACTTTCTAAATGCTTACTAGACTCAAGCATTATTTTGTTTTACTTATCCATAGTTAACCATTACTAAATGACTTTTGGACCCTTATTGTAAAGTGTAAACATGTATCCCTTTGGAAACAATTTCTAAGAAATAAGTGTTTACACTTTACAATAAGGCTCCAAAATTAATACAGTGATATGCTTAAGTAATGCTTATTAGTCTATTAAGCATTTAGAAATTGTTGGTGTGAGTTACCTGGGGGTGTGGCCTCTCCTTCCTGGTTTTCAAGAGGTGTGGCCAGGGACTGAGGAACCTGAAGTGCTGCTGACAGCTTCATTGGACTGAACCACATACTTCATTGCCTGGGGGTGTTTGGGGTTTATCTGATTATTATGCCTTAGTTTGTTATGTGACAGCCACTTTGTTTCCCCTTGTGTGTCATATGGTTTAGCTCAATCAGTATTTAAGTTCCCTGATGTTAGTTCAGGAGGTCAGTTTTCTTATGTTGGTTGAAGGTTTTGTTAGTTATGATTTGGAGTTTAGTTTATTGAGTTGACCTCTTTTAGTGGTCTGCCTGATCAGGTTATGTGTTGTTAAATCATTTTTTTTGCGTCTAAGGGTAAATAAAAACCCCACTTTTTGAATTAAACGCCTGTGTCCTCTATGCCTTACTGCTTGGTCCCTGACAGTATGGTATGGTGTATGGTATTGTATGGTATGGTATTGGGTTTAGTATGCCAGGTAAGCATCAGACTATCCAGGACCTTTGGTAAATTTTACCCCCCAAATATAACAACAACCTCTCAACTGCTTTCTGAAATCCAGCGTTGGTTTTATACATCCACTGGAAATACTCCTTTCAAAAACATTTTCCCAAAAGTATGCAATGCTTTAGATGTTCTCTGTCTATTTATTGTTCAATTTCTTTAGAACGGGGCATGATTCGTTACTTTTTAGCATATTTTAGCAATATTGAAGTGATTTTTTAAATCTGCAGGTCTGGCAGTAATCAGAGTGTGGATGTAACTGTAACCCATGTGTGGTCAGTGACACTGAACAAAGCTTGCCAAAGAATAAATCTCATCCATATAGCATTTGTTTAAGGTCAGGTTGCCTTTTTGTTTCATGTTTTGTTGTTCACTTTAGGGTGCTATCAACATACATCAACTCAGTCTGGTCTGATGATACCAATGCAGATTTTCTAATTGCCATGATTTTGAGAAAAAGAAAGCTGCAATTTTCATTTAGTTTCCACAAAATGTTGCTTAGTCATGTTCAGATTTAAGACAACTGACTTCCACGAACCGGTTGACTTGCTATGAGCAGGTTAAAATCATAATAACAAGGTTGAAAACTTGCTGTCATTTTTTCCTCTACATGACACACACACACTGGGGGTGGGAGGGGATGCTTGAGCTTCTTGAGATTCTTTTAGAAGTCTCTGATGAATAGCTCAAGCAGTAAGCAAACAGGTTGGTGATCAAGTGTGTGAGGGTTCAAATCTGATATTTTTTTTCCTTCTAAAATGTGAGAAGTTAGAAAAGTTAAGTGTCTGATGTGAAAATCAAAGGTCAAAATTTGTGATGACTTTCAAAAAATATGTTTATAAGGACTTGAAATGTCTGAAGTAGCAACAGAAAAACATGGGGAGATAAAGACAAATACCTTTGGTTGTAAAGATTCTGATTTAAGGACACATAATACTCATCTAGGTCTGATAGCTGAGTCTGTAAGGTGTTGGGTTGGTGTGCAGAAGCTTCAGGGTTCAATCCCACTAGAAGGAAGGCCTTTTAGAATTTAAGTGAATTCTGCAGAACATGAAAAGCTCTAAAAAGCACCACACTAGTGTCTGCATGTGTAGCTCAGTCTGTTAGATGTGTGACTTGTAATGTGGAGGATGTGAGTTCACATCTTGTTACTGATCAACTTTTAAGTACAAACAACAAAAATGACGAGTTGAAATGTCCCACCAGAGCATGACCAAGTGTGAAGGGCTCTGGTGGTGCAGTGGGATTGTTCGTGTTCGTAAGTCGCCAGTGGTGCAGCAACTGGTTCAAATCCCGCTTGTGACTAACTGGGCCTGGATCAATGTGACTACTCTGAAAGGGGTCAGGGAGGGGGCCTGATTCCCTCCCTGAGTTTCTGACAAGCATATGTAGGGGGTTATGCTAATTGGAATGGTGCCAAGCTAGAATTTTCCAGACTTGGTAACAAATGACTCAAGTAACTTAAAGGGCAAATCTACCTACTGGACCATGTTAGTTGACCAAGTAAGTTAGACCAACTTTCTTAGGCCCTTAAGGAAGTGAATTTGGTTGAGTTAGCATTGGCAGGCCAACTTCAGTAACTTACTAAAGTAAGTTGGCCAACTAACATGATCCAGTACTTTGCCCTTTAAGTTACTTATATGGCCAAGTCATTTGGTACTTAAATAATATGTCACCACGTCTGGAAAATTCCAGCTTGTCACCACGTTTGGAAAATTCCAGCTTGGCACCACTCCTATTAGAATAACCCCCACATTTATCTCTCAGAAACTCAGGGAGGGAATCAGGCCCCCTCCCCGACCCCTTTCAGAGTAGTCGCATTGATCCAGGCCCAGTCAGTCACAAGCAGGATTTGAACCAGTTGCTGCACCACTGGCGACTTACGAACGCGAACAATCCCACTGCGCCACCAGAGCCCTTCACACTCAGAAATGTTTTGGTGGAAGATTTGATCTTGTGATTTTTATCATTGGTACTTAAAAATGTCATCAGTCATCAGAATTTCAACAATCTCTTTCTGGGATTGAACCATGGAGCTTCTGCTCACTATCCCAACACCTTACATGCTGAGCTACACAAGCAGACATCAATATCATGTGTTTAAGAGCATTTCATGTTGTCAAGAATCCAAATAAAGGTCTAAATCAAACACTGTTTTTCCTGGGATCAAACCCTGAGCCTTCCGCACACCAATCCCACACCTAACAGGTTGAGCTACAGCAGGAGACACTGATATTTTGTTTTTTAGAGCTTTTCATGTTCTCAAGACTTCACATGACATATAAAATAACACTATTCCACCGGAATTGAACCCTGAACCTTTTGCACACCAAGCCAATGTCTTACAGACTGAGATATGAGACCTAGACAGAAGTTAGATGAGTCCTGAAATCTGAAGATTCTGAACTTAAAGTTTTTGTTTTTTAACTGATTTTGAGATTCAGACACTTCAACTAACCTTTTGATCACATGAAATGTCACTTACCTGCTGGTTCATAAAAATCAGAAACCGCAGTTAGGTTAAGTTAGATTATTTTATTTTATTGGCCCAAGATTCTAAAAATAAGTGTAAAACTGGTGTTAATGAGCTGAAGTAAAGGTGACTAACAAGGTGAAACACAGAGTTTGGTGTTTACCTTAAGGGTAATACTTTACAATAAGGGTCCCTTTATTAACGTTAATTAGTGCATTATTAAGCATTACTAAACCATTACATAAAGTATTTATGCATTACATAGCGTTAATAAACATATTATTTAATACATTATTAAGCCATTAACTATTGTTTATTACTGAACCTTAGTTAATGCAGTAATAAGCATTAAATAATATTTAATTACTTAGCATCATGTGTTTTACTCTGCAGTAATTACCATGATAGTTGATGTGTTAATAAACCCTTAATAAATACCCAAGTAATCATTTACTATGGTTGTGTATTTGCAGTGAATAAGCAGTAAATAACAGCTTCAAAGTAACATCCAAAATACAGGGAGGATAAGTGGATGCATTAGTTAGCTGTTACTACAAACTACAAAGTAAGCAAAAAATATTTTTATGCCCATTTGTGACACTCCAAGGCTGTGGCAATTTAACCCCAAAACAGGTCATCTGGGCATAACACACAGAAAATTATTAGATTTTTTTCACATTTTTTCATAGTTCTGGTTTTGATCATAAACATGGCAATTAAAGGGTTAAATCACAAAATCACACAAATATTTTATTATATTTTGTTAGGGCTGAAGTCAAGGATGAAATCCATGTAAGAAAAAGTGGGACTTATGAAATATTATATAATATTTCTATAGGAAGTTTTGTATGTGCATTTTTTGTGCACCAACTCAAAAATCGTTAGAAAATTTAAAGGTTATATAAGGGTAAGTGAATAATTATTTTTTGTTTGCGTAAAAGTTTATAAAAAATAACATTTCTAGTACATTATAACTTATATTTGGGGTTAGAGTTGTTTTACAAGAACTACAACAATTAATATTTCCAAACAGATCAGTGATAATAAATCTGATGTTTATCAAAAGGCCTTTTACTGGTAAATGGTTACAATCCTTTACTCTGTCATGAACCGTAGCAATTAGTGATACTGAATAGTTCTCAGCCTTCAGTGTGAATATTCGATCCCACATGTGGTCAATGTTGGCATTAAACTAAATCACACGCTGAAAATCACTAATCAATACATGCAGGGCAATGATAGACAGACATGATATAGACTAGTGCACACTCTAGTGGGGAATGAAGGTCAGTTCATTAGTGCTCCAATAAAATGAGCTAATAAATAATAAAGATATGAAGAAAGGGGATCATTTAGATCTGAGTGGTCAGCGAGAGGACTTCTGATTTTCTTTGGCTCAGAGGGAGAGGAAGTGCAGCGCTGGAGGACTGAGAGGGTTTCAGGAGGAGAATGACTCAGTGGTTGGCAGGGTGAGTAATAACAGCAGAGTCCTGTGCAGGAGCTTTAACGAGGTGCTTACGTCCTCCTCTACAGCACTAAAACTTACAGAATCTATTTCAGCTGTTCCTGCTCTAACTGCCCTTCTGCTCGTCAGAATCAGCTGCAACATTAAAGGTAGAAGGTGAGCCAGATGTTTTGACAGAATACATTTCTAACCTGCTAGATTTGATAAATGGTTGAATTAGTTCAACTGTTTTCTGTTTTTCAGTGAAAACACTCAAAAAGGTCAAATTTTTAGCCATTGAGAATAATCATGTGCTACAAATGTATCAAAATGAAAACAATACATACATCATTATCTAATTTGATTAAGTTGCACATGCAATTTAACTAAACAAATGTGTCAAAATCATTAATATATACATGCATATTTTATCCAGAATAAAATCTGTGGAATTTATTCAAGATGTGTTGTTTTTGAAGCCTCTTGAAAAGAACATTTTTGACTCAAAGGTGAGTTAACTAGTGTGTATTTGCATAAATGAAAAGCTGTGTGAAGTCTTTAATCAGGCCACAGCAGCTGTTTAAAGTCTGGGATTCTCTCAGTGTGTGTTTAAACAGATCAAGTAGTAAAAATACACACAATTTTGGGATTATTTCTTAATGTTGTGACAATCCTTTTAGTGGTACGAGCTCCCTAATTTAAGAGTTTTATGACCCACAGTTGGGTCCTGGCACTGACTTTTGGGAACCACTGATCTAATCCAGATGCAGGTATTAAAGACATCAAAAGACCATCTGTCCTACCGGCAAATGAGCGAGTGAAATATTTCATGCATTTATTTTTATGAATATGCTTGCATGCAGCACTCTGAACAAGCAGTTTCTTTAGCAAGATAGTGGAGATTGTCACTGACGGTCTTCTGGACATCTGTCAGCAGCATGATTGTGTATCTGACCCAGACTGGGACCATTAGAGGCTCAGAAACCTTTGCAGGTGTTTTGAGTTAATTGTGACACCATTCATTTCCAATTATTAATATTTTCACAATAGTTCATTTTTCTGAGACATAATTTAGTTTGTTCTTATTTTTAAAATTATAATAAAGGCTTTAAATATTTGACTCAATGTGTAATGAATTTATATTTTATGACTTTCTGAAATAAGTGAAAAAAAAATATGACATTAATTTTTTTTAATTGCACCTGTAATTTCAGCCCAAGTAGATCTTTCTTTTCAACATTCTTTTTTTTTGCAGGCATTGAAATTGCAATAATAAATTTGCAATGCACCATGCAGCTGTACAGAGCGGGGACATTTGATTAAATCTTTTAGCTGTTGCATGTTTTCTCATACTGAACTTTCACATAAACATTTGAGTGAGGTTAGGTTTTGGATTCTAACCACATGAGGGCAGTATTTTACTGCAGCACAC
This sequence comes from Aphyosemion australe, assembly GCA_006937985.1. Lineage (NCBI taxonomy): Eukaryota > Metazoa > Chordata > Actinopteri > Cyprinodontiformes > Nothobranchiidae > Aphyosemion > Aphyosemion australe. Next base: position 1,966,154 of record SSNS01000054.1, read on the forward strand.
CCTAAAACCCACATGTGCTCAAATTACCTTCTGAAAACAAAACTACAAAAACATATATCTTGCTGTCTGAGGTGAGATTATGATTTTAAAAAGAGGCACAAAGAAAAACCACTTCGCTGAGATTATGGAGTGAACTTTATTTGTGTTTTTACATCATCATAGAGTGGAGATCAGAGACATAAGAGTGATATTAAACCATGAAATCAAACTGAGCACATCAGACAGAGAACAGGACAAAGACCCGTTAGACACTTAAGCTGTTGGCACCTTATTTTGTTTATGACAGAAAACAACATGACAGACTGATACGGTTATGACATAAAAAGATGCACAACTTGGATTTTTACTGTTGGAACTGTCAGCTATAAAAAAATGAAACAGGATAATAGAAATTCAGCTTCAATCTTTTAAATATATATTATTAAAACAAGAAGCATCCAAAGAGAAACTAAAGCACACTAAAAGTGAGGCAACTGGAACGTTTCATTATGAACTCAACAGTGTTCTGCAAGATTTTGACTTTATTTTTAATCAGTGCATTAACGTTATGACTTATAAAATTCAAAGTATACAAAGAATCAGACATTTAAAGTGTGAGGTTTAATAGTGAGAAAGCAGAAGTTTACAGTGAGTGTGGAAACGACTAAAATAAACTCACACACCACTGCTGCTGAGTGAGAAATGTGTCTTTTATCAGCAAACACGTCCAAATTAGATCAACAAAAGCCCAAAGTGTAACTACTGGTGTGATACAGTCAGGATTACGTTCAAAACATCCCATAATCAGGGACACGTTAGCTATAAACATTGAGATTATAGTGCTTGAGTTTTCTTTTTACAGTGCAGAAGCTGGCTGACCAAACTGCCCCCATGACATGAATCAATACACTAAAAAAGTTGATGCTTAAAATCATTTTCTTCAAGTGCACTTCCAAAAATGACAGCGAATGTGTGTGTTAGTAGCTTGGAACGACAGACAAACTCACCGAGGGTTGAATTATTTTACAGTGCTGCGACCCAGACTCCGTCTCGTCTGCAGGTTGTGTGAAGCGCTGACGTTTTATTAATACTGGTTAGATATGTTTTGAAATCATGGACAAAACACAAGACGGACTGAGTCCAAGAGTCTAAGCAGCAAAGGAAACATCACACTGAAAATCCATATTTTAGAGCTGATCAACAGACATAAAGTTAGTTATTTTTTCTGTTCTTGTCGTCTGAAATCACCGTCTTTAAAATGAGCCTTTAAGTATGTTAGGAACACTTAGGTTTTACAAATGTATGTGCAATATTCTGTCCATGGGAGATGTGATCATCCAAGACGCTGTACCAATTTGTTTTGTTAATATTTGATAACGTGTCACCCAATCTTTAGGAAAATCCATAATACGGTTATTTTCTCTGTAAAAACAACAGTGCTCATTAACAACCATTAAAAATAAGAAATGATCACAAATAACTCAGAATTAATTATCTTTCTAGATAACTGTAAACAAATTAGTTTAATTAAATGGAAAAATAAAAAAATAAGAGTATTTTTAGGGCTCTTACTACAAACTAGTCATGTTTACACATTTGTCAAATGAAAGCATTAAAACATTCTGCAGAAGTTTGAACCAGAGATCCCACTCAACCCCGCTTCTCTCCATCGGCGTGATGCGTCACCTTCATCAGGAGTGAGATGCACCGCAGTACAATAACCCACACACATTAACATGTTAACATTGTTAACACACATTAATGATATTACAAACGTTTAAAAGAATAACATCTGGAATCCTCCTTCTGTGCAGCGACTGGTGAATGCTGACACCCCCAGCCCAGCTGGATTTGGCAGTGGTCTTAACATTTGTGCTTCATGGCGAGCTGCAGAAAGAAACGGGTTAAAACAGATTAGCCCACGTGCAAAAGGAAAAACAACTGAATGCATCACATTATTTAATTAAACCAGAATCCTATCAGAGCTACTTTGCATAAATGGAAGCTTTTTCAAACCAATCAGATTTCAAATCTAGCTTTCTAGAAATGAATACACCCTATTAACAGTGGACATGGAGTGGACACACACACACACACACACACACACACACACACACACACACACACACACACACACACACACACACACACACACACAGAATAAGTACGGAGTCTATTGCTGTAGATGGATAAGAGTTGAATTCTGTGCATCGATCCAGTGGGGGCAGCAGAGCATCGCGGAGAAATAAGAAGTTTTGATTAAAACTGAGCAGTGCAGTTAAATTGTCCGCAGCTACAAGGTAAGCTGCAGGAATGAGATTGCAAAAAAAAAAAGGGAGGAAAGAGAAGAAAAAATATGTCAAGGTGACCCCTCTCACAGCACTGCAGGAGCTGGTTGATGCACTTGACTAGAAAGTTAAAACACATACAAACAGGCACGCTCACAAATAGCTATTAGTAATGAGGAATGTAAATTAATTACAAAAGGACTCATTTATTTACATAATCAAGCACAACTACAGAGATTTTAGACATGTCATTTCAGTGCAAGCAGAAGATTTGAGCTTCATGTAGATTTTCTGTGCAGGAATGTCTAATTTGAAATACACTGCTCATAAAAATAAAGGGAACACTTAAACAACACAATGTAACTCCAAGTCAATCACACTTCTGTGAAATCAAACTGTCCACTTGGGAAGCAACAATGACTGACAATTTCACCTGCTGTTGTGCAAATGGAATAGAGAACAGGTGGAAAGTACAGGCAATTAGCAGGACCCCAATAAAGGAGTGGTTTTGCAGATGGTGACCACAGACCACGTCTCAGTTCCTGCTTTCTGGCTGATGTTTTGGTCACTTTTGAATGCTGGCAGTGCTTTTCACTCTAGTCTCATTTTATTTGTTTGTATTTTATCCTCATTTTATCTAAAGTTTGGTTGCCAGTCCTTCGTTTCCCTCCCATTCCATTCTGATTTGCAAAAACCAAATTTGGAGGCACGGAATTAAGGTTTGAGAACCATTATGAGAAAAGATTTGTCTTGTAAATCAATTGAGCATGTTCTAAATTTAAGCCACACAACACTTATGCTTCTCCGTCAGCTCCGCGAGAGAAAGACACACATGCATTGATGGAGACGTTTTGCCTTCTCTGTCACCTGGGGAACGCTGCAAAGCAATTCCCCGCCAGGACAACAGAGGGTGTTGCAAAAACTCAAGAATCCTCACAAAAATATTTAGACATTTTGGAAACTTGTGGAAACAATTTGTCCCCAACAGTTGAAGCCCGGTGAGTACCTGGTTTTACCACTTCTGCTTTAAGATCAAAACGATTTTCATTCTTCCTCTAAAGCCTGACATCTGGTTTTAACAAACAGTAGGTGTCTCGTAATATTGTGCAAGTGATAGAGTTATGAAGCAAATACTATAAAAGCTAATGGGAACGAATGAAATGAGAAAAGGCAGCAAATGAGCGATTCACCGCGGGGTCCATGTACTTATTTTCTCCAGAAACCGTTCAACCAGTGGCTTTGAATTTTATCACAGTGGGGAAGCTCATCTGAGTGCAGTAAGACGATCATGCAAGGCTTTCCAATCGTCTTTCAATCACCGCACCATCACTCCTATGCTGTAATGCATACCTCTGATAATGACGTTCCACTCGTGCTCGTCAGCAAACGTTTGACTAATTTTACAGTAAGAAATCGAACATTTAAATGGTTTAAATAGAAATATTTATGTATTATAAAGAAAAAGTCATGCATATGGCCTCAAAAAGGCATACAATTAGTTTTCCTAATGAACAAGGAAGGAAAATATAATCAAACTTAAAACAACATTTAAATACTTAAAAATAAATACTTAAGTGTAAGAAAATAGTGAATAATAACAATAAACTTCTAATTTCCTTTATTCAGATAGATGCAATAATCCCATCTTGGGGTTATAAAGTGTTTCTCGCTTGCATTTTGTCTCACCTTGTGTGCAGTGACTGCAAACTGTTCAGCACTGTTCATCATGTCTGCGGTCCTCTCCTCTGCCCGACCTAATCGCTCACCGCGCTCGTTCAGGGCCTGGCTGGCCTTCTGTACGGCACTCGTCACACTGTCTGCAGCTGAGTGTAGTATACTGTTACCTGCAGAAAAAGGATGGGAGTGAAGAAAGTTAAAGGGAGATAAGGAGATAAGCTCGGTTAGTTTCCAGTTTTCCTGCAGCCTGTTCCATGCAGAAGGAGCAGAGTGAACAAAAGCCCTTTTGCCCAGTTCAGTGCGAGCAAACGGAACACAGAGTAACAACTGATCGTTTGCACGCAGACTGTGAGAAGTTACACTTCTCCGTGAGATTAAGTTACAGATGTAGTTGCATACACAATTATATACAAATATTGCTTTGATTTTTATTACATTAAGGCAACATTTATTTACATTTTGTATTCCTTATAGGAATTTCTGATTCTTTTTAATGGGAAAAAACTAAATCAGGCATATCCAACGGTTGGCTTAGGGGCCATTTGCGGTCAAAGTGATTTTGTGCGGCCCCCAATTGCATTTTTAAAAAAGTAGAATTGTCGCTCTTCATAAGGCTGTTGATTTACTTTTAATGTTTAATGTTCACACTTTAATCAGTGTGAAACCTATTTTTGATTAGTAAAAATATTTAAAAATAAAAAAACTTCTGCATTTTTTTTCCCATAAAAATAGATTTTGTGGCCCCTGAAGACTTTCAACTTTATGTTTTTGACCTTTTTCTTGAACATTTTTTAGATCCTTGTACTATGTTGTTGATTAACTGCATTTCTAACTACTTAGTGAATGAAACAATTCAAATAAGGTTTTTTATTACAATATATATAATAATTTACAAAAATTAGGTGAAAAGTGGAATATTTGGCAATAGTTTCTTACAGCCTCGACTATGTCAATAATGGATTTGATGCATAAATAATTTTAGTGCAATTAGAATTTAATCAAAAATCATTTTACACTTAGTTCCCAGAACTGTCTCTTTCATTAAAGTGTAAAACATGTAATAAATAACTAATTTTTCTTTTTTAAAATCACAAAAACATCTGACCTTTTTCTAAATATGGAAAGTTTTTCGAAAAATGCGGATCAAAGTGGAAAATTCGAGATTAGGTTATTACAGCCTTGTCTTGATAAATATATTTGATAAAAACCAAGTGATAAATTGAGAGTAAAAAATAAAACACACATTTATTTCCCCAAGGTAAAGACTTTTTAATGAAATATTTAATGGTTTAAGACACGCCTGTGAAATGTTTTCCAGCAGGTGCAGAATGAGGGTGACTAATGAGCCCTCTTCAGAGTTGATTTCCTATCAAATTAACCTTTTTGTACTTGGAAGTATGAAACCGCAACACCAGTAGCTCCAGGGTTTAATGGAGCCTTTAGGAAAACCTGTCACTGAATGAGACATTTCGTACTGCCTTTAGTCAATTTTGAACTTTTGAAGCCTTTATTACTCTCTTTCCTAAAGTACATCATGATAAAGGATAGTTAGCTGCAGCGACTGCCCCGGAGATCCAGTAGAAGATATAAGACAGAGAACACATCTTCCGATAGCTGTGGCAGCCCTACGGATGTTTCCTCTGACAAGCCATTCATCTACCACACGTTGGGAGTTCTGTTCAGATTGCTGCATAACAACTAGACCAGGAGCAGCCAGCTCCCTGCTGCTTTCTCTGTTTTTCTGCAATTGCAACATTCCACCGGGGCGCATTCTGTCGTTTTAGGGAGCCGTAGCTCAGGGCAGCGTGACAGTTTAGGAAAACAACTAGGGTGTTTTAGAGCCTACTCATACCTTTTATCACTCATAAACACACACGTGCCACGCAGGTTTCTATCATCCCCCTACAGGAAACTGCCATATAGGATGTGTACGTCCCCCTGACAGGTAGCCTGAGTGACGGGTAATTAGGACAGCTCCACTGCACCGGATTATGTGTGAGCCCAAAAGCAGACGGCAGAGACAGCTGGCGGTCCTTCAAAAAAAGTTAACTTGATAAAACAAAATAATTAATGTAGAGACACGCCTGTGCTGCAGACACACAAATAGGTGCACGTATAGACATTTAAATCTACACGCACACACCAAAAGGAAGAAGTGGAAACACATGCACAAATACGTCCATCCTTCAGTTTTGGAGAGATCACAGTAAATGAATCACTCGACACATGTAAAACACATCTGGACCAGTGATGAAATAAGCTTCTGAGTTCTTGGAAAAATGTGTCATGACCACAGCATTGCCAAGGTGATTTAGTTTACACACTCCGTGAGGCTCTGTGTCATCAATAGGAAGTTTAAGACCTTTTCACCTTCAGACAGAATTCTCTTAATCCCCTCCTCCTTCAGCGGAGCTCTGGGAGTAACACTCCCATCATCCTCAGTACAACCCCCGCACTCCACTCCTTTCACTAAAAAGAACATCACTATTTGTCTGCCCACCGTTTCTTTCTTCTTGCTCTTTTCATTTTTCTGTGTATTCTCAGAAGTCTGAAGCAGGCTGCGTTTGTGGCTCCCCCCCAAGTAAACTCTAGATGTAATTAGAGAAATCCTGGGAGGAGACGCTGCGGAGGGTTCACGAAGAGGGGATGTGAAGTATCAGGCTAACGGAAACATGTGAAAAGAGAGCCATCAATATGAAAAAAACTCACTCTTTTTCATTTGATACTGATATGAATTACATGGAACAAAACAAAATAAAAAAATCCTGAAAAGGATGTTTTTGTGTAGCTTTTGTTAACGACACACCCCTCTCAACAATATAAAAGGAATTTTATTATTATTATCTAAGATTTCTGGAACAATAGACAGAAAAAAATAGAAAAGTTGTTTTCTTACAGCAGAATCCTATAAACTAGAAGCAATGAAAGAAAACAAACGTAACCAGGAAGTAGGAGCACCCTTCCTTTAATTCTGCAGTAGAATCCAGGCTGCAAATTACACAGTGAACTCCCATGATGCTTAGCAAATGATCTGCTGCTTATCAATGGATATATCACGCTGACAACAGGGTTGCATTTGCTATCGCACTTTAGGGGATTTATGAGATTACACAGTTAAGTTCAAAAACAAACACACCCACACAAGAAATCTGTCCAACAGTACAGGCTGTGGTACTTTTCAATATTTCCATTCTGGCAGCGAGTGTGATCCTATCATCGCTGTGCTGGATTATGCTTTAGGGTATAATGTGTGGGAGTCTTAAAGAGGAGTGTGTCTTATGATGTTTTCTTTTATGGAATAAAGTGCACGTACTTATCAGCATTCTAAAAGGTTCCATCAAACCTTTCTCTGTATTACTTAAATATTATAAAACAGGCGACTGTTATTCATCCATAACCACATGAGAAACTGAGGATTTCAGTGATTCTACTGATATTTTTTCTTTAGAAAAAAACATTAAGAACACAAACGTATCATCTACTATATTACCAAAGAAACTCTTGGATATCCAATCTAGGTCCCACTGTCTTCTGTCTCCTAAACATTAAATGGGGCCAGAGTCCAGAGAACTCCTGATCGGCAGCGCTTGGAGGTTCTGTGGCTGCTATGTAGGTGCGTTACATTTGGAATTATGCCAAAGGTACCCACAATAGGTTGAAAAGGTAAAATAATGTTATGTTTTGTGGTTGTTTGACAATATCCATTGGATCGGGTGTTGCACCATTTTCTGTGACCATCTGATTGTGTAAGTCTTGTTTTCTAACTATAGCTTGCTTGAACAGCTTTTTCCGTGAATATCAACACAACATTAAAGTGAACAAGTGTTGTTTGGAAGGCATGTGACTGCAGCATTTATGTTTTAGTAACTGAGGCACAAAACACCCTATGAATTCTCAGGGCAAGGAAATGAATCAAAATAAAACATTTAGTACTCCACATACCTCACTTACAACTGAGCTTATTTGTGTAATGCTGCTGCTTCATCGTTCCAAATGAGTCACAAAATCCTCAAGACATGGCAGCAGCCTAAGGAACAGCCATGCTGCTACCACTGCAAGAAGAAACCCTCACTGCACTTTAATTAATGCAAATCTTGGCATTACTAGTAGAAGCATAATAAAACTAAGGCAGAGGTTCAAACAGAGAGGGCACATCCCCTGACTCATTTCTCTGTAGTCTCTTATCAAGTGTTTTTTAATCACTTTTCTACACATTTTTCATAGTTTTTAACATTAAAGTCAATTAATTCTCTTGTCAATCCGGAGCTTTTTTATTCTCAATTTTATTACAAATGGTTTCAGTGCTTCCTTATTCCCAAGAACAATCCTTTAATATGAAGTCAAATTTATCACAGGCTATATTTCTGTTATGCACTAAAACACCTAGAAGCTCAACTTTCATACGTGTCATTCATTGCATTCTATAGTAAAGTCAATTCAGCTCCGATCCTCACAATTAATTACTTCATTAACCGTTAATTCAATATTCCAAACCCTCGTCGACGATGCTGCCAGCAGAATATTCCATTTGATTTATTTTTTTTCAAGGCATGCATTCCTGCATTTGAATCACTCCTTTAATCCACTTGATTAATCACTTTGTCTGCATTTAATACGCATTAAAGAGGCACTAAAATACAGTTGGGTACAAACATGAAACATTATGTCCTGAACGTACCACAGAGCTTTACCAGCACGGGCGGAAAAGTAACTAAATATTCATGAAAAGCCTCCTTCTGATGGCTTTAATAAGAAGATGAATGTCATCATCACACAACGCATTAGAAGCCATAATTTCCACCATTACAGCCCTGGCAAAGCTTCCTTGTTCATTTGCTACACACAGTAAATTACTGAGGTCAATATTAATGAAGAAGCACAATATGAGTAGACTGCCCTTGGAGGGCGTGTTGTAATTTACCTCTGACCGGCGTCTGACAGTGAGGACAGGGTACATGACTCATGACCTTTGGATGTAAACTTAAAATTGCTATCAGCATTTGCTGAGCAGTCACAGTGTCACACTGAGGGAAATGTGTCCTTGGGCCCATTGGAGGCATGCACACCCATATCTATTTGTGTTCTGCCTTGGAAGTCTAAATGCCCTCTGAGAAGTGGAGCTTAGAGATGTTTTTCACTATTTATCTCTTATTTAAAGTCAATGAGCCACTCTGCTTTGAAGTTATTATTGGGTGGCATCTTTGCACAATTATCCGGGTTTTCCATCAGATGCATAAGTGGCGTGTAACGTAATAGACACGATTTCCTTGAAAGCTCGGGGGCACGTCCCTTCCCACCAGTAGCATTTCAGATGCAAATCAGCAGCGAAACCGTCCACGCAGCTGGTCACAAAATCACCAGAGAATTGTAAGATTATGCATGATGTTGGCATTTCACGTGTAAAAAAAAAAAAAAAGTGTAAATTTTGCAAAGCAATGTGAAAACGCTTCTAGGACACGTCCAAGATGCGCCACTTAGAGGCCGGTGGAAACACACTCATTGACTACGACGCTTTGCAGACGATACACGATGCTTATGCATCAGGTGGAAAGCCAGGGTATGATGCTGTATGTATATTTAATACGTATATACGCTTATTTCTTCAACAGGACCAGTACATTCCTTAAATATTTGCTGTTCATGTGCTCTGCCCTCTGCTGGAAGATCTAAGTACTACGTTTGGCTAGTGCCACTTTTAATTTTTATGGTTTTATTGTTATATTTTTGCATAATGTAATAAATTAAACTTGATATTTCTGTAACTTTTATTTTCTATAGTTCAAGGTCATCATCCTTTTGTCTGTTCAGTACTGTGCTTTAAATGGTTGAATAACTGAATACATAGGACGTGAATCCCGGAGTACCGCTCCAGGTCAGCAACCCTGCTCTCCAGAAAAGCCAAACGCTGATCCTTTTCCACTCTCTGGTTGCGGAGAGCTTTAACCTCCTCCACCAGGTTCAGGATGGCCTTCTGTTGGCAGCTGTCATCTCTTCCACCAAAAAGTCCAGCATCTTCTTTATGTCATCCCCTTCCTCGGCTGTCAGAGCTCTTTTTGGTCCCATGATAGAGATGGTTTTTAATTGCTTTACGTCTTTTACAAACGCTTAACAAATGCTGGCGAAAGAGATTTCAAAAGCATTCCAGAGTGGCAACAGCAGCATTGTTTTTGAACATTAAAGTCAATGTATGACGTATTTGTCATTAAAAATACAAATAAGATGTGGAACACGTTCAGGTAAGGAGGCAATGCTTTTAATCTTTTATTATTTTATTTGTAGAGCTTACCTTGTTTTTTCTGAGGACCTTGATGCGAACCAAAGTCTTTTCCCATTCTGTTCAAAAAGACCTTGCAACGGTAAACTACTGTGATGAAAAAACAGTCACATTTAGCTTTCACGTTCGTCGCGAGATACACTTTTGAAATTAATGAGGCAGTTGAATTTTTTGTGATGTTATTATTGAATTATGAGTCAAACTCATATTTTTATTATTTATTAATGAATCAAAAATTGATCAGTTGTTATTCAATAAATAAAAATGATCAAATAAAAGAAAGAGTGAAGATGATTACTTTGTACAAGTTAATGAAAACATTTCAGATTCTCAGGGGTTTTAATCATGCCCTAGCAAAGGCCAGTAGGGGATAAAGGTTCTAACAGGAAATGGGTTGCAACAAGAAAATACCACTGTGGGCAGCAGCGTGAGTCAGTGTTGATAACAAGGCAGTGAGCAAATTAGCCTTTAGTTCTAGACCAATTACATGCCTCATAAAGGATCAGATATACATATGTCTTTGCATCTGCTCCACACAACGCTGTCATCTACAAAGACCAAAGCAATCGTAACCTGCTCTCTGCAGGATTACTTGTCTAAGACATGATTGATGTTGGTAGACTGAAACCTAAAGGAAATAGTGACTCCTGTTCATTCACTGTTTATTTTATCATATCTCCTGTTAGGTGCAGTAATAATAACAGCTTGAATACACATTATACATGAATAAAGACTATTTACTCTTCATTTTTTTTAAATCAGAAGTTTAGCTTTGCACGTTTTTCTATAATTCAGTACTGGGTGTAAAAGATGGGACCAGAATAATTTTTTAATTATTAAAACTAGTGCTGCACAATATCAGAATAACATGCAAATGTATTAATGTTGTTGAATAAAGTGATACCAGCTCACATTGTTCTTACGCCTGTCTTTCTGCTATGTCATCACCATGCTCACAAAACACTCCATGTGCCTCAGCATGTTCTGCATGTGTGCCAATCTAAATCTGGCATCCTTTGTGCAATAACGTGCTGAATAAGAATCCCACGTTGGAAAACCACCACTTCTGATTGTTGTGATCATTCCCTGCAGGAATGTCAAGACTATCATGACAGAGTGGAACTAATAACACAATCCAGTGATTTTTCACTTGGCAGTACAACTGTGTTTTTGTCCATCTCACTTCAGCGATCACAAAAATTCCTTTGCCACATTATTTGCTTTGCACCAATGAGCACAACTCCTTTTCTACACCAACTCTGTGCAGTAATTAGGAAACTTGTACCAGTTCTGGTTGAACCTGCCATTTCAGGCGTTCCTGCAGATAGAGTCTCCCACAGTTATGGTCCCACACCTGAGCAGCGTCATGATTTTTGTTTTGCACTGGTGTGAGACTTAAACTGTAGTGGACAGAACTGAGAGAAGGCGAGCAAGTCTGCTTTTCTTCTCATCAGAATGAGCGAGGTTAAGTGTCAACTTCAATAATCATGCACAAAACATTCACTCTTCCTGTCAGCAGGGAGTTTATCACCAATTAGGATGCAAACATTTGACTTAAGGCTGAAGAATGTTAAATATGGACACGGCTGTGACTGTAGGAGCGAGGTCGATGCAATGTAGCAGAGGGTTAGGACGATATGGCAGCTTTATCATGAATGAGTAGATAACCAGTCCCATCCCACACATTGACAAAACAGAAGCTTGAAACCCAAGAGACATTACAGAATTAGCTTTATGCCTCACTGCAACTAGATTGAAAATAACCCAAAGTTGTAGGGCAGATGAACAACAAGCAGGAGGCAGTTTTAAGATATTTCTATAATTTATTAGATGAATAATAGAACAGGCCGAATGATGCTCAGAGCTGAGGATTGAAGATAAACAGATCGATATCTGATAGAACCACCCAGGATGTTGCATTTTCAATGACAACCGCTCTCCACTACAAGATAAACCAACACATCTTATTTATACCAAACATCAGGAAGCATGTTAAGACGTCTGTTTGCCCTGATTTTTAAATCCTTTTTTACAGAGAAGCGTTTTTTTTTTCCTTCAATCTTCTGATTTAGTAAAAGAGGTAAAGAATTAGTTAAAAATAATGAGTTCCGTACATAAACAAAGAAAAAAGATAAACTTGAGTTATAATGCTGTAAAAACTAGTTTATGCCAGTCAGATGCTTTGATTTAAAGTGGACATATTTGGTTGGACATCCTCGTCCCCAGAGCACATAAACAGATGCTGTGTACAAGGAATAAGCATTCATTTTCATACACACCAGGTGCTGATTGTCATCACACATAATTAGATTCAGAATAGCTCACAGCAACGGGTTACATCACTGTAAAGCCATGGTTTTATGAATGATATAGTTAACAAATGAAAGTTAGCTGTGTTTGTGTGTATTCATTTTAAATGTCTTACCGCCAAGCAGCTTCGACTGACAGTTGACAAACTCGGGTTTCCGCGCTGAGCAGTAGCGCTGGCAAGAGTGGTGAAGAATCTGGATAAAGGTGCACTTCTCTCCTCCTGAACTAGCAACCCACTGATCCAAACCATTGTCAAACATAAGGTCAAACTCTGGACAATCCTTGAAGACAAAAAGAAGACGGATGTAGGACCGTTGCTCCTGTATACATGAATTATAGTTCAATGAAACCACTGAAATATTGGTGCGACTAAAATGACTTACTTTGTTGGCGTCGATGCCATTGACCTGCCGTAGCTGGTCGAGTGTCCATTGTGATCTCTTGATGAAAGACGAAGATCCTTGGAACTGCTTCACTTTGGTGATGGATACATGGGAGGGTTTCTTATTTGTCACTGTGGAAACAAAAAGAAAATGCAGCAAATCAGGCAGATGTATCAATACTTAACATGAAAATTAAAACACTAACCCTAAGTTCTTCATAAAAGACTGGACTTTCATGAGGAAGATCATACATGCATGCATCCTGCATATGTAAATGCAGTAAATCCAGTCAACATGTGTTTGAAAGTCTGGACAATTCTGGATTCTGAGACCTTTTGTCTTCCCCTGTAACAATAGACTTTTGTTTCCCCATTTTAACCCCAGAACAATAATTTGTAGCCGTGTCATCTCAGAGCAAGGGATGTGCTTATTTCACTTCCCTCGCTCTTCTATATCAACTCTTAAAACAAACACTACCAGCTGTCCATTATTTTCCATTTTTCCAGTTGTTCAGTCTCACTTTGCTAAAGCTGCACCACACCCGTCTCTCGGGGATGATTTTTATAGGTAGGACTCATTGTTGCATCAGGTGAAACGTTCAGTTCGCAAACTCCCATGAGAGAATGGCTGTTTGCTTATGTTTTGTGTATCCATTTTGACAGCTGCAGTTAATACTTTGGTTCATGTTATTCCAGGGTGGAAGGAACAAATGGACATAGAGGAGGATACAGCAAGACAGAAAAATAGACTTCTTTCATGTTCTAGAAGACTATTTTTAATCAAACAGATTGTTACATATGAGACAGACATGATGAGGTCAGTGGAGGATAACACTGACAACTGGTGTAAATACTTCAATTTTTTTAATAGAAGTTGGTAGAAGAGGTTTAACGCATAGGATAATTTTTCTTAACTGAGTCAAATAAGTTTATCCACTTCTGCTTCATAACCAAAAACAGGTAGCTGAAAAATATTTTTTTTTTTATTAAACAATGTACAACAATCTTAAAGCAGAGAAAAATAAATTAGTGGACTAAAAGGACCATATGCAGTTTAGAAAAAAATAAAAGCAAACTTTAATCAGTTACATTTGACTTCACTAAATCTTTAATGAAAGGATAGTGAAAAACACTGTATTTTTGAAAATTACTAGCAGATCTTTTTTTTGGCTTTCTATGTTATGTAGTCTCATTTTTGAAAAACACATTAGGTCAACATACAGAAATGCAATAGTTTAAAAATTACATTTTGATATATGACATAATAATATTAATAATAATATTTGTACGTTTTTGCAAGTGTAAAAGAATATAAGGATGCAATTTTTTGCAGTAAAACCATCAAAGTGGAAACAATCACCTGGTTTGCTATTGAGATTGGGCGGGGCCTAATGCACTCAGTCTATTGTAAAATGTTGCAAACTGGCATCAAACCAATTCTGGCCTTAAAGCATTCAGATGGAGTATTAGGATTAACACCTTCATAAAAAACCTGCCGTATCATATTCTATAGATGTCTACTGCCCTCTGGTGGAGGATCTACAGGTAGCAACTAAAGGGCCTATTTTATTTTTTTGTTACTCTTAAAATAAAATAAAACAATTCTATACTCATTAAATTAATGTTGAACAAATTGTTAGGCGAATCAAATATTAGAAATGATAATAATAATAAATGATTAAAATGAGAGCCAAACATTAAGTTCATTCTATCTGAGCTGCTCCTCGCCCGAAAATTACTGCACATTTTACCTGAAAGCACTTATTGTTTTTTTTCTAACCTAAAACTATCACTGTGCATCTAAATTACTGAACTGCACCAGTGAACATGTGAAAAACACAAAACGTCTCACGGCCCTGGAGGTAAACCGTCAACACTTCAACAGACGTCTTAATATAACCACCAGACACCTTTTAAGCTCTCAAATCAATTTCAGATTCAGCTGTTGACTCCCACCTTGTCTGGGCTGCTCCCTTGAATATTAACACAATTACTCAAAGTGAGAAAAGACGGCTTTATTGAAACGGAAACCAAGTGAGAAAAATCGGTTCCGTCAAGCTCTTGAGATGAAATTAAACTTCAAGCCGTGTTTATGACAAATTTAATTAAAGAGGTCCTACTTGAACAGTTTGTTTAACATCATCAAGCATGATGTTAAATTATATTCTGTAAATGTTGGATATTTTTGCATGGACTTGAAATCCCACCCAGCTTGAAAACGCTCCAAATACCACTTATCAGTGTCACTGCTGAGTCCCCCAGTGGATCCATTGAATTCTTGTGGCAGTGTATAGATAAACATATATACTTCCCTATAAATACACTGAAAAAATGAAGCTTCGCAATGACAACTTGTGACACATGAAATCACACCCTGAACCAGATACTAAATTGTTTAAAACACAATGAAGAAAAGAAAAATGACGGAAAGTCTAAAGCCATTCAATAGCTGCCAAAACACATTGTTTCCATTCACAAGGGCTGGCCTTCAGAGGAAAGCTGTGCTGGTGTTCCTGTCCTCCTCCTTTTGTCATGCTCTGATGGTGACATACTCTCACTTCCTGCAGTGCAATAACCAAAAAAACCTTCGTGTTGTTTTTGACAATGTGAGAGGTCTGCAGACGGAAGGAAAACTCATACAGTACTCTTCACAGCCTGCAGGCTTCAAACAGGAACCGTGATCAGATTACCCCCAAGGAAATATTATCACAGTTGTCGTTGTTGTAAGAAATGGGGGAAACAATGAGACCACCTACATGGGCATAAATGAAACTTTTCTTATCGCTTGCTTAATACAGGATGATTATTTTTAAACTCCCATGCTTATAAAGAATATCT
Source organism: Aphyosemion australe (assembly GCA_006937985.1). Lineage (NCBI taxonomy): Eukaryota > Metazoa > Chordata > Actinopteri > Cyprinodontiformes > Nothobranchiidae > Aphyosemion > Aphyosemion australe. Next base: position 1,981,902 of record SSNS01000054.1, read on the forward strand.
CAAAATATTAAAAGCTAAAACATTGCCACACAGTCCTCCATTTATATCCCATTGTAACTGATAAGTAAAGGTCAAGAAGGTCTTGTTAGTTGGCCTGAAAATTTGATAGTGTTCCAAAAGCTTGACTCTGCTCTGCTGGCTTCAAAGAAACATTTCCCTGCTTATATCACTAGCAGGTGTGCTAAGGGTCCCCCGACCAATCAAGACTCATTCATCAATAGTCAATCTGCTCCACATTAGGCACATGGTTGCTACAGTGATCTTGTTTGAATAGGATAAAAGCACACTGTAGAAGAAGAGGGTTATACAACAAATTTTGAAGCCCAAGTCAGACACTTAAAATCCATTTGAATAACATTAGGAAGCAAGAAAGGCTAATGAATGCTAAGTTCTGCACAATGAAGAAATGTTGGACCAGTGTTTGTCTGGCTTGGCAAGAACTTGGTCTGTGTTTGTTTAATAGGAACGCTATCAAGGGACAGATTAGGAGTTTGAAAAAACTAAAAGGATGAAGCTAAGTCTGATCCCCAAATAGCAAATGAGTTTAAAGTAATGGAAATAAAGGGCAATTTTTACTTTTTAAATTATTTAGGAGCTTATTTATATTAAAATGAATCAAAATTTTGACATCTTATTCTGGTGGAATTTAGCAAATTTAATTTACAAAATAAATAGTAGGCTAAATTTTTGTTGTATGTGAAGGAAAGTTTGGGCAAATATTCCCAGAGATGTGTATTGGCAAAATATTTCACAATACTGGAGAGACGATACGATATATATCACAATACAGGAGAGACGATACGATTTATATCACAATGCAGGGGAGAAGATATGATATATATCACAATACAGGGGAGAAGATATGATATATATCACAATACAGGGGAGACGATACGATATATATCACAATACAGGAGAGAAGATATGATATATATTACAATACCGGGGAGGCACGATATATATCACAATACCGGGGAGACAATTCAGAATCATAACATGAAATATCGCAATATTTCAGTGTATCGATATTTTCTTCCATCCCTAATTAAAAATTTAGAGTCCAAAGGTTTTTGTGATGCATAAAACTTTACAAAATTGGACATTAAAATGAAATTTACAGTACAGCATGTTAACTTAATGAGTTTAAGTGATGAAACAAATCTGGAATTTTCTTAGGAATCCACATTTATTTATGAGATTTACAGTAAATGAAAGACTTGCAACGTCTCTTGTCCCTGTGATGGGATAGACACAGAGACACATCACAAGCATATCCATTTCCATTATTTATGCTTCGCAAGAACGTTGCAGTACAATTTTAATGGTGCATTGGCCAGAACCGCAAGAAACGCAACCAATGAGATGTATGATTTAATTAGCAATAGTTCACAATGTAAATAAATACTTTATCAGTGGAAAGCTAGTTAAACTAGTTAAATCATGAAATAGGATATTTAGAAAAACTGAAATTGAAAAGACAGATTTTATAGGGTCCAATAAATCATGTATTTGTTCAGTTTCCAGACATTTACAGTAACTGAGTGCATGTCTAACACTGTTCTCCATCTGAGTCTATGATTACAGCTCTATTTTAAAGCTGCTTCACTCAGCATGAACTCAGACATGCAGTTATCCTGGAAAACAAGCAGCAAACGCATGAACATGTTAGACTAGTAAACACCCAAGAACAAATGCCTCTACTGTCTATTCAGGAGTTCAAAAACACAGAAACTGTTGTGTTTTAGGTCTTCTTAGGCAGCGTGGTACCGATGCAGTGACAGGGCACCGTTAGTAAAATAGAGCGCATTCACATTGGTGAACAATAGCAATGAGACAGATTAGCTCCTTGCAACTGCTGCCAGTGACAGATTAGTCACAGGACAGATACAGATACCATTAACACAACACAGAGACAATAACATAGTTACAGTACAGTAATAAATGGTGCATTTCCATCTAACCAAACACATATAAGTCATTTTATGGTTGCATCATGCACAAATACACTCTAACAAAAGCCAGAAAGCTTTTCAATTTCCTCCTTTGAATGTTGTCAATCCTTTTATCCGAGCTCCTAAAAAATTTATGAATTCCAAAGGCAAATGAGCTTCACACAACGTACGGCTGTAGCTGTGTTTTGCCTCCAGTCACATCAACTATCCATCCAATTACAAACCTCACCCAAGGACAACACATTAAAAGAATCCAGGAGGGTTGACAAATTGTGTGTGTCAGCCATTCAAATCACAACACTCTTCTGAAGAAGCAAGTCAACTGTGTTAAAGTTCATTTTTAATCTAATCCACGCAGATAATGTTAAATTAAAGAACAAATTTCCCATTTTTGTCATATTTATGTTATGTTTGATTTGATATGTAGGTGTATGTAGAGATGATGTGGTTATAGTACAAGGATTTTTTTAACGTTCTGATTATTTTAGGTAGATATACATTTTTCACACCAACAAGTGAAAAATGCTAATAAAAAAATAAAAGAGTTCTTGACTATGATGTTAGACAATTTTAGAGGTAAAACTGAGAAAAATAAGGAGAAAATAATCACTACCTTCAAAAAATACAGACGAAACAAAACCAATCTCACTTTGAACAAGTCAAAGCTTTTATCTGCTTTCATTTTCCTTCCATGTCTGAGCACATCCAGAGTAAAAACACAAGGTGAGGAGACCTCATTTCAACCCATGTAGCCTTCAATAACAAATTTAAAATGTATTAAAAGACAAAGACCATGAATACAATTAAATATTTACTCAGGATTTTAGGGAGAGTCTCTGTGTTTTAGTTCTGCAACAGCCTCTAGCAAACTGAATTAAACTGAAAGATCCATCTGGTATGAACACCATTTGGCAGTATTAAAGGCTAACATGTCACCCACCAAGGAACTCCCCACAATTATGTCTGTGCTGAGGTTGTGAGGTTACCACGATTATCTCTGTAAAAAGTACATTTATAAAATCCCCAATCAAAAACTCTGTAGATGAGTTACAACTCGGTATACCTGTGTGTATGCTGGTAGGAATTAGGGTTGGGGGTCATGGCTTGTCTTGTACGCAAGCAAGGAGGTCCTCAAGGAAAAAAGGTTTGTTCAGGTGTTTCGTTAGTGTTTCTGCTTGTCTTTTTGGAATGACAACACACAAAAAAAGGAGTGTGAGAAGTAAACAAGTCGAAGACACACAAGAGCTGCAAAACAAGAGGCAGAAACTACAATTAAAAAATCAGCCATAACAGGCAAGAGAAAATCATATAATAGACTGGGGTAACACACTGATCATAAACACAGAGCAACAAACATTCAAAAGATGGATTAAAGAAGCGATTTTTGATGAGGAGACGTAGACCCAGGACCATGAACAGGGACGAAGGAGTATACACGCTGGACCACTCATGGGACATGGTGATCAACGGAGAAAGCGTGGGCAGCAGAGGGCGATATCGTCCTCTGCTGACCACAGATAAACGGAAGTTAAAGCCATCTGGTGGTTGTTATGACGAAGGTGGCAGTAGATGCTGAAACATGTCGGCAAAGGTAAAACCAACCTCTTTTTGCTCTGTGTATTATGAAGAACCACAAAAAATGTAATCGTACAGGAAACCTACTTTGAAAGCTACCTCACCAAAGTCTACACACAGAGACCAATAAACATTCTGTTATGACCATGTTTGTTTGTTTGTCGATTAAACTTTAGATTATAACTGTTGTTCATCATTTAAGAGGGTCGTTTTCTCATTCATTGCAAGTGGATCTGACTTCCTAAAGATGCACAGCTTGAACACATACTCTGTCAGAGGAACGAACTACATTTTAGTGAAAGCCGAATAATTTGTTCATGCATGCCTTCAAACCAGAGAAAAAGTCCTTAGGGTTCAATTAAAGCATTATCCCATTCCTTGAATTACCCACTGCAAATTTACCATGTAAAACCTGAACCAAATGAGATTCAGTGTTATTATAAAAGATTTATTTCTATGTTTAACTGACTGATTTGTATGAAAATCTACATTTCTACATATTAGTATAAAGAATCAGCCTGTAGAGTAAGAAAGAGGGGCAAAAAAACAGCCCCAGTAGTTGTAAATACAGAATTGCTGTTACGCAACCCAACTCAGAGCAGCATAGTCTGGATATGTCATCACACAACAGCATGAATTGATATTATAAACAGTCAAAACATGATGCATTCCTCAACACTTAGTTCTTCAGCATGACCTAAGCTGATGCGTCTGGAAAGGAAATCCTCAGAGCAATAACAATTTCTGTGTCAAACCTGGGCTACAGTATTTTACATTACTTTAAATTTAATAAGAACTGCTCCGTGACACTGGACTGCTAAAGCATGCCAAACATGTGGATCATTACAAGGAAATGCACATCCTAAGATCATATTTGAAAGTGGTATAAATCCACGGATAATAATATTATCTACTAGAAAATCATAATGCACTGTTTTCTAGTAAGGGACTATTGCTTATCTTGTTTGTTTTCAATCTTGTTTATAGTTTTTACTTCAAAATTTTGCTGGAGTTGGATTAAATCCAAGCGAGTCCCTCCAGTAAATTTTACCTTGGGCCTTAAAAAGGTCAAATCCAAGCAATCCAGCTTGGGTGTGTTGCCAAGTTTCATATCCTCCCCATCTGTTCTCTTTTAGACAAGGTTTAGCAAAACAATGTCTACATAGGAAAATAAAGATTACTGTATTTCTTTCCAAAATAAGTGGAAACACAAATTCCCAGTGTGGTTTATGGAAACCCGACATGTTCAGAAACCTGCATTCTTGTTATGGGTTTTCTCTTCCTCTCACTTGTTTACAGTTCCTGCAGTCGGACCGAGCTTTCACTGGTCTGTTTGGCTGTGAGCTGCTGACCCATGACAGAAATGTCCACACAAACTGTTTGCTATGCGGGAAAAGCGAATAAGGTTTTTTAGGGGGTATAAATTTGGGAAAGGGCAGCTAAGCGTATTCATCAATCCCCATTCACTGAATACAGAAGGCGGCACAGAGCTATGCTGCAATGAAAATCAAAATAGTTTTCACAGAGAAATCTTCTGAATATATCATTTTAAATAAATGCAAACGAGTTTTAGAAGCCTGAAACTCTGAGCAAAGACTAAGAAAAACAAGTAAACTGATAGAAAGGTGTTTTATTCATGAGATTAGTTCATTTGATTATATTCAGGAGTGAAAATGTCAGTTGATGAACTTAACCAAAGTCTGATCTGCAATTATGAATATGAAATAAAAGAGCCAGCTCATACAGGATTCAGGATTAAAGAGGCAATCGTTTTGTGTAGAGTAAATGTTATTTTATTGTAGTAAATGTTACTATTGCATTGATGCCACTGATGGATCCAAATATCTTCTTTATGACAAAAGTATAAATGTAAATATTGGAAAGGCTGAAACTTGAGGAAAGCAAAATGAGCAACATTAAGCTTTGGGCAGCAGAGACAACATCAATAACCCCCTTGGCATATAAATGTCTTCACACAAATATCTCACAGCAGCAGTGGAGACTATTTATAATACAATGTAGTCTTATAAAAACGGAGACAGGCATTTTTACAACATAACTTAAGGGAAAGTTTGTGAAGTAGTGCTACTATATAAAAAACTCAAATAGAATATAAGTAAAAAATAATAATAAACCTGAATGTGTCCCTGAATAAATAAAATTTATAAGCAGAAGTCATAAGTTTGTATTGGGGGAGACCGATATATTGGTCAGTCGATATATTGGGCTGATATTTACCTTTTTTTTAATATTGACATCAGTCTATATATACCTCCTTTAAGCCAAATTAAAGTCAGGCACATCTCTGGGCAGCCAAGAAAGAAAATGGTTGGCTGATTCTGAATTGGCCAGTTTTCCCCATCAGTGGTCTGAAATTCAAAAATCAGATTTTTTTTATCATCTGCTAATGGTGTGTGAACACACCACTGACAAGGAGCAAAAATAAGTCCTACATAATTCCTGGTCTTTGAACTCACCATCAGTAAGTGCTAATTCAGAGCAATATCAGATCTTATATGTGTAAGTTCTTAACCCACTTTTAACAAGTTATTCAGGAATTTAAAAATGAATCAAATTTATAGTTAAAGATAAATCGGACAGCAGGTCAGAGCTGAGCAAAAATTGATAAATGGTATCAGCCGTCACACCTCCAAACGTTGCTTCTCTATAAAAAAAACATCAAAGATAATGAAAAGGGTTTGTAGGACACCTATATCATTTTAAACTGGATTACAGCAATAATGAAACAAATTGACTAGAATTGGATTATTCTTCAAATCTTAAATACATTTAGTTGAAGCAGCAGAAGCAGTAAGGGAGAAAAAGGGGTAATTACGAGAACATGGGGGTTGATCTGACATCATAAATACTTCTATTTAAACATATCTGTGCTGTAAGGCAATATACGGGGACTCAGCATGACCTACATCTTCTCAGACACATCCAAACAATAATCTAAGTCTATGACCTTGGTCCAATACAAGAAAGGACTGAAATTCTAAATAAAGATGCCTGGGCTAAGGTGTAAATCCAGTGTGCAGCTTTGGGTTATTTAAGTAGAGAAATTAGAGGCAAGCAGTGTGTCCTGCTGCAAGTGCAATAATGAGATGAAATGAATAATCTTAAAAAGAACACATTATTGGGAAACTTGAACAACAGCACCAGATCAATAGTCTCTTTAAGTATCTAATTAGGCCTGCTGCCTGAACCAGTACATGTTTATAATGGTTTTTAGTCACTCTGCTCATTAGGAAACCTGTGCAGCTGGTCAATTAGACTTTCAATTGGTCTTAAAGAACTCCATGAGAAGGAAAAAGATGAATGCTTCTTTTCATTAGGGAGATACAGTAGTTCACACATCAAATACAAAGAAAACAAACACATGAAGTGAGGCTCAAGGGCACTGCAGAAGATCCAAATTGAGCCTACATCAAGAGCAGCCAGGCAGGGAACAGGCTCCTATTCAGAAAACAGAAGCTACTGTTCTATTAAATCCAACTAACCTTAATTTATTATATATGTTCACATGTAAAAATGTACCTATTCTGATTTTGAGAACCAATTCTGATTCTTTAATTCTTGTTCAGCTCTGACTTGAAAATACCAATTTTGGTAATCTCAAAGAAATCTAATTAAAATAATATATTATCTTTTTTAATAACTTGAAAATTATGATCCTGTATATAAAATTTTTCACAAAAAACATGTTATGCCAAGTATAAATAACCATTTAGCAATGCTGAGTTCATGGACCAGCAGAAATGTCAAAAAATTAAGTTACTGCTTAGCAATGGTGTTCACAGACCAAACAAGCATGTGATTTCTTAGTTCCAATCACTGAATCTAATCTGAGTACCGGCCAGTTCTGATTACCAGCTGATTTTCGGGTGACTTTCTGTGATAAATTCTACTAGTTATATAAAATTGTTTACTGAAGTAAATTTTATAACATCATTTCCTATTGTTATAACATGACTTATTAAAAATATTAAGATTTTGTTGCCTTATTTACTGTAGTGTTAATTGGCAAATTTTTGGTAACAATTTACAATACGGGCCCCTTTATTAACGATACTTAGTGCATTATTATTCACTAATAAACTATTGAATAATGTATTAACAACTGCTTAATATTCATGTTAACATTAAGTAATGCATTACTAAGCAGACACCCCCCTGGCCCTTTGTCCTAACCTTAACCCTTGTGTTGTGTTAGAAAGCTGTTTACACCTGTGGTGTTAGCGGGTCCATTTGGACCCATGATTTAAAAATGCTTGAAAATGCTTAAAATCACCAGTTTTCTTCAAATTTTGTTTTTCAGCTAATTGCTGGCTTAGTATGTATTCATATAAATGGAATCAGTGTGTGAATTGTTTTTTAGTTGGCTCCACAGACACAGTATTTTCAAATTTAGCACTCGCTTTTGATTGCAAAAACTGTTTAAATTCACTAAATGTATTTCTTTTTCTTATAGAATGAGTAATAATAAACTATAAATGTGTTATAAACTAATATTAGAGTACACCTACCCAAAAAAATTTTTTTTTTTTTTATTATTTAAAATTATTAACAATAGTGACATCTTTGGTGTTTCGGGTCAAAACGGACCCGCATAGATAAATGGTAGGATGAAGACAACAAGTCAATTTTTTTCCCATAAAACCAACTTTTATTTAACCATACCAATTAACCAAACAATTTAACCATAAAAAGAACAATGATAAACAACACTGTGTGTGTGGTTGTGTGCGCGCGCATGCACCTGCATTGACCATAAACTGAACATTGAAAATAATAAGGTGTTAGCGCAGGTATGTTGTCCTGAATTAACCATAATCTAAACAATGGAAACAATGAAAACAAACCATAATTTGAACTGTGTGTGTGTGTGTGTGTGTGTGTGTGCGTGTGTGTGTGTGTGTGTGTGTGTGTGTGCGTGTGTGTGTGTTTTGCCCATCTCTGTCCAGCTATCACCAAACACCCGTCTTCATTCCATGTTGGTCATCTCAAGTATAGGATATTCTGAATAGGTCGTGGAAAGAACAGTTCAAATGCTGACTTGATGTCTTGGGCGTGTGACACAGCGTATCTAGTAGGCCCTGGAGTCATTCTGAGGATGTTTTCTGTCGGTGTCCTGGATTGGGTTTGAAGAGGGCTTGATAAACATGAAATGTCACCTTTTCTTGACTTGAAAACCTCTTTTTGATCATCTGTGACATCTGGGTCCTCCTCATCGGATGTTTGGTCTTGTTTAGGGTCATACTGAACGTCATCCTCATCCTCAGACATCCTCCTCAGCTTCACTTTGCCCTCTATCCTCAGGATTACCATCATTACCGAAGATATGATCCAGTGCCTCATGAACAGTAAACCTTTTGCTCATGTTGACTGATGCTCCTGCAGAATTCAACTGATAGTATCCCACCCAAACCCTCTTTATATGTGCCAATGTTTATAAACAATGTATCAATATGCTGTGAGAAAGTTTGAGTTCACGTGGGGGTGGGGGGTGTACACCTGTAAGCATGGGTTTCTGTGGGTCTCTGTCTGTGCCTGTGCATGTGAAAGAGGCCTGTGTGTGTGTGTGTGTGTGTGTGTGTGTGTGTGTGTGTGTGTGTGTGGGTGTGGGTGTGCGTGTGTGTGTGTGTGTGTGTTTTGTCCATCTCTGTCCAGCTATCGCCAAACACCCTTCTTCATTCCATGTTGGTCATTTCAAGTAGGATATTCTGAATAGGTCGAGGTGTGTGTGTGTGTGTGTGTGTGTGTGTCTGTGTTGGTGATGTGGGCCATAACTGTGCACATTGGGCCATAATTGATCCTCAGAGCAACCCGTAGCTTTTAAGTGATGCATGCAACAGCCAGTTTTCTCTGCCGGGTCATTTTGGACCCGTAACACCACAGATGTAACTTTTTTTTTTTGAGACCTTTGGAATTTACTAAAATTGTGAAAATTGATTTTGCTGCATTTAAATAGGTGTGTCTGAGGATTAGATGAAGCCTCATTCCAGAACAAAAAAGGAAAGTGTACTTTTTACACAGTTAAACTTGAAATCGGGTCAATTTTGACCCTAACACAACAGAAGGGTTAAGGACACTTAATACTTAACAATATCGGGAACGTTAATAAAGGGATACTTTGTTTATTAATGCTTAATAATGCACTGAGTAATGTTAATAAAGGGACCCTTATTGTAACGTGTTACCAAATTTTCATTACACGTCAGACTTTTCTGTAGTCTGGTAACAAAAGTAGAAAATTGATGATCGTGAAATGCAATTATTGTGAATAAACTATAACAAACATAGGTAGCATAAAGCGATTGAAAGGTAATGAAGCTAAAAGGTATGTCATTTATTTTTGGACTGAAGTTAGTTAAAATTTCCAAAAGATGAACTATGATCAATAAACAATTCTTTTCTCATTTCTAGAGCCTGAACTTTGAGTTAGTTTCAGTGACGAGTGATCGTGTACAACACCATTAGAAATTGTAATATTAAAGCAGCATTCCGCAACTTTGCAGTTATATGGTCTCTGTTGCCCTCTAGAGGCTTGCTGCGTAACGTCACTGTCGTAACATTAAATCTCTCTTTTGGGCATAAGAGGCATGTTTACATTCCTAATGTCAGGCAAATCAATGAAAACAAATTTTCCACCTCCACACATTGAATAAATAGTTTTATCAGGACTGTATAACAACTTCATGCCCGACCAAACACAATAACCCTGGTGAAATCATTTATTACTTACCTAGCCATTAGCAGCACGGCTACGTTAGAGTCCGTAGTTCATGCCGTTCTTTCTAAAAGAGCTCTCCAGCGAGGAAAAGACGGCCCAATAATAACTCTGGTCTTTGCTCTTGCTCTATCACGTTCTTCTTTTCTTTTCCTATATTCCTCTGATAAGGGATTTCTAGCTTTCTTTGGTGAATCTGCCGCTGCTGCAGCGAGTCTACGTTATACAATTATGGCAAGCCAAAGGGATAAAAAAAATGTGCGTTCTAAACTTGCATTATGTCCACCAAAACACTCGTTCAAGACGCGCGTTTTGGCAGACATAATGCTCGCTTTTAGAACACGTGAGTTTTTTTATCCCTTTGGCTTGCCATATATTGCCGTAAAGCGACACCCAGTCAGTACTTCTGGTAGCGACCCGAGCTCAAAAACTTTATAGTGCGTTAAACAGACGTGGGACCCCCCAACACTATCACAGGTACGAAAATGAACATAATAGATGATAGTATGACGCCAAAACTTTACAAAAAAGCATAATTTTAAGGTGTAAAAGTTGTGGAATGTTCCTTTAACAGGATATGCAGCTTTGTTTATAAATACTAAAACTGGATGGTTGCTGGTGACTCAGGAGCTTCTATTAGGCGATATGATTCTTTCACATTGGGAATTACTTTCTTCTAATCTATATCATTCTCTATAATAGTGTGGGGAGTTATTGTCTCTGCTCCCAATATATGTTTCATCTAACTGCACCAAGAAACTACAGAACCAATTACACATTTTCCTTTCTGTTCTCTAATCCCATCCGTTTCATTGGGATTTTCTTTAATAGAATCAATAATCTAGGTATTACCTTTGCAACTTGAGATTTATGCAAAATCAGCTTTGCTTGAGTTGACAACTCTCCAATTTTTCACCTGTTGATTCTAAACTGACTGAAACTCAGAGGGCAAAAAGACACATTTCTCTCAAAAAACTGGATGCATTTCAATTAAAACTTCCAACCATCCTGAGAACAAAACCATTACATGCAATGGTTGTATGATTCTGTAATCCAAAGCACAGAGTGAATATGTCCCCAGAGGGCTTGGCCCCTCCGACTCTTCTAAATCTCACACACCGAGCATCACTGATGGGTACAAATTGCTGCTCTGCAACGATGAATCACAAGCATGCAGGAAAAGTTCCATTTGTTCCCTCCCTGGGTTTCCATCTGGTCTTTCCATGAATGATGTTCCATATAGCAGGAAAACAGCTGGAGATGGTGAGATTATTATGATACAGGCATAGCATTCGTTCTTTCCCTTCTCTTTCTCTGTTTCAGGGAAACTTTAGAAAGAAGAGAGATAGCCTCTATTGCCTTTTTATCTCCTATTTTACTGCGGCCAGCTGCTAAAAGGTGTTTTAAAAATACAAAAAGGTTATTTTATTATCCAACATCAAAGCAAAATTTAGAGAAAATACCCAACAGACCTATGGAGATTTGCTTCACATGCTTGTATGTTAGACATCCCACTAGCACACAGTGTGTATTGATGAAGCATTGTCAGAGAACCAGCTGGGATGCTAAGCCATGCCCTTAATGTGAAATACCAGAGCAAAGCTCACGCAGGGCCCGACAGAGGAAGTCTCAGCTATAACCATCAGAATCTCCTGCAGTCTGCTGTCACCAGACCCATTCAGTCACTCAGATACCTGGAGAGAGTGAGATGCCAAGGTGCCAGTTTATATCCTGTCTAACCTTTAGAGCAAGACAGACTCTAAACCTTAAAGTTCCAGACTGCATGGCCTCAATACATGCTACGAAAAAGGGATGCAAGACATTTTGAGATACTTTACAGTTTATGTATGAAAAATGCAATTAGTTGTTGTAGTGGTACAAAGTGTAGAACATTGGTATTGGCATGAGGAAACTATTCAGTGACCTGCAGAAGAAAACCACCAACTTTTTTGTGTCAATCCAAGGTGAGATTCAAGTTTGAAGTTTTATGGGCTCGACACACGGGAGGCGACAAACGACCACGATCAGTGAAAGTCATCGCTATTGTTTTGATAACCTGACACACAGGAGGCAACATGCGGCAGCGGCCAGCAGCAAAAGCCAGTGACGCCTCTGTTCCAGGGTTAATAACGAGACTTCCATCATTTTGATTGGCCGTCAGATTGGAGGGAATTTTGGGTTATAAGAGCAGTTCAGAGTTGAAAAGTGGTAGATATTAAGTCTCACAAGGTTTTGCTAGAATTAAGTGAAGTCTTGTGAAGCTCTGGGACATCTGACATGGCAAGTATTAACTTTTCCTCCATATTTGCCCGGAGATGTACTGAGAAGCATCCTGTCCGCTCATTGGTCAGTCAGTGAAACCTCCGCTGATTGGTCCTTGTCTGAGCGACAGCAATGAAAAGTAAAAATTTTTCAACTTTCTGGGATCGCGTCGCTGGCTCACATGTGCAAGACACATGCATGAGCGCAAAACTTCACATGCACATTTTCGCGTTTCGCTTAGCAGGAGGGAGACCCGCGATTATCGCTTTGTCACACATGTCTCATTGAAAATGAATGGAGGAGAGGCGATGTCGCCTCCCGTGTGTCGAGCCCACAACAAGGAAATGTTATCATTTAAAGTGCTGGAACTGCCGTGCATGACTAATGGTGTGACTGACCGATGATACAATTACAAATGTCGGACATGTTTACAGTCAAGAGTTAGTGCAGCCATGACAATGTTCTCCTGTACTTATGAAAGCATGGCTCTTAGATGCATAACAAAACCACACTCTGGGTTAGATGAATGTCATACAGATGGCCACTATATTTTCATTTAAAGCAACATTCCTGATTGATTTATTGACATCGGACTGAATGAGCAATAAGCATGATAATCAGTGATTTCTAACAGAGCAGCTGCCAGAGTGTGTGATATTTAAGGTAGTACAGTCTGGTCTGAACTTTTTTTAGATCACATAATCACACATTTCTGAATGGCTCTTGCCCCTGTGATTGAGCTGCCCAGTGGCAGGCCAGAGAGAAGTGTGAGGGTGTAGGAGGGGAGCATATGGTGTTTTTTGAAGTCCCGGTGAGAAGTATGCCAGGAACAAATTTTCCAGTGGAGAATGTTGAAGATACAGAGCAGGACTCCAGCTGCTCCTCTGGGTGACCTTCATTAACACAATTAACATGCATGCCAGTCACAGGCACATTAGCTTGTATTGAATGCTTCTCTGGATAAATAGCCTGGGAAAAAGAGCCAAAGGCACGAAATGGCTCGTCAGTGAGATAATGGACCAAAGAAAGACTGTTTAAAATATATGTCTACCAATTAAAATGTAATATCAGAACTCAATAGCTCTTTTCTCATGATATTTTTAAGCAGCTGGGATAATTAGGGTTTTACTGGGGTTTCCGCCCAGTTGTCTATTAATGGTTTTCTGTTCCAATCTTCACCTAAAAATTTTAACCAAAGGTCAACAACACTCAGCAACATCCCCGGTGTCCTCCATTATTGTTGGTGGTGAAAGTCAAACTCATAAATGGTGCAGCTGTGCCAAACAATGCTCAATCTTCTGGAGTGCATTTAACCCTTGAACAGTTATGGAACATCTTTAAAGTATAATTCTGTTACCATCTTCTGGGCAAATAGATTTTTTTTTACAAATTTAAATGTATTTCTTTTCCACTGTACTAATTTTAAACCATTAAAAAACTCTTTTGGTACTTTGAACACAATAGATGATACTAGGGCTGGGCGATATGGCCTAAAATCAATATCACGGTATATTGAGGAGTTCACCTCGATAACGATAAATGGACGATAACTACATGTATGTGCAAAAAAAAGCTGTCCACTAGATGGAGCTGTCACATGTATTACGTTGTCATGTGACTCGAGGTGGTACAGCTTCTTAAAGGGACATGACCGTCGCCAACCTACACGCATCTTTTAATATGTTTATTACTTGACATGGGTAAAACGATATGAATGAGTCAGAATTTTCGATAACGATAAATTTTCGATTTATTGCCCAGCCCTAGGTGATTCCAAATTATATAGTAGAAATAGTTTTACAAAGTTGTTTAATGCCTTGTCAAAACAACATGAGGTAGCTCAGCCTGGGACCCACAGAAATGACAGCATAGACACCATCGTGTGTATCCTTCAGCATAAAGTACAATAAGAAGCAATGAACCAAACAGAAACAAGACTCCTCAATCATTTTTTTAAGAGGGTAGCCATCTTTACAGCTTACATACTCAGACTTCCAGGAAGTGTGCGTCATGAGGGTTATCGAGTCCACAAGTCTCCTTCCAGTGTGCATAAAACCCCCAACAAACCAAGATGACTGAACTATATTGTCTTTTTAGTGTTATTGCAAAATGAATTTCCACAATAGACGTTGCAAAGGGCAGTTGTATAAATTCACTGATTCATAAAACTGGCAGGTCCTGCTCCTCTTCTGGGAGCACTATCAGAGGTTTAACACGCCGCATTTTAGTGCAGAGAAGTAAATGAAAGGAAATTGACAATCCATGTATAAGGAAAATGGGAAATATACATGATAAAAGAGCCACTTTAATTTAGCATCAATTCACCTTTGAATCTTTCCACATTTGAGTCTATGAAACCCTGTAAGGGACTAACATTAGGTGTCTTCTCTATAACCATGATAAACACAGCCCTACTCAACAATATGTGTTAACCATTAATCATTTTATTAATATTATTGTTTACAGTATTTCCAAAATATAAGTTTCCTGTTTACCATCATTTGACTTACAAATTGTATCATTCCCAACGATGCTCATAAGATGGTGAAGAAACTGATTTATTTAGGTTGTTCTCTCTCACTCATTGATCCGCCTGAGTCAATGTCAACAATCAGGACTGCAAGATCATTAAGACATCTGTTGAACTTGATCAACACCATTGTACATGGTCAGATCGATTTCTTTTGCCAATAGACCATTGTTCGAAAAGCATACTATTCATCCAGATGTTCTTTCCAATCATGGACTCCAGCCAGTACACTGGCTAGAAAAGCTCATCCATTTTCTTCCACAGACTTAGAAGAGCCAGAGCACTAACCTCCATCATGACCACTTTCTACCATTGAACCACCAAAAGCATCCTGGCCAGCTGCATCACTGTGTGGTTTGGCAGCTGCACTGCATACTGTCAGAAGTCTCTGCAGAGCCTAGACAGGACATCTGAGAAGATCATTACTGTAAAATCCATGCAATAGGAAACTGACCGCCGAGTAAAACTAACCAATAGTGTTAGACTACCGCTTACGTGCTTCAAATTTAAGAAAGTAGCCTTGGCTGATGCAGAGTTGATGAACTTTTCACGGACAAGTAAGTCTTTGACATCATGACATGAGAATAATACTTGTAAAACAACGTGTTTTAGCTCTGTTTGTCGGCTACAGAAGCACATTCATAAACAAGAAACGTGCAGGCGCCATCTTAAATTATCGAGTCGACCCGACTATTGGTGTGATACGCTTGTCAGCCACTAGATGGTGCCATCAGATAAAAGAAATACTCTGGAAAGCTACTTTAAAATATGCTTAAAATTTATTTTTGGAAGAATGTAATAATTTGACAGTCTTATACTGAATGCATTATTTGTTCATTATTCTAAAGCTTATCGAAAGAATTTAGATCAACACCTACTACTTTCAGCTGCTGTCTCTAAACAGACTTCTACAAACCTCTTGATACTGAGATGAAGAAAACAAAAGTGTTTAATTGGTCAGTAAGAAGGTCAGATTTGTAATGGCAGAAGAAAACAGCAGTACCACAGTGGTCTGTTGTTCAGACACAAGATTTCCCTAAAGAATTTGACTGTTGCTGATTTTTTAAAAGTGTAGAAGGACATGATTATCAAGTATCATTTTAAAATGTAAAGTAAATAAATTCATGATGCTGATCTTCAAATAATTATGTGGAGAATATATTGGAAATTCTGCAATGATACTGGAAACTGCATTAACATCAGGGAGTTTACATAATGCTGCTCATTGCAAACATTGATTTGAAATTGATTATGCAACTAAGGATAATACATCTCACTCAACCCAACACTGCACTATTATTGACAGGCTCCTGGCAGCTGAGCCTAATTGGCTCTGCAGTAATGTCTGTTGTTGTGATATCGGGCTTCTCCAGAACTTGACACTAGTTTCTCTCTTGTGTTTCCTTCCTGTTTGTTCATCTTCTTCGTAAATAACATGCAAAAAGTAAAAATGTTTACAAGTCTACCAAAAGCCCATGTACATTTTATGTTGCCTCAAATCAAGAACTACACAACATTTTATTGCAAAACAGGAAATTACTCAATTTAGAATCTGTGCAAATATTAACAGGTGTATATCAAATGCAAATATGTTCCCATCTCTTGCAACCACAAGACGTTTGACTGATTGATGTTAACCACAAACATGCAAACACTTTCTTGCTATTAAAGTGCAGTGAAATCTCTATTCTGCAAATTGAGGTTAATATTTAAAGTGTTTTAGGGTATATCATCTAAGAACGTTTCTATCCATCTTCATCTATCACATTACGGTTCCAATTGGCATTCAACACAGATTAGGGAACATACTTCTAGAATATCGCAGATTTTCTTCCTTGTCATCAATAACGTAGCCACATATACCACTGACAATTTAGTCATATGATAGAAAAAGGTTTTGATCAGAATGTTCCCATATTTAACAGCAATAATCTATTAAAAAGAGTAATTACAATAATTTCATGCTCTAAATTTGATCAAAAAGATTTCTGCATCCACTGTTCTTGGATTTACATCAAAGTATTTCAGCTTGTCCTTGTGATAGATAGGAATCTGACAATGAAAGAACAGCATAAGGAATGCATAAGATGATATGTTACATCCCAGTCCGGATAACAACAAGGGCAAAGCCATAAAAATGAAGAAAGTCAGAGTTTATGGGCGGATACACGGACAGACGCATCATAAGAAAGGACAAGAGGTGTGGGGGTTGCATGAGAGGAAAGGCTAATGTGAGTAAACCCTCAGCTTTGATCATTTTAGTTAAACGTCTCAGGCAGGAAAAATGTATTAAAATGCATCAGAGGTTCAAGAAGAGGCTGCAGCTAAGTCAATGTCTGGGAGAGCATGTATGAAGAGATCAAACTAGCATTAGCATCTTAGATCAAATATTTTTGTCTAGACAGTAGATCTCAACTTCATACATTTATATTTTATCGTCAGTTTTGATCAGATTTTGATTATTTTGTCTACTTGATTTCTCTATTGCACATTGAAGCCCATTGAATTGCTTCTGTCTATGAAATGTGCTACATAAATAAAGCTGCCTTGCCTAAAAAGGATTAATCAGACTGAATGTTTCTTTGGTATTACACACTTTTTAAATTTGAAAATGTAATTTCCAAACCTTCAGATTTAATTACAATTCATCAATGTGTAATTCCATCGAAACACATCAACTTGGCCTATTTGCAGAATAGACATGACAAGGAGCCAATATTGGACTTGAGAACTAGGAATTTCTAATTTGTAACTGTGCAAACAATTGAGTCTAGGGAAGAAAACAATTAAAAATATCATGAAGAAGAAGAATTTAAGCCAATATAAAAAAGAAAACTAGGTAGGGGTGTGACCTCAATCCCACTGAATGTAAATCTGCCTCACCACCAGACCTGTTACCATCAGATGAATTGGGTTGGATACAAAATTGATAATAACATTGTATTAGCCTAATTTAATCCTTTAGGATTCTCCTTTAATTAGGCCTAGATTCTTAAATAAGCCCTGAAACCCCTTAAAATCCACTTTTTCTATTAACACCCATTTTTTGTTGAGATCTTAACAAATACATGCTGAAAGTCATTATTCTTGCTTGTTAATGTCCTTAACGGGTTTAAGTTGAGTTGCTTCTCCTTTCTTAGATAACCATGTGGATAGACACATCTAGTGGTTGTGGAAAAGATGTTAGCCTGTTTGAGACGGGTCAGATCATTGGCATGCATCAAGCACAGAAAACATCTAAGGAGATTGCACAAACGACTAAAACTGGGTTAAGAACTGTCCAACGCATTATTAAAACTGGAAGGATAGTGGAGACCCATCATCTTCGAGGAAGAAATGTGGCTGGAAAAAAGTCCTGAATGATTGGGGATCACTTAAACATTTGGTGAAATCAAACTGAAGAAAAACAAAAGTAGAACTCAGGATTTTGTTTAGTAGTGAGAGTAAGAGCATTTCCACACGCACAATGCAAAGAAAACTCAAGGGATTGGGACTGATCAGCTGTGTAGCCTTAAGAAAACCACTAATCAGTGAGACAAACTGGGAAAAAAGGCTTCAATTTGCTAGGGAACATAAAGATTGGACTCTCGAGCAATGGAAGAAGGTCATGTGGTCCCAGTTCCAGAGTGATGGGTGCATCAGGGTAAGAAGAGAGGCAGATGAAGTGATGCACCCATCACGCCTAGTGCCTACTGTACAAGCCTGTGGGGGCAGTGCTATGATCTGGGGTTGCTGCAGTTGGTCAGGTCTAGGTTCAGCAACAGGATGTGCTCCAAGAATGAGGTCAGCTGACTACCCGAATATACTGAATGACCAGGGTATTTTTTAAGAGGTTGTCATAATTATATATTTTGCCTTTTCCTCTGCATCATGAAAACACATCCAGGGTTCAAATGTGGAAATTATAAAACAATTGCATTGTTATGACTTTATTCAATATTCTCCTGTCTTTAAATTCTTTCCAATTTAGCAACGACAAAAAGATTGGGATTAGGCTGACTGATTTATTGACTTATCCTCCAAACTCAACAATGTCGATATCATGCACACATTTCTTTTCTGGCTGCTGCTTGCTTCAGGCTCGTCAGACGGAAAGAATTAGAAAAAAGGTCAAGTCACAGTTGTAGGAGATTATTTTGGACCCTTTCCAAACTGCTAGTATAAAATCGAGGCTCAGCAAAGAACTAAAGTTGGCTCTGGTAGCAGCACTGTGCTGTTCTCTCTACTAAAGCAACCTTTTTATAGCTCAGCAGATGAACTATTCTCTATCTTTTCCTATTTGACAATGTAGGCCCACTTGATTACACACAAAAAAGGTAAATATGATAAGATATCGTGCAGAATTAAATCCTGCACACTGCATCTTCTTGTAGCGTCGACAGCAGCTGGACTCAGATGTGCTTGGAAGGCAGAATTCTCCTTCATTTTGGGGCAGCAGATAAATTCACTCTCCCCCTAAAAGAGACTTATAGAGTTAGCTCCAGATGCACTAGCTCAGCAAATCCATGTGCCTCTCTTCAAAATCAATAGCGGCAGCTTTAAAATGATACAAGAATCATCAGGCTCAGCAAGCGCAGGCCCGTGGAATCTGATACATCTCTGAATTCATTACATCTGATGGTATCAGGGCAGCGGTAAATTATTCTTGTCCTCTTCAGCGAGAGAAAACGCTCCCCACTTCGTTTAAATCTTTGTTCTTTCTAAGAAAAACAGGCACAGTGCAAAATAAACAGATTTTAAAAAATCGTAGGTGTAGAATGCTTAAAAAAAACAAAATAATAGGGATTCACAAAAAATGTTCTCAGGCTACAGAGGTTTCACATCTCAGCATATGTCTTGCAGCAACTTTAGTTATACAGACATGTCCAGCAAAGTCCAGATATTTAAAATGTCATAACATACCATGATAAGCTCATATTTTCTGAATAATTCTGTGTTGCCTTCAGTTTACTTTATTGCCCTGAACTATACAAGACATAAGCTCTGTTGGATAAAAGGATGAGGGAGCTTTCATTTATCATGCACTGACAGAACACAGAAAGAAGCAACTGTAGCAGGAGGTGAGAAACTTCAGAAGCAGCGTGTTGGAGAAGATGCACCTCCATAAGATGACAGGCTGATGCAGGATGTGTAGCACTGTACCAGCATTCATAAACTCATTGTTTTCTAGCGTAGGAGAGAGGTGAACATATGGAGTTGGTGAGGCATATGAAACCAAAAAGAGTGGGATGAAGTTAGTGCTTCACTTTTCTCCAAGTTTTTCCCCTAAAATCTTTTTCTCCAGCAAATTGTTTCATTGTACACATTTCATAGTGCATATGATGAATACCAGGTGCATTTGTAAAGGTAAATAATGATTAAGTTACGTTTACTTGATTATATCTAGCTTCTGCTAACATTACTTTGTGGTCAGTTTGTGGCTCATACCACATACAGTGGGGTGTAATTTAGCATTACTAGTGTCTGTTGGCACAAGGCAGCTTCTTCATTATACTATTATAATATTCTTCATCACCACCTTCTCTTCATTCTGCTTGTTACGGCTGCTGCTTTTCCCGGGACCCACTGATTACCCTTTTCTTATTCGTTTTCTTTTTCCCTTTCCTCACATTTTTTAATTAAAATTTTTACTTTTCCCATTTTTTTTATGATTTTTTAATGATTTTTTAACTTTTTTACAGTTTTTTATTATTTTACATTTTTTGTTCTTGTGAAGCGCCTCGGGATGTTTATCTTGAGAGGCTCTATATATAAGATTGTTTCTTCTTCTTTTACTATAAATGCACTGCATAATTTCCTGTTGCTGAATGTCTCCTTTTTAAAATAACTTTTCATAGCTGTGTAATGTGAAGCTCCATTCATGCAGTTACTTTTTGAATGTTTTTGAATGTTTGAAGTGTTCAATAAAGTTGGTGCTTAAAAATTACACAAAAGAAATGCAAAAATTAATAAATAAATAAAGAAAAAAAACATTGTGTTGTGCACCACTTGATACATAGAATCTATAGATGTAATATTGGCAGTAAAGTGATCTCTATTGTGAACAGATCTTTGATTCTCCAGAAAAAATAGATTTTTTTCAAAGAAAGCTACAATCTCGTAATTCATATATTCGCTACCTATTTTTTAAAACTTTCTTCATATCCAGTTTGTTATAAAATTCAGCTTTTTGAAATATTTACATAAAAAAGGGCAATAACTGTGTGTTAGTCAACCCTGAAATGCTCTAATGTTAACCCTTAACTCTAATTAATTTGTTTGGAATAATTATTTGTTTATTAATAATATGTGTAGAAACCTTAATACCAGGTTTGTTGCACATTTAGCTGAGTGATAGAGTATATGGAGACGCGGAGATGAATTGGTATGCTAGACATGACCACAAGTACTTGATAGGATCACTGGGAATGAATGATAACATAAAATATGAACACTCTTAAAAAAGAAACTGACACATCAAAAAGGACACAGACGTATCTGCGCCTCTGGCAAACGCCTTCATTTCATTATTTATGCAGCACCTGAGAAAATCTGACACTTTTCTGGCTGTTAAAGGTATTATAAATGAGGCTAACCATGCATAAACAGCAGGAGTGTGTAGAATGAATCATCTCTTTGAACCTCAACTGAAACTGATCCCCAGAGAGCTATTAAGACAAAATTTTCTTACAGACTTTACTAGTGGTGCACATAAATTAGGCCATCTCCTTTTTCTATTTACAATTTATGTTAATATTAAATCAAAGGAACGCAGTGAAACAATTAGCCTCTAAATTTCATTAAGCGCTCCAAAACAGTAATTTCCGAATCATTAGGAGCTGCACATAATACAAACACTGTATGTTTATGGGGAATGGGGGAACACTTTGTTCTTTTATTTCATATTCTAAAAGTAAAAGTCACTGCCTTTAGGACCAAACTTTACGAGAATGACACAAATATTCCTCCGTTTTTATGGGGTTAGTCCAAAATGGACGATTGAATCAAATACCTTAAAAAATAAAATTTTGGGCCCCCAAGAAAGTACAGCAGACTCCAGGACAGTCTCCCAAAGTTGATCCAGATGTGGGACTGAGGCACCATCAGAGCAGAGCTTGTTCAGGAATGGTAGCAGGAAGGCACAAGTCCCCACACGTTGTTAGGAGAAGACTTTTGATTGATGACCTGGTGTCATGAAGGGCAGCAAAGAAGCCACTTCTCTTCAGGACAAACATGAGGGACAGACTCAAAAATAAATAAAAAAAAAACTGCAGAGGACAATGGAAAAGTAGCTTTCGCTGATGGATCTCAAAAAGTCAACTGCTCCAATAAGACTTGTGTCTTCCCAGCAGAAAAGCTTCTTGAGAAGAGTGGACCTCACAGATTAGCATTAGCCACAAAAAAAGAACGGTACCTAAACACCCTCCCTGAAGATTTCCTCTTAACCATCTAAGAACACATTGGTGATGAACAATGCCTTTCCCAGCACAATGAAGCACCAGGACATAAGGCTAAAGCCAGACATAAGTGGTTCTGGGAACAAAACATCAAAAGTGTTGATCCATGTGGACAGGAAACTTTCCAGACTTTAAATCCCCTTGAGGGCGTGTAGTGAATCATCAAGAGGTTAAACTATAAGCACAGAGTATGATGAAAAGGCTGATAATAGTTGGGATTTTGACCAAAACTCTACTAACAGCATGCCAGGGCGAACTGTAGACGTCTTGAAAATAATAACCAGCATTGCAAATATTGACTTTTTGCATAAACATCATGTAGTTTTCAATAAAAAGCTGCTGAAGCCTATGAAATGCTTGAAATGATACTTCAGTAACCATAGAAACATTAAAGAAAAATATCTACTGAAGCACCAAACTCTGATGGGTCAGTCTCCAAGTGTCTGATGATGGATGTAAAGACGTACACAGACCAGACGCAGGATCACAGTTGATCCACAACTCTGACCCAGTAACAGACTCTTACACAAAGCCAAATTAGCATGCATGTCTGAAGTGGGATGTGGGGCGAGCAGCAGACCACAGTAGTTGTCACTCAGCTAATATCACAAAGCCAGCTTTCTGCGTGCGAGCAAACATTGAGCCATCTCTGTTTAGACTGGGAATCAAAGGGGAAATAAGGACAGCAGCTTAACAAGGACGTTGTTGTTGAGTCGATAAAATAAAATCCAGATATGAGAAGTGCTTTATCATTCTGAAACATCTGGAATGGCACTGCAAAATGTCAATAACAATGCAATAAATTATGTTCTAACCTTATACGTTGGCCCAGACGCACATGAGCCATTTTTACTTTCTGTTTCTTTAGACTTTTATTACAGTCAAATTTCAGACTTGACTAAAGTTGATTATTACATAATCAATTGCTAATCAGCTATCAGCTAATTACACAGATGGTTGACTTTCATGAGGCCATGCTCTTCACTCTTGTACTCAAACGTTTTGTTCTTTTATATGCCTTTCACCTTTTTTCCTTCGTTTCAGACAGCCAATGAAAGGACGTAAAGCACTGTGTGTAGAAAACAAAAGCTATGATCACTGTTCATTTATTTTTCCAACTCTAGTTTAGTCTATTGAGGCACGTTGTGACCACAGGAGGTCATTTAGAGTTTCCAGGGAAAAATTCAATCTCAGGAAAAAAATGGGAAGGAGGTACTTTTGTCCACCATAAAACATGACTTTACAACTTTTATAACTGGCATTGTTTGCAAACTAAATTCAAACTCAGTCATTCTGCTTCAGTCAGCTACAGATTTCATCTGGCAGTGTTTCAGCTGATCAAATCTTCATAAATGTGCTTCCAATGTTGTATTTGCAAGTAATCACAAGTACTCCCATTGGAACTGCAAGTTAACAGATTCACAATCTATGGACTTCCTGGTGTTACTGCTTTTAAGCTGCTGTCTGGACGAACAGCAGCTGTGACACTTCAGCAGCTCAGCACTGAAGGGGACTGACACACATCAGCAGGTTTAATTTGCTTAATCCACCCAGTATCTTAGACTTTGGCTGAGCTGTAACAAAACAGAGCTGAAATAATGTTTAAAGTTGCTGAAAATGGACTCTGGAAGATTAAGGTAGCATTGATCAAAGCTTACCTTTAGTGTGGTGGAAGCACATTGTATCAAACACATGAATGATGTTCGCCTCTAAAATAATTGCTTCCTTAATGCTCACAATACCTCATCTACCCAGGCAATTTCCTGCTGTATTGTGTCTACAGTGTATCCGCTACCTTCAGGAACAAGAGAACATCCTAAAAGGACAAACCAGATGGAATATAAGCTTTAAGAACTGTGAAAACCAGAGAAAAAGATAATAAATCATCAGGACAAAAATATCTATAACCATTTCTGACGTATTTTATTGGAATTTTGAGCAGGACAAAAAGAAATCTTTAATTTTCTGTTATAGCGATTCTACATTCAACAATAATCTCAGCAAGAGCACAACTTAAAGAGGTACACACACATTTAGAACACAAAAAAATCACTTTTAAATTACTTAATTTCATAACTATATATGTATTGTAACACCCATCTCTACAAACATCTACACAAAGCATTCACATCCATTCTTAATTCTTTAGAATTCTAGAGTGAAATAATCACAAAACAGCCTAATGTCTCAATCATGTTGGAAGGAAGTTTACATTGAAACAGATTTAATTCTCAACCAGCTGTGGGGTTGTCAGGTTTTCTCCTTTCAAAAAACCTAAAGGAGGGACGTCGTCACTGTGAGTCTACGAGGTTGCCAAGTCTGCACCAAGCTAACGCTGCAGTGTTATTCGACTCCGGTTGGCAAAAAAGCTCCAGAGCTGTTTAAAGAACCGAAGCCAGTAAACAGGAGCAACCCAGAAGTTATTTCCTGTAACCCAAAGAAGCCACGGTATCTTTGTTTTACTTTAATATTGGTTAAGGCTAGGGGCTAACTTTGAGCTAACCAGTCTAATGGTGAATTAGAAACAGTTGGTTCTAAAAATATCTCAAGCTACTTTTCCAATAACTTACTGTGTATGACTCGTCTTCACTTGTCATCTAGAATCTATTGGTGCTGATTCATAACTGGTAAAAGCCATGAAACTCACACGAGTGAGAAAGTGAGTTTTTGTTTAAAAATATGGACTGCAGTACCCAAATTTCACCACAAGATGTCATTCTTACATATTTAACTTATATTTACTTCCTGAAGTAAAATAATTATTCACAAGTACACAAAGTGCCATGGAAGCATGTACTTAAATGTTCTCGCATATATTCTTAGCCAACTTTCTTTTTCCAGAGTTGGAAACACTTCTGCCCTACACCCTGAAGCCCAAGGGAGTTTCACAAAACAACAGCAGCACACAACCTCTAAGACAACAACCGTCAGTGAAGACAGAAAGCACCCCGCTGTTTCTGTTGAAAAATAAGATACTCCTACAAAGGGAGGAGGAAAATCTATACAGCACACACACACACACACACCGCTACACTTTCAAGATGGTAAATATACTTAAAGCAGTGGTAAAAAAAAATGTGCTTCTCATCCATTGATGCTCTGGTGTTCATTATGCAGATTCCTGGTCTCTGAACTGCCACTAAGAACCCGAGGGCTAAAAAATACTTTTCACAAATCTGCCTTCCAGCTTGGCAGAATCTCACTGGAACTGTGATCTTCTTAGTGATCACAAGCCAGCTACTAAACACTTTCAGGGTAAGTTGTTTATTTCCAAAAAGTCTGGGAAAAAGCTCAATAATAAATTGAAAACACTGTCAAATTTCATAGAAATAATAAATAGATTTGGGCTAATAGTACTGGATAAAGTGATTCAAAGGAAGTGGAAAAGTAGACAAGGCAGGGATCTGATGAGTGATGATTAGACTGGTGTATTTTTTCTAGAGAGCTCAGACTGAAAAAGCACATATAATGGATGTATCCTGCATTGTTCAGCAATATGGCCTCAATATTATATCACAATAATACTAGAGAACTGGGGGTAATTCATGATGGTATATAAAAATATTACATAAATATATATATATATATGTTATCTATTAATGCAGCTGGCAGAATTTATTAGTGCAAATAAATGCTGTTTTTCATCCTTTACTTCTTTTGGATTATGACCCAGCCCTACATATTAATATTACTTGAGCGTGTTGCTGAATTAGTGGCTTCTGCTGATGTTTTTGTCAATAGAACAATAAATTCACCATGAGCAGGACACCATTGCCTGCAAAAACTGACATCACAGTACCAGTTAAGCCTGGGAACTCACAGGAGACATACGCACTGTGCCACGGAAGCGCCGCGGTTTTGGGAAGTCAAATGGACACACAGGAAGCGCCGCTGAACACTTCTTGGAAAGTCACGCGATAGTCACAACATCACGCGGGACTTGAGAACAGGAACAGCCGCTCCATGGCGCGCCGCGGCACTTGAAATAGAACTGGCGCCTATCTTCAGCGTCTCTGCGCGGACCGGCGCTTCTGGGACGCGACGCTGTGCTCCCCGTGTAGCCACTCTCATGGCTTCTAATGGCTTCTTTTTAAAATGATGGCGCGGGCGTGGTGCGGGCGCGGCGCGTCTGTCTCCTGTGTGTCCCAGGCTTAACTCTGTATGCTTTTGCTGGTTTTTTTACCTTTAATTGGTCATGCACATTGCAACTTTATTGCATACTGTGCAAATAGACTGCTGTAAACAAGAGTCTGTGACAAATGTCTTAAAGCAAATGATTTTTTACAGATATTAATATGACTAGACAAAACTAAATACATATATATTGCATGTTTCCTAATTTAAAAAGAAACGAGTAGGTGAGTTGAACCTCTGAAGTCATGCATTTCCTGTATAATTTCTAGTGCAATTCCCCTTGGAATCATTTTCAATGGCTTTGACACCCACTGTTTAGGAAGTGGACTATAATGAGGGTAGCGTGTCCAAAGCACTCGAGTAGACTCTCACCTCAAGACAGAAATTTGTTTTTATGACAGTGAAGCTGAAAGCAAGAAATGCCGTTCTGGTTTGATCAAAAGGGAAGCAATATGAGGTGGAGCAGCTTATGGAGAATAGTGAAAAACCTGCTTCTGTACAGGCTGGTACCATGGGGAGCATAAAAGGACCACTAGGGAATGCACAGACTCTCCAACACACACATACACAAATACCACACAGTAAACTGGATCAAACAGGCTGGCCGGCCCTACAGAGAGAGGCATTGTATGCACAACCACACACACACACACACTCACACAGAAAACACACATCTAAAGTCTACTTGCTGAGCACCAAGCCTTTCATCCATCAGCTTCACCTGCTGTGTCCGTGTGTGTGAACTGTTTGAGTGTGTGACTGAGCTAGAGGACCAGGGCAGAGTGAGCAATTGCATTTCACTGTATTACTTTTAGACGTGTTTTTGTTGCTTTTGCCTTTTAAAAATTAACAAGGGATAACAGAATGAAACTTCATATCAAACTTTATTTAAAGTGACACTGTGTAGTTTCCCTGGCGACAGGGGACAGTACATACCTAAATCATTGCAAGCAAGCGGTATTTTTGTGTTCGAGTGACGACCGTACCAACGAATGGCCATTAAGGCCAAAAATGTCTGGGAGTGTTGTAGCGCAATTTTCAAACGAGTAATCTACTTAGTCAGATTGCTCAACTTCCAGCAAAATAACAAGCACATCAGACTCGCTTTCATCACTGGCAATGAGTGAAGAGCTAAATGTGTAAAACAACAAAATGCGATGCCAATGTTGACTCTAGTTTTCTGGCGGCGTTGCTCTTGATGTACTGCTGCTTGGCTTTGTTTTCTTTTCTTTACAATGACGTGAGAAGTATATGTGTGATCTGCCATATCACACAGTGAATAGCGACACCTAGCCGTAGCGTTCATAGAGCTCTTCATTTAAACTTCCTGTAGAGAACGAGGGGATTGTGACATAACTGCTTGTTTACAAATCAGTAAATGCGTTTTGTCCACATAGGCTCAGGTAGATGGAAACATGGTGTTCCCCAGAGACTTAGACTCATGCCCATGTATTTTAGACCCGATGTTTATGGTTATGTTACAAAGCTGCCAATATTTTTCAACAACATTTCGATGGATATTTCCAGAGATTAATGGCAAAAACTACACACTGTCACTTTAAATTATCAACAAAAAAAATTCTTGTATTAAAGCTGGGGGAAAGGTAGTATACATTTTTAAAGTAACATTAAAAATGCTTAAATTTGATCAAATACGTAATCTTTCAGAACTTATATTTCCACTAAGCTCCTCCCCAGGTCGCTATAGAAAAACGGATCATTTATGCAAGCCTAGAGCGTTGACCAATAGATTAGTGTATCCACAAGAGGAAGCAGTTAATCAATCAGTCCCTAGGGTGCACTGTTGGGCGATGCCGGAAGAAGCCGGAAGTTTGTAATGGAGCAACAAAAACAACTATTGAAGTTCTTCGACTGCCTTAATGCTAACTAAACCTGCATTGAATTAAAGTCCGTCTGTAAACTTCAAGCTAACTGCGGAATAGGAGGAACAGGAATAAAAAGAGATTTATCTTTTGTGTATTGGAGATAAGTGATTAGTGTATTCAAGCCTGACCTAGATCAGACTTAACTCTCTCTGTTGACTTTACTTTCCCTCCACGTACGCGGAATGAGGCGTGGCTTTCAACTACTTCCAGAAAGGGAGGGAAAGCATGGCCGGGAGCTATAGTCATTCATTTCTCTAAATCACCTCCTCCTCTCCTTGATGACGTCACGCTATGGACCACAGCTTTAATGCACAAGAATATCTTGTGTCAACGTATTCCTCTTGAAACCACTGTCTGTGTTCAGATGTTCAGATGCAGATGATTTGAATGAATGTGGTATTAGTGTCATGAATCTGTGTGAGTGGGCTGTGTGTTCTCTTCTGTCTGTAAACACAGTGGGGCCAGCATCAGTCACTACCACTATGCAACGTATCGAAGACAACAATCTCCACCACAGAACGCACAGCACCTACACACCCACGCCTGGCTGAACCTGGTTTAATAAGCAGTCGCTCAGATTCACCAACATGTTTAAAACTTTTAATGGTTAGAATCAGAACAAACCTGAAACTTATGTGAAATAAAGCAGAAACCAAAGTTTCCATCTCCTCTCATGATCACCAACCAATACCTCATTAAATCCACAAATAAACAGTTTATCTAACTTTGTGTCATAAAAAAGCAATTTTGTATCGAGTAACCAAAGATAAAAATTAGCATAATGTGCAAAAGTCAATTTATTTCAGTAATTTAACTTAGACTGAGAGACCATCTAAAGGCTCAGGAACCCTTTGCAGGTGTTTTGGATTCATTAGCTGATTAGAGTGGGACATTTTGAGCCTAGAATATTGAACCTTTCCACAATATTCTAATTGTTTGACATTTTAAATTTGGGGTTTTAATAAGATGGAAGCCACAATCATCACAATTATAACAAATAAAGACTTGAAATATTTCACTTTGCATGTAATGAGTATCTTAAATTAGTTACACCTTTCAAGTTGACTTACTTAAATTAACTTTTGCATGATACTCTAATTTACCTGTACACCATTACCTGTACACCCAACTGATGCCGTCTAACAAAGGTAACAGCATGAGTTTCTAGCATGATAAAAGAAAGAATACACCTCAAATTAAACCTGTAAACCAACTTTTTAAATAACACGCCTGCAGAAACATGCCATAAAAACACTTAGAACCATACAAACATTAGATATAAACATTAATTTAATATAATCTGGAAACAAACAGAAACTTTCAGGGTTACCTTTACTAACCCACCCCCTACAATAGCTGCTAGTGTCAACACAGAACTCAAAAAGGTAAAAGTCTGAACAAAAAATAATGAGAACTTGTTGGCTCTAAAGAAAAGGGCACAAGGAAGGAAGCAAAAACATGTTTTCCTTTCAGATCAGAAAAATGAAAAGAAAAGTAAGCAGACTAACAGGCTACCTCCAGTGAACCTTCCCAGTGTCTTATCTCACTCCACTAGCTTCACATCTCTCCTGCCAACATTCTGTGGGCGGTCCAGTGTTTGAGCCCTAAGGTCCAGCCATAAAGGAGCCACATGAAGCCCACTGATCAAAGGGAAATCTCACGGACCGATACGGTTCATGCATCTGGCATTGCTCCAGCATACTCATATGTCATCAAGGCCCCTGATGATGCTGTTAAGGCGTTAACACATGTTTCTGCGCAGATGTATGCGTGAGATCAAAGGCATCTTGGAAATCTTAAAACATAAGGCCTCGAGGAGAATTTGGTTTTGCACTTATAACCAAAATATTAAAGGTGTGAAATATTTTTCCAAAAAATGTTTTTAAAGTAAACTCAGAAAGTTTGCACTTTTTCACAGTGATAAGGAAAAAGTTGCATATATTGGCCTTTTTTAAACCATTCATTTTATTCTGTCGGGGGCCTCAGTAGCTGGTGGCGAACCATACACAGCCATAATCCCTTGGCTTCTCTTCCTCATGCTGGTCAGTCTGGTCACATTTTGCTGTGGAATGGCATCCCATTCCTCATGTCCAAGCTGGTCCCACTAGTCTTCAGTTGGATTCAGCTCTGGACTCACAGCAGGCTATTCAATCCTCTCCATTCCAACATTTTCCACTAGTAACGGGTACCAGGTTTCCATCCCTTTTTTAGTACTGACTTCACTCTGGGTCAAAGCATACCAAACCAGGCCAAAAACAGGATGTCAGAAGACTGCTGGTTACTGATTGGCTAGGGGGTGGAGTCACTGGTTACACCAAACTGTTTCACCTTGCTGCCCACAGCCTTTCCTAGGTCCCTTTATCAGTCTGACAAAAAGCAGAATGATAAACATCGCCACTGTGTCTTCTATTGTTGTGTTTGTGTCACGCACAGATCACCTCTCACAACTTTTAAAACTCTGGGGTCCGCTCCGCCATGACAAACCCATCCACTAGAGTTGTTTCTCAGTTTTAATGAAAAACCACCTAAACCAAGTCCAGCTGAGTCGAGTAGAGTCAAGAAAAGCACAGATGCATTGAGTAGGTACTGAAAAGGGCCATTTGACTTCAGTCGCACAGAATCTGCTTCTAAGTTTAAAATGGTACTAAATAACTCTGACTCTGCCTAAAGCAACACCAGCTTCTAGTTGCCCTGTTACACCTTACCCTTATCATGAAGAGATAAATATCGTCTGTCTATCAGACCCATGCACACAAGTGCTGTCAACCAGGTGCCATTCAGGTGCCAGTTATAAATACTGGAAGTTCAAAACAAGTGAATATCAACAAGAATATGCAGCAGGCACATTTTAGGGATTAGGGTATGTCGGAGTTATTTTGGATTCAAGACAAAGGTAAAGACTATGACAAAGCCATGCAGTCTGTAAAATCTGCAGCACATGTTTTGTATCAGTTTGGACTGTTTATTGAACTTTCCCACAATAAATTCAGTCAAAAAAATCATCTGGCTGAACGTATCACAATGTATCGTGACATATCGTATCGTCTCCCCTGTATCATGATACGTATCGTATTGCCAGAATTTTACCAATACGCATCCCTATGACTGTAGTTGTTCCATTTTACTTCAGGTTTACTGATGCTTGCTGGCTTGTGACAAATCAAACATGATGTGCTTCCAGATTCTGTGAAAGCAGTCTTTATCTCTCTTGGTGGTCATAAAGAGCTAGGAATGAAACAATGTCAGAGGGAGGAAATTATGCAGCCAGACTTCCAGCAACATGAAGATGATTAATGTTTGGCATCATCAGCAGAGAGGAGCAGAAAAATATATGTTTAGTCAGGCTTCACTTTGTACCCAATATATAATGAACTCCAAATGATCTTAGTTTTATTCTCATAAAGGTCATAGCACAAATAATCGCTGATAAGCAAGCTTTTATAGCTGCAAAATACAAGTTTAGTTAAAACACACAAAGCCAATTAAAACCTAAACAAGCATGAAAAAATAGCCTTTTTAATTAAAGTTCGACACTTCTGAATTAGACCTCGAGTCCTCCTAGTGTATCAATGTTTATTACTGCAAGGATCCAAGGACATAATCACTCTCCTTCACTATCGTAGGACTGATTTCCAAGCTTTCACCCCCAAGGCAAACAACGGTTTGCTAAGTCAGCCGAACCAGCCTTGTTTTTTCTAGAGCCACATGTTATTCTGACACAAGACGTGCTGCTCTCCAAGTGGCAGCTGTCCAGGCTTTTGGTTTTGTTTTACTGATAAATGCAGCTCTCACTGTGGACAAACAGCCCTGCATTCAGCAAACAGACAATTCAAAGACTCAGTCACCCACACTGAGAGGAGCTTCTACTGAAACGGGCAGTTGCATAACATCCTTGTATTATATGCACGGGGATGAAGAATTTAACTCCAAATAAGATGTAATTTTAAAAACTGCAAATGTAAAACTTCTAAATTGGTTGAAAATATTCTTATTAGATCTTAAGAGGGCCCGTTAGCTATAATCCAGGGTTTAGAGAAGGACTGATGGCCTGGTGTTTCATCCCAGCATCCTGCTCAGCTTGAGAGTGAAGAGTTGTCTCTACAGTACGGCTCCTCACACTGTAGGCTTCATTTAGTAATGACAGCCCACAGATTACATAACTCAGCCACTGCATGGCCCTCAGGCCTCCACTATGTGCTACTGTAACCACGAGGCTGTCAGAGACCCCATCCCCCCTCACCATCAAACGCTGCACGGTTAAAGTCGCATTGTTCCTCACTCTGGGAGGCATTCGCTGGCTGGTTTCACACGTATTGTTTTAATATAAAGAAACACATGCATAAAAGTCAGAACAATGGATTAGTCGCTGCACAAAAAAAAGCCCAAGTGAATGGCATGATGGTGAAATCTCACGCATTGCAAAACATCCGCTGAGTCAGGAGATTCTTAAATGAAAAGAGGAAGAGGCACGCCGTTTGAAAAGATCAATACATTCAGGCAGTTTGGAGGTTCTTTATTTATTTTGGTGTTGTTTTGCATCTAACTGTACACATGGGATATTTCAAATGAAAACAAAAGTTTGTGTTTATAAATGGTTGGAAAAAAAGATGGGACATGTTTATTCTCTTCTTTTAAAAAGGAAAGGGAGAGAAAAAGACACGAGGGCTCAATAAATCCTCAAAGAAACAATGCCGAGATGGCATCAAGACATATGAGCTGTAAAAATGATGAATGGAGTGTGAACGTAAAAGCTCAGAGTCCATTTAGTCAAACATTAAACCCTTCCATCCTTGCAGTCCATGACAAAGATACATAAAAATAGATCTCTATAAATACACCTCTAATGGTAACTTCTGAGGCAGTTGGAATTGACTCCCACCGACACGTCTTTAGGAGACATGTTAGAAAAGTCCTATATCCTAACACACACACACAATTATCATGCTGGTGTTGAGTAAATATCAGATTCTGCAACTTATTTGATCTGAAAGATTACAGCTTTGATGTGTCATCAGAAACAGCTCTGGTTGCACGTGGTTGTGATAAAAAGAAGTAGTGGTTGCTAACCAGACAGAGTCTTAAGAAAGAAGACAAACAAACCAGCTGTGTCTGCAAATTAAATAGAAAAGGAGTTTTTTTTGTTCTTTAGAAGTGAAAACAGATGATTGAGAGCTGAACTTTTAATATCTTGGAATGGGAGTTTTCCCCTTTCCATCAAATAAATTAGGTTTTTAGTGTGATCAAAGGGAGGCAACAACCTCCTTGTTACACAAAAACTCTGTTGGAAAAAAATGTAATAAATAAATTACAAGAATATAAACCATTGACTGTATAAATAATGGACGGACCCTCCGCGCCATCATCCGTAGGTTTCTGAAGAACTGAACTGAAGCCAAGTGGGCAGATCCCGCCACCGTCATCTTGGTGAACATGTTTATTCCTGCTCTGAAGTTGGCAATTTTAACATAGGAGTCAATGGGAACTTGCTCCTTTCTGGAGAAAGCCCCTAGTAAATGAGGGGGGGATGTCACTTCCGCATTGGCTTCACTTTGGCAGGTGGATTTTGCTCCTTGGGGCAAACACATCAAGGGATCTTCTTTTATTAGATCATTCTTGTAAAGAGTGGGACATAGCATATGTCTACATAAACATCCAGGGGAGTTTGAGATGATCGACCTTCCAAGACCAACATGGGGAGCCAGATTCAAATAATTGTTTTGGTACAGGCCAGAGCATGTTGCATCTGCCTTAAGGTCTCTCAGTGGTCTCGAGCGACGCAAACAGCCGAATTGAGGTCAATTTCCACCAAGCCAAGCTGAGAACTTCACCAACTTCATGGACGAGTTAAAAACCACAGTCAGTTTGCTGGTCAGAGCATCCAGCTTATGATTTTGCTCGTGCAACGCATGAGTCTGAGTGTTAAGAGCACGACACATCCATTCGTAGAGGTCCAGCAGCTTGTCAATTATTGCTGACAGCTTTTGAAATTTGCAATACACCAGGAACCAAAGAGCAGAAACCCGATTATCATGAGTCCAATTAAATAAATATCTTCTACGTCCTCCACAGACATTAGCGACAGACACATGATCTTCCACTTGCCCCAGGAATCCATTACGTATCCAGCCGAGTGCATTCCGTCAGGACAGGAAGGCTCCCCTTAGCCATTATTCGGGTGGAGAAAATTTGATCAATTGCATTTAGAGACCAGCTGACCAGATCCATGGTTGATAAAAAGGAGGAAAAGAAACAGAAAAATCCAGAGAGTCACTTCAGATAGAATCACAGGACAAGAGCAGGCAAAAACAGGGTTAGGAGAAGGTAAAGAAAAAAGCATCTGTCCTCGATGAAAGCAGGAAGCAAAACAAGGCACATCTAAGGAGATATTTAAAATGATAATTAACCAGATTATTCTGGTGTCTAAAAGAATCGGGGCGAGGGGGCATTCATGCTGAGGGGAGAACGCTGCTGATGAGAGGACTGACATTATGAAAAGTGAATATCAAGTAACAATAATTTCCACATGAAAAGGAGAAATGACTCATCATGAGCCCTTTGGACAAACTGTGACCTTTCTCCAAAACTTTGGGTTAATTTGTGACTTTTTCAACACAAAAGGTTTATTATGAGAGTATTAACATGTAAACACAGAAGCCCAGAGTGGAATAACTTTACTACAACTGGGGATGAATTTAAATTAAATACAGGCAGATCCTTGGATTAGCATAATTTTGAAAATGTAACCAATCTTTATGAGCAGCAACACTGGAACATAAACCAATAGTCTTATTAAATGATAATTACAAGTAATTACAACCAAAATCAGCACACTTCTTTCATCAATGCTGGAATCACTGCTATTTCTGGCTTGTTTTGTGTGAAAACACACAGACGTCGTGCTGAACCACCTGTTCTGTGCTGAAACCATCAAGACTGAAAGAAACCATCTTCCTGCTCAACCCATGTGCTAAAAAGGGAAATAATTCCATTTCAGCCTAAATCTAATCTATTAAAAAAACCAATCTGGTGACCAGCTTAAACCTGTTGAGTATAAAATTACTTTAGAAGACATGAAAGTGTGTCAACATCAGAAGGAGAATTAATAGGGGTGTTTTACCCGATCGCATACAGAGAAAGATGAATAAACTCATTTAAACGCAAACAGCAGAGAGACAAAGGGGTGTTCATTAGCTCTCACCTGAGAGGCAGATGAAAGTCATGTAATCTCCCTGACCACCAGTGGCCAAAAAAGGGATTTTCTTCTTTGTCCTCCGCTTCACCTGTACAGCAGCAAGCATCTTCTCATCATGAGGCGTGAAGAGCTCCTTGTTGATGATCGACTTGGCACTCATCTCTTAAAACAGGCGGGGAGTGAACGGCTTGCAAAGTCAAAGTGGAGGAGTCCAAGTTTCACTGAAGAGAAGGAAGGAAACAAAAGCATCAAATTAAAAGTTGAAACTCAGTTTTATGCCTCAATCAGCCAGAAAATTTGCAACTCAAAACCATGTGTTTCAGAGATGGCACAAATGGAACAGACACCAGGTCAAATAGAGCTTGATCTGACTATCAGAATCTTATCAGGACGTTTGTGCCAAAAAGAAAAAAGTAAATAAATTCCTCTATAGATGCTAAACACATAAAAAGTCTTCATGACCCAGCAGACTTGTTACTATTCAGCAGACTCAGGAAATTTGACAAACTGTTACCGGCAGCAAAAAATGTGACACGCAAACCATGGGAGAAAGTCAATAAATGTGAGTGATAACGATTTTAAAACAATCCCTGGGATTAAATGTATTTATATCTTATTGTGTGCATGTACTCAAGATTTTTAGTTAAATTCAGAAAAAACAGAATATTATTAAAGATCAAGTTTTTTCAACACAATTGCAGTGGTCTCTAGTATAAATGAATGCCTTTTGAGTCGCCTTGTGGGATTAAAGCTCTGGCGCTCCTGTTTCAGGAAGTACAAGTGAGCCAGAGCATTGGGGAGAAGAAGACGGCAGGATTTAGGGTCATATTTCCTGATATTCGGACATCTAACCTCTGATTGGCTAACAGCAACGCAACTCTACCACTGACTCCGTTAGCTTTGCATCAATGTTTTATCTCCACAAATAAGCCTTCACATGAAAGTCTTCACACACACACAACTCATCTGAACTTGTCAGACTTCTGCTCATAAACTTAAAATGACGAGAGAAAATAAAAGGTTCCTTCGACAACATCCAGCATTACTTTTTACTGTTTCACGGCCATCGCGTTCCACATCATATAATGTTTTGCCAATGTTCTGGTTGGAAGCACTACCACTCACAGATGAAATAACTGCAGCTGAAGTCATTTACAGTGCTGGTACGTCTCATTGATACGGAACAGCAAGCATGTTTCTATTATTGTAAACCAACATCTACTAGTCAGTTTATTTTTTAGAGACTGGGGACACACATAAGAGACTCAGCATGAAAGGGAAAGCTGTGCTTACTTGGTCTAACTATCTGCAAACACAGGATAGTAATAAAGAAGTGTGTTATTTAGGCCCAAATGCCCTCCTGAGGCCCATAGACTCTCACCACCTCAGCCGCACATTTATCTGAGACGTATACAAATCCACAACCACATCCCACAATGGCCACCTTACTGCTGATAAACCAATATGAACGCCTCGACCCACAGAAGAATTCATTTAGAGCGAGAAAGACTTTATTGTAGATTACTGCTCATAAATGTCATGTTCTTTTGTACAAAAATAAACAATCAGGCTCTAGGATGTGAATATGAAAGAAAAAACTCCCTAAAAAGTTGCCAAGATTCTGCCACTGATGACTGATGATGATTGTTAAAGTGGAATAGCATCAGGAGGA
Organism: Aphyosemion australe; assembly: GCA_006937985.1. NCBI lineage: Eukaryota > Metazoa > Chordata > Actinopteri > Cyprinodontiformes > Nothobranchiidae > Aphyosemion > Aphyosemion australe. The sequence goes on from SSNS01000054.1 coordinate 2,019,274, forward strand.
ACATTTAAACAGCAGGAAGATGTGAAAATAAAAAAAATGGTTGTAAAAACTGGGTCTGGTGCACTTTAGAGCCCAGATAAAGATTAAAGGATACAAACAATGCAAGTTAGCTTTGTGCTGGTGACACCAAAAGCCTCAGCGTTGTGAATGGCAGCCATTGTTCATGTGCTGAGCTGCTAAGGGAGGGGCTGTGTGCTCGTCTTTCTGCAGTGACACCATTTCTATAGATGCTGAGCTAAATGAGATCCTAAATGTTAGACTGTAGCAGTGTCAGATAGGGTTGGGCAGTCATACAAAATTACCAGGGTTGGCTGTGGCTTTAGGGGAAGAGCAGATGACTACCAACTAGAGGGTTGCTGGTTCATTCGCAGCTTCCCCCACCCAACATTCCTTTGAAAAGGGATTTACAAAACTATTCTTGTTCACAGTATACATTAGTGCATTGAATATCATTGCATACCAAAAATAACTAATTACAACTAAATAGATGAATGAATTGTGAATATGAAGCAGAAAGACACACTGTGAGAATCAACATGAACATCGCCAACCTTCACACATCTTTCATTGTTTTTATTTATTGACATGGTAAAAACGATATCGATAAGAGTCAGAAATTTTGATTACGATAAATTTTCGATTTATTGCCCAGCCCTACTCCGTACCCACGCAGACGAAGAAGAACAAGTCAGGCTTAACTTGCCACAAACCTGGAAAGCAACTTGCTCTGTATACAGAAATTACAAAGGACCTCCCACCACTACGCACCATGTTCAGCTCACCAACTGGTTCAAGACAAAAAATTAAATTGACCAACTACATTTTCGGGTAAAAATTAATAAATAAAAATCATATTAAATTGCAAAATATTTGCATGATCGATTGCTTTTTGATTTTCCTTATATTTTTAAGATTTAGTGCCTTTAATGACTCATACGGAGCTTTGCTGAATGACATCAATTCATGACTGACATATTTGTTCTGTGGCAGGACAACCTAACTTCAAAGTATACAGACATGAGCATCATGTTCTCCAAACATTACAAACTGTTTCAATATTCTGAGGTCAGCCCAGACTTTTGAATGCTGAACTAACTAATCTAACTGTAATATTCACCTCTTGTTGTGTTTCAAATGGACAGAGACAACTGCAAGTGTTTATATCTTAGACTGCGTACTCTTAACTATCTGGTTAAACAAAATCAAATAAAAAACAAGGTTAACTGCTGAAAAAGCAGCTGGCCTTGTAGCAGTCTTGTAGCAAACCAGCACAGTGGAATTCCTCTCTATGAAATCTCTAATCCGTAGCAACCTTTTCTTTTCTACACCATCCTGCAGCTAAGAGGAAAAGGCTGAGTACATCTCCCCTCAAGCTGTCACCAGCACATATCCCGCCTCAGGTGGCCCAGTGAAGCATAATGAGGGGGAAGGGATAAGGAGATAGGGACATGAGAAAGAAAACAAGAAGCAGGAGTAGACGGAGGAGGGAGAATTACAGAAACCTCTAGGCAGTGAAATGTAGTCAGCCAGTGCACAGCTTATGGTTTGACTTTGTACCGACTTATGCAATGGCTGAACAGTTGTAGCCAGGGAACTACCGGGGCAGTGAAAGCACATATAACTAACGGCAGCTTATCACCCCATTTTCACGCAAATCCCTTTTCAGAACACTTCATTAAGCAAGGCTGTGTATTGTGAGGAACAGTGCTGTTACTCTGCATTCCTTTACTCCACTCTCACTTAGCGGGCTGGCGTTAAATCTGTTCAGTCGGTGCTTACTGCTCTCCTGGGACAAGCAGGGTCTTTGAGTTAGCCTGTAGAGGTGCTCCTTGAGCATGAGCACATTCCTGCTCTGGAGGCTGGGCAGAAGCAAAGGAAATGGACCTAAAAGATGGATAGGAGATAATTTGATGTGCTGGACTGATTGTGTGTTTTTAATTTACTTTGGAGAGAGATAAGAAAGAGTCCCAAAGGCAAACCAACAGCTGGTGCATCCAGGAAATGTCTATCCAAGTCCAGATGTAGTACCAAATATATTTACTCCACTGCTCGTGTTCTTAATCTAGTAGTCGTTTTAAAGTAATTGGTTGTAGACTATGAAGGACAATGTTCCTAAGTGGAAAAGTGTTTTTTGCAGTATGGTTTAGGTTTAGATGTAAGTTAAAGTAAACCTAAAATAAGTCTAGTTAGATTCAGTAAATCTTGGTGAACACAAGGGAGCACATTTTTTGTTATTTTCCTGAGAATATTTCTACATCACAAGTGGAATTTGTTACCACGTCAGGATTTCTACAAATCGCTTCATACAGACATGACCAGTCTAATCTTTCTTTCTGTACCATCTTATATTTCCATATTTAAACAGCAATAACACCCTGAAGTAGAGGTGGGCAATATACCGAAAATGTATCAATGTCGTAATCGATTACCAATGTCATTTTGCCCATATGGGAAAACAAATGAAAAGATGGGTTTAGGCTGCCAATGTTCATGTTCCTTTAAGATAATGTTCTTAAGGACTGTGCAATGGTCATCTGGTCTGTAACAAGAAGGGAAAGACATGGAAATAGAGGACGATTCAAATGCTGAAGTAGTGAGCGGAGGCAGCGTGTAATGGCTGGCAGAAGCCAACAGCAGCAACCAAATCCAAGATGTTGCCAAACTGTTGTTGAAAGATTTTTGTGAGAATGGCCTTTTCCTCAACCAAATTTATCACTAGTCCAGGTACCATACAGGTAGTTACTGTATAATTTCTTGTTATCAAGGTGAAATGCTCAATATATGGTGATATTGATGTGAGGCCATAATGCCCAGCCCTACCATTAAGGAGTGCTCACTAACTTTCATGTCAAAGTTTGCAAGGAAAACAATACAGTTGTAGATGTGATCAAATAAAAAGAGCATTATGGGCAATCACTTGCAAATATTGCAGGACCTAATGCAATCAATTATTGCTCTGGATATATGTTGGAGACGACTCCCGGCTAGAATGAAACCAATCTGAGCTCGGTGTGTGTAAAATTGACTGTGGGGAAGTCATTTTTCATTCAATAAGATGAATTAGCTGTGACTGCAATCCTGACTGGGGTTGTCTCCAACAGTTAATCAAATGTAAATGTAGATGTAAATGTTGCGTTCTGAAAATAATTCGTCCAAATCTGTCCAGTTATTTGTGAGGTAGGTTGCTGAAAGTCTGAGTTGACCCTGAAGGTTGAGGGCTAGTATATTTATATTTACAGTACAACATATTTTGTGAGCCTTGGACGCATGATTTGAAATTCAGAGAAGCGTTTCTCTTGAAAAGAGTTGTTCAGTAAACATACTGATCTGTTGAACTGGTGTGTCAACAGACCGCCCCCCTGTAACTATCATAAAAGTATTTACTGTGTGCTGACCAGCAGCAGAGAACAAGAGCAAAATTGTTGAACCCGAACTCAAAGCACGGTGTCGACTAAAGACAAGTTCTGATTTCCAAAGCAGCTTAATAAGAAAGAACAGAACAGAATGGTCTGGCAAGATAAGCCATCAGATGAATATATTGTATTCTTCAAGCAGTTCAGATCTTCAAATTCAATCCTCCTACTCATATTTGACTGGCTTTGGAGACTTTTCTCTCATTCCTCACTGCTTGTTCAAAGATGCATGAAAGACATAAAACACTTTGCTTCATCTGCAGCTTCTCATCTGTGTCTTTTTCTGTTGACTTAACGCTCTGAACAAGACCTTGAAAGAGAAACGGAGTTAATAAATAACGCCCACAATGCACCAGTCTTCACGAATCTTTGGAGAGTGACATCATTCAGTAATGTTTTGAAACATCACAAGAACAGATGGTGAATGTTACTTCTCATAAAATTATGCAGTCTGTCCTGTTGTGTTTGAGGTGTCAGACACACCCAGTGATAAATTTGATCCAACAGTGGGGCAACACATGGCTGAAAACAAACTAAACTCAGTCTTGAACGACGTGAATTATATTTGTCAAAAACAGCCATTAAAACTAAATATTGCTGTTTATTTTGTACAACAACGTGCAGGTATTTCACAAGTTTAAAAATATAAAAGTCATTTAAGAACAAGACTGTCATTTCCTGCAATGCTGCTGAAAATTTGCACTTCAAGAAGTTTCTGTGTCTCTAATCCATAATTGGCCATTTTGTGAGATTCTCCTGTTATTTGTAGGCACTTTATCTTTGATGGCAGTATTACAGAAAATTGCCTGAAAGTCTCTGATCAGACAGCTTTGGGATGAGTTACAAAACATGGATACTTTTTCTGAATGCCTCGCTCATTTATACCTTTCATAAGAGCCTCAATTTAGTCCCTTCAGAGACATGCAAGCCATCAGGACCTTTATGTATGAAGATGAATAAAGGACAAGGTGAAAAATTAATAACTTGTGTTGCAGTGATGTCTGACTTTATTATATAAATAAAATAATACATTTAAAAAGGACATATTATGCATCCTTTAGTGCTGCCATGTGGGTCTATTCGGCCTCTATAAAAACTCCAAACTTGAAGAATTCTTCTATTTTCTGTTATTGTTTGGTTTTGGGAATTATGTGCCTAAAACCAGCCATTTCAAAAAGTCCCAAATGGGAAAATTAGAATAGAACCACCTCTCACATGCAAGACAGAGCTGCTACTGGAGGGGCAACGGCTCTACTCTGAGCCCCTCCCGGATCTCTGCCCTGCATCACTTTGTCTAGTTTTACATCCCGCGTCGCCCCGCCTCATTAAAACACATTATAATATTGAGCTTCTTACCTCGCTGAATCTTTCCCAAACACGCGATTAGTTTGTCCCTCCTTTCATTTAAGAATGTAAACTCCCGAACGAATTGTATCCAAAATATCTTCCTCCATCATTTTGTTGATGTGGCTGCCTGCCACCTGCTTGGAGCACACTTCGCTGGCGCTTTCTTTACGTGCCTATGTCATGGGGTCGTAGGTTATCTGCATGTTATGCATGACCGTGTTTAAATAACTGTCTTAAATATTGTGTTTTACAAAATTAAGCATTGATTAATGTCTTTATCTTCAGTGTGCATATCAATATAATATATATATATATTTGATGAACCCGCCCCAAACCGCACCGCACTGAAGTAATAATTTATTGACCCGACCCAATCCAAGCCGCAGGTAAGCAGCAGGTAAGCCGCGGTGTCCGCGGGTTGGAAGACAACCCACGCATCACTAGTGGCCGTGGCCAGGTCCAGCTTGTTTTTTTAAAGTGTCAGAGTCCTGAAACAGCTGATTCTGGAAGGTACTGAATTCGTTTAGTATAAAGCTGCTGAAATTGCTTTATGTGAGATGGATTTTGTATCAACCATAGAGCTATTATAACTTTTTTTAAAAGTCATAATGTGACTCCTTTAAGAGAAAAACTGTGTTCCAATAAAGTGACATACACTCACTGGTCACCTTAGTAGGTACTTCTTGGGTTAACTTCAGGGTTTCCTAAATTCTTCAAGTCAAAGATGTAAGAAACATATCAGAAGTTATGTTCAAGAAACTAGATTAAAATGATTTGAGCTTTGTAACGTGCTGCATTATCCTGCTGGAAGTAGCCATCAGAAGATGGTCTACTGTGGTCATAAAGGGATGAACATGGTCAGCAACAATACTCAGGTAGGCTGTGGAATGGATTCATGCTTTCATATTTGACACCAAATTCTGACTCAACTGAAGGTTGCAGCTTGAATCGAAACCAGGAAACAATATACCAGTCTCTAAATGTGGATCTCTGGTGATCCTGTGTAACTTGCAGCTTCAGTTTTCTGTTCTTCGCTGACAAAAGTGACCCACAGCGTGGTCTTCTGCTGTTCTTATGCTTCAATGCTCAGCATGCTGTGAGCTCAGAGATGGTATTCTGTAGACTTTGGTAGTAGTGGGTGGTGTATTTCTATCATCCCAAACTGCTTGTTTGCTCGTTCTCCTTCGACATCAAGATATTTTCATCCACTCAACTGCTACTTATTGAATATTTTCTCTTTTTCAGACCCTTCTCTGTGAACCCCAGAGATGGTTGTAGGTGAAAATCCCAGTAGATTAGCAGTTTCTGAAACACCCCATGTGGTCCCAACAGCAATGTCACTTCTAAAGTGGTCCTAGAATGCAGTTCATCTAAAACAGAGCTTTGAGCCTCTAAAAAGCATAAGAAATTATCTTTTGGCTTTCATCTGTCCCAGGAGCCCTAATACAGGCCATTCTAAAATGCCTAAACCAGCCTTGCTGTGAAAAGAGCTGTTTGCCCCTCCCACTCGGCCAGGACATGAATACGATAATGAGCTGCTTGCTGATTGGTTGGTTTCCCCAGAAGGCCTCAGACACTGGAGACAGGCAGGTTTGTTCCCCCTTATGACGTGTTAAGGAAGGCTTTCTCAGAACAGAAGTTTTTCTCATGCCTTTTTCAATTTTCTAATTTAAAGTAGGTCACCCAAGCTGTCTTTATTCAACAACAACAAGGAAATAGTTAGTTTACATTCTACGTCCTCTTTAAATGAACGTAAACCTCCTTTCATCTGCATCCTGATGCCCAGTTTGAATTTCAGCAAGTCACCTTCACTACATCTAGATGCCTAAATGCATGAAGTTTAGTGATGTGACATTCAAGAACGAATCAAATCTTTTGATTAGCTCTTCAAAGTGAACAATGAGAGCCGAGTCCTTGTAGAGAGCCATTCATCTTGTCTTCCAGTAACCCCCCACCCCACCCCGGACATCGTCAGAACGCTAACCCCCCGCACTCACGGATATTGGCAAGACATGTCGCTCAAGTAACCCCCCCACATTGGCAGAATGCATCACCCCCACCCCTTCACGGACGTCAGCCGGACACATCACTCAAATAACACTCTAGGGCTGGGCGATAGGGCGTAAAATCAGTATCACGGTATATTGAGGAGTTCACCTCGATAACGATAAATGGACGATAACTACATGTATGCACTAAAACAAAAGTTGTCCACTAGATGGGGCTGTCACGTGTATTACGTTGAGTCACGTTGTCATGTGACTTGAGGTGGTACAGCTTCTTAAAGGGACATGAACGTCGCAAACCTACACACATCTTTTCATCACCAAATTTATTGACATGGGGAAAACGATATCGATAAGAGTCAGAAATTTCGATAACAATAAACTTTTGATTTATTGCCCAGCCCTACCTCCCACCCTTCCATGGAGATCGCTCCGCTTTGTTCAAAAGAGCCGGCTCTTTGAGGTAAACAGCTCGTGAATGAACAGCTCCCTTCACAGAGTCATAAGGCCCATCACTAATGGAATTACTGCCATGCAACTGGTTGATTAGCTATTTGTGTTAACAAGCATTTAAAAGGTGTGCCTAAAAAATAACCAGTGAGAAGTCAAGAACACATTCTTAGTCTTTATTCTCGAACAGTAGAAGCTTCATTTCTCAGGGTAACTCAGCTGATGATGAAGGTTAGAGTGCCAAGAAGGCATGGACCAGCTGTAAATCAATGCATGACATGTCAAGCCTCCAAATGAGTTTATACTTTATAGGCCACCACCTTATAGCAGTAAAACATTCAAAGGGAACTGAGAAGAAAAGCAAATGCAATGCACTCACCAACCAATTTCTCAAACAGTGCAGGGATCATTACCACAATGATTCTGTTGTACGCCGAGGCCACAGCATGATGCATTAATGATACAACTCTGGATGTGCATTAAGCAAATGCAACAAATCTATGCCAGTGTACACAACCAAAAGACTTTGCATGGATTATGTATTTAGAGCAAAAAGAGATCAAACATAGAGATAAAGAAAAAAGAGGATAAATCAGCCATTTGTCTTATGTTTCTAATTTTCTATGAAGCGAATCACAAAAAGGTGTTGCATAACATCATTTCTGTGAAGTGATTCCAGCCTCAGAGATTTAGCTTACTCAAGGAATATTAGTGTCAATTTGTCAGGAACACCAACAGGGAGCTTTTTTCACTGCATGTGACCTAAAACAAAACATCTCTTCATGTCTGCCCTCAAGAAAATGTTTTGTCTTAGCAAGCGAGGTCATGGACACACAGGGAGGGAGCCAGCTCAGCTTCATGCTGACCATAAGTGGATGATATGGGGGGAGACAGTAGAAGCTTATCTTTCACGGAGTGCCAGAGCAAATTAAACCATCCTCTTCAGGATAAAAATAAGCATTTTTTTAATTTAAGTGGGTAAGTTGGAACGCCACTGGAGAGCCTTGATGTCACAGAGGTACAATCAGGGAGAAGTAGGGATTTTCACTGGTGGTTAAAGGTGGGAGGTTGTATTCTGGATGCATTTTTAAAGATTATCGCCTTATTTGACAATTTTACAATAAATCTTTTTATTTTAGACAGAAAATGTTTGACTGTTATTGTGCAGTTCTGCAGGAGTCCCAAGAACATAGATGTGGGTTGCAACATCTTTAAAAAATTGTCAGAAAAAAATAAGCAGCGCACATATTTCTATTTCACATCCCAACATTTATGATAGGAAATATGTCATTTTCAACCAAAAACATTTAAATTAGAGGCAGTAATATAACATCCTGTCCAGTAGCTTCCAATTAGGAATAGTTAAGAGCTTATTCTATGACTTTAGTCCATTTGGACTGATGATACAGGAGCACCACATCTATTCCAGTTGGACAACACCCAGATTTACTTTGGCTGACAGGAATTTTGTAGGAATATTTGCACTCGGGAGTCACTTATTCTGACAGGCGTCTAACTCTTTCCTTTCAAACATCAGATGATTTAGGCTTAAAACTAAATATGAACATATTAGATTTTGACTTATTTTCAAAACTGTTTATTTTAGCACCAAAACAACAAAAGTGCACCTCTAATAATTCAGTGAAGCTGACCACGTTTTTCTTTAATGATGTGAATCAGCAGAAGTTTGAAAAGAATCAGACTTATTAAAGCTTGGTTCCTTTATCACAGTAGCGCAGTCATGTGCGCATTGGTTTAAGCGCCCGCAGATTCCGCCGCAAAGTGGCCAAAAAACGATGTTGACGCAGTCTGTTCGTCTGTCACAAGCTCTGGGTGGAGGGTTAAAACACCCAAGAAAGTTTTCTTCTTAGTAGAAAACATATTTCTTTAATACTTGTCACTCACCGATTTGTTGGCGCGAGCCTTTTTCCACGTGCGGTCCTTATATCCTTATTTCTCCAGCTGTCAGTCCTCTCCGCAGCCTCTTCCTACTGGTAGCTGTCTCCTCGGACTAAACGGTAGCATTTCGTGCCTGACATCGCGTCGACTTCACGTCTGTGGTCGCTGTTGGTTTCTAAGCGGCGGGGGGAAGAGTTTGTTCCCCCCCTGCTGCTGCTGCTGTTTCCCTGAAGTCAGCCTGTCTGCTCGTGTATAAGTGTGTGTGTGTGTGTGTGTGTGTGTGTGTGTGTGTGTGTGTGAGACAGAGAGATTGTGTGTGAATGGGGAACCAGTAGCACACAAACGCGCGAGCCAATCACGTAGAAGTGTCACACATCCACCTCCTACTCTCTTAGTTTCTCTATAAAGTTGGTAAAGGAGGAAGAAAATTCCCCAAATTCCAAGTTTATTATTCATAGAGGCTCTGGAATGATGTTCATCATCATACAAGGTGCAGGGGTGGCTCTACAGTGGTACAGGCAAGGGGATCAACTGCCCCACCCCAGGTTGAGCTTTGCCCCCCACCCCAAGGGTGCATCATGAGACTATAGCCCTTTTTATAAAACAATGCCGCCAATTTGCCGCATCAGGCAAAAAGGTTAGGCAATAGCGGCGTAAAGGGGGTATGGGGGCGGTCTCTGCGCTGCCACGGACTTCCACGTATCTTGGACATAACTTGCTTTTTATTGCAATCGAAGCTGCATTCATTAAGTCTTTTTGACAATATGCTCCTAAACGTGTCTGTCCTCCACAGTCCCCGTGAACTGTCAGATGATCTGAGCTCCAGCTCTAACAGAGAGAAGATCCTGGAGCTCTGCATCGCTCCAGTTTACCATCTCAGCTGAGTCTGATTAAAAACGCAAAACTTATGACTGTGTTTACTTTCATTTTCAATATAGTTGCCGGCCGAAGCTCTGCAGTAACTCTCCACGTGACCATGAAACCACCCTCTGTTGCGCCAAGGCACAATGTGCATTCACAAGTCTGGTGTTGCAGCAATATTACTACCAAGCATGGCGGCACAAATGCCCCAAAATTCCTGCAACGTCATGCCGCCATGGTGCATTCATAAGACACACCATTGTGGCAATATTATGCTGATTTGCCAGCATGGTGTGTTTTATAAAAAGGTCTTATGGGGAGCTTAAAGCCGATTTATACTTCTTTGTTTGTGTCGATACGGAGACACGCAACGCCATTATGCGTCGGCGCAAGGGCTGTCCGACAGGCTCGAAGAGGCTGATGGAGACATGCCCAAATTTTTAACTATCCGCCAAAAGTGACAGAGAGCTTGTGATTGTGACCACTTCCTTTAATTTTGTCAACAGCACAGCCATTGTCCCCTCAAAAAATAAGAAGACCCCAAGATATTTAGCAGCAGACACGAAACAGATTAAAAAACGTCTCGTGGGAATAGTCCGAAAATATGAATGTTTTTTCACCTGTGACTGAAGGAGTACAAAGATATGCAGCAATCGTTTGATTTGTGAACGGAAATTATGGGAAACGTGGGTTTAGAGATGGTGACTGCATGAAGAGGTGGAGGAGAAAGTGGGGCAAACTTAAAAAGTCTCTAAAATACATAAACGCAATGCAAACACAGTAGTAAATGCACTATCTTGGACTGGATGCATGGCTGTAATGGTGGATACCACAGAAAAGCGCTACGCCCTCTGTTGTCCTGGCGGGAATTTGCTTTGCAACACTTCCCAGATGACGAAGAAGTCCAAAGGAAAAACTTCTTCATCAATGTGAATGCACGACTCCACACTCGAGCTGACGGAGAAGTATAAATCAGATCTGATTTGTAGTCTTTTCATTACAATTTTTTACAAGCAAAGGAATCTCAAATTACATGACAGACATTGTCGAAACATATAATTATTTTTCATTTAAATTGAAGTCCAACATATGTGTCATTCAGGGCGTAAGGCAAAGCGGATTAGAAAATAACTTATAGCTCCATTCACTTCCATTCACTTTATTTTTTTCGTTCAGGGGACCCATGAGCCGACCGGAAGAGGAGAAGATGGGCTCCCTATACAATCAGAACAGTGTTTCTCTCTTGAGAACTCTGACAAACATGGCACTGATGTCTTTACATTACCAGTTTAGGGAGATCTGCAGAGCCTGAGGCTAACGGCGTAACAACAGAGGCTTTAAGTCCCGATGACACACCACAATATGACTTCAGTGGTCCAAAAATACCTTAGCAGCCTGGTCTGTGTGACTTACTCACACTGTTTATGCAAAGTAAAACTAAAACTTTCCCATAGATCCCGCTCTAAAAAAAGTGCTTACTTGTTTAGACTTGCCCATACGAACAGAACATTTCCAAGCTCTGCCTACATTTGGATGCATGGGAGGTAACTATACTCAAAACTGACGCAATAACTGACTTCAGAAACCTGCTTCAGTACATACTGGAGAGTGTGCGAGTATTGTTTTCATTTTCTGGATGTGAGTCAACCAAATTCCCCACAGAGCTGTAATTCCTCCTCTGATGGATTAGGCTCCGTTTTATGACCTCTGTCTTTCTTTTGGACAGAATTGGACACTTACTTCACCCGAGAGAGTTTGGTTTTAATGTGCTTCTGTTTTTTTGCCTCAGGGACTGTGCAACCTCTTATTACCAAGTTAAAGGAAAAACAAATAATGATGTAAGGCAGTTCTCCACTGATGAACACAATATTTTTACCATTACTTCAATGGCAGCTTAGGATAACAGATACAGTACATTCCCATTGGCAGATTTCATTTTTTTCTTTATCTTCCGTTAGAATCATATTACACTTGTTTTTTTAATTCCTCTCTTCAGCAAGCTGTTCACCCATCTGGTGCTGCATGTGGAAATGTTTCATTTCAGGAATTTGGAATGGGAAAAATAAAATATTTGCACAATCCTCTGAGACTACCTGCAACGACGTTTTACTTCAGACAATCCACTTACAAAGGCTCTTCAACAGAGAATAAATCATTATATTTGAAGGGAAAAAGTGAAGTGCTTCTGCAGTGAGACCTGCGGGACAGCAGCGGGAGGATTTTCTGAAATGTACCTCTGTATCCACTGTAGTGACTCACTTTTTCCAGGTGGATGGAAAATGAGATGGCGGTGCTAGTGTGGGGGGATGATTCACGCACACAAGCTGAGAGGGTTAAAAAGGACATGAGTTGTTTCCTGTTGGTGAGTTAGTTCAGGAAAATCTCCAGAGAGGGTCCAGTTCAGAGGTTTTCTCTGACTAAATGAGCAAAACATTAAATCAAACGGTGCTATCAATCTAAAATAACATTCATGACTGAGTTCAAAACAGATGTGTCAGAAGCTGTTGCTCAATTCATTGCTGAGCTTCTGGATGCGTGATACATCCCAGAGACTGAAACACTGTCAAGGTTACGGTCATCTGAAATTTTCAAGTTGTGCTGTAGTACTAAAAACAAAAACAATGGAAGAAAAGTGACCAATCACAGTTAAAGTATATCATCAATATGGTTACAAAATAGAGTATGTTTCTGGAGATACACTCAAAGGGGACATGTTGTGAATTTTCTTCTGAAGGTATAATAGATTTATGGTGGATATAAAACATGTTGATGAAGTTCTTTGCTCAAAATCTCTCTCACATAAAGCGACCTCAGCAGTTTTATTCTTGACATTTTCAGTACCTTCCAGAATGAGTCATTTCAGGGATCTGTCACTTTAAGAAAAACAAGCTGGAGTGGCCACGCCCACCTATCCACGTTCAGGTTGCCGTAAGCTCAAAAGCCCCGATATCCGGTTGGGGCTCAGAGAAGAGCTGCTCCTGGAATGTGAGAGGTGGTTCAAATCTAATTCTTCCATTTGTGACATCACAAATGGGGACTTTTTGAAACTGCTTGTTTTAGGCACATAAATCCTAAAACCACACAGGCAGAAAACGACTCAACATTATTTTTTGAAGTTTGGAGTATTTATAGAGACAGTAGAGACCCACTTGGCAGCACAAAAGGATTCAAATGGTGAGTTTTGCATAATATGTCCCCTTTTAAAGTACTTGTAAACTATTTTTGTGACTTTATGTTTCAAAACAGCACGGGTTCAATCAACTCTATTGTTTTAAATCCTAAATTTACGATGCCATATGCAAGATTTAACTTGCATTTTTAAACTGGTACAACATCAGTCTTATGCTTTCTAGGTTGTTGAAATCTGTTAATAAACTTGTAATAATTTACCTCTTACTAAAAATAATAAATAATAATCTTTGCTAATTACTCAGAAATACAATCACTGCCTCCTTCATCTTGTGCAAAAGGACTTTTTCCCCAGGACCACATCTTGTTCTCCTCAAATCTTCACACATCTCAACAAAACCTTGGGAAATCTTGAAAAATATAAACATCCTTCCAGCCTCTGGCTTTTCTGAGGGAGTAGAGCGATCTGGTCTGATCAGGAAGAAGTGAGGTGCCTCAGTCTGGGTTGAAAACACATGGATCTGACGATAGAGGAATGGAACGGAGCGAGGAAGCCCTTTGCTCCAAACTCTGGGTGCTTCTCATCTGATCAGACAACCAGGTGGCTGCCATATTACCCCCACACACATCTGTATCCGGTGCACTAATCAAACACTGATTTAGCTGGTTTGAAGCTTGCTTTTCAAAATGTGATTACGGAAAGACTAAGTATGAAGATGTTTCAAAAACAGTCTAAAAGAAGGAATTCCATTTTGTTTTAATTCCTCTGCTTCATGCAGAAAAGGATCCGTGTGTGTTTTTTGAAACTTGGCCCATCCAGACACACGGACTATGTGTTTATGATAGGGTGCGCCTCAGATCTCTTGTTTAGATTTCTCTTGTCAAGCAACGAAATCTCTTCATGTGTGCGCTCTTGGCTTATGTAAGCTTCAGATTGTTGAGGCAGATCAAGTGTGAAATAAAGAAATATTTAAACCTCATACTTGGAATTGATTTTGGCTACTATCTAATAAGAAGACACTAACATAGTTTAACCACACTAAACTCAAGAATTTGACTGATCCCTAAATTGCTTACTTGTACAAACACTTTGCTTTTCCACTGGAGCTCTGTTTATGCCCCTATCCATGTTCAGTTCTCATAGCAAGAATACGTTATTTTTCAGTTTCCACTTTAACATTGACAAATACTTATTGAAGAAGTTCAGGAAGGCCATGGAGAAGGACTTTCAGTTGACCTCAGAGAGGTTCTATGACCTTCTGATGATTTGGGATGGGAAAGCAGGACCCGTTGCAGGTTGTGATGGAGTTTTATCGATTTGTTTTTTTGCTGACCCAGATTGGGGATATTGCCAGAAAACACTTCAAGAATCTCCTTGTTATCCACTGAGTTCTTCACTGAGGAGTGGAGTCTAATGCTGCGTTCACACTGGCCATAAAGTATGCGTCGCCAGCGTCAAGTTTCAATGTTAAGTCTATGGTAAGGCGCTTCAGAGCTGCGTCAAAGTCCCTGCGTCGCTTTGTGAGCGTTGGTCGCGTCAAAGCTTGATACTTTTCACGTTTTTCAAGCTTTGACGCAAACGTCAAAGCGAGCAACGTTAGCAACGCAAACGTCAAGCAAGTTCAGCTAGCTGAACTTTCTGCGTCGCTTTACAAGCGTCAACCAATCAGAGCGCCAGTTGATACGTCACAGCAGAGCGAGGGAAGAAGACAAATTCATTCAGCAATGGAGGAGAAACTTATCATTGCCGTTTGCAACTATCGGGAACTGTATGACCCGTCTTGCTACGCTTACCGAGATCGGAATGGAAAGGACCTTGCTTGGAGGAAGATTGCTAGAGAACTCGGCGTGTCGGGTGAGTGATTTTTCAACGTTTATGCCGACATTGTCTCGATAGGATCCGCCATTGTTACAAACATCTGGCAACAGAGAGCCGCGCACGCGCTCTTTCCTCCCTTCCCCTCCCTGTGGGGCCAACGCAACCATCAAAGCAAGCTGCATCAACGCAAGCTGCGTCAATGTCAAAAATATATAGGCGTCAAAAACGGCATGAAGTATGCGTTGTTTGACGCATATGTCAAGGCCGGTGTGAACGCACCATAAGAACTAGCATGGTGTTACAGTGCCTTTACACATAAATGTTTTGTATTGAGATTTTCTCTGGTAATCCAACACAAAGTAGCACATAATTGTGAAGAGGAATGAAACTGATACAGGGTTTTCAAAATTTTAAGAAGATTAAAATCTGAAAAGTGTGGCATGCATTTGTATTAAGTCCCCTGGATTCTGATAGACTTGAAAATTGTTGATCACAGACTCTCCATTCAATCTTGGTGAGCTTGAACTACTTTGCTAGCCTAGAAATTGAGAGCAACCATAGTAGTAGCAAAAGATTTTGCTCTGCAGGTCGGTCTAGCCACGCTCCATTGTAGCCTCAGCGGATCATTGGCCCAAACGTTTTTGTGTCTTGCCAATCAAAGCACTCTACGTTCGTTGGGGCAGGCTTTTCACCAAATCTGCAATGGAGAAAAACAACAAAGATGGCGTCAGCTAAGGAATGGCACTTCTTCTTCTTCGATGGTGTATGGTGGACTGCCCCATTGACTGATATCTATAGCTATTAATACGTCACATTGTTCATTGCTTCGATTGTTCCTGAGATTGTTCCACATGCAATTGTTCTAATTCAAAAGAATTAGATCCTGTTCCAATTGCACATGGAAACAGTTTGAAAGACAACCATAGATTCCATCCTATGACTTGGTGGTTTCAATGGCTCGTGGCCAAACTATACATTTACATATTCTAGGATGGCTTGCTAGGCTACTATTCTGCAGCAAAGAATGGGCAAAGCTGGTAGAGGCGTAATCCAAAAGACTTGCAGCAGTAATTGCAGTGAAAGGTAGCTCTACAAAGCATTGATGAAGGGGGGCTGAATGGCTTAGTTCTTTCTATTGTTGCCTTGGAGCAAGAAGCTTGCAGATTCAAAACCCGACTGGGGCCTTTCTGTTTGAGGGTTTGCTTATGCAGGTTTTCTTCACGTACTCAAAACATGTATTGTGGCTCACCACCAGCAGCATTTGAATTTGTGCATGCGTGGGTGAATGAGTGTTGTGTTGTAAAGTGCCTTGGGGTTGTTCTAGGCCTCTAGAAGGCACTATGTATATGCATGCCATTTACCATTCTACTATGTTCAGTGAATTGACTACATTATAAACTGCTTCCCTGCATGTTGCTTAAGCTAACAGCATCAGCCAGAGAAATAACATAAAAGAAGAAAAGGCCATCTAGTCTTTGTACAACCAGTGCATGAGCTGTGTCCACGTTCTAGACACTAAGGCCTGGAAAATACTTGCTGTTTAACAACGTACCTGTGTTTAAAATGGCTGCGTTGATTTGAAGCATTGTTTGTGCGAAATTAACGCAAGGTGTTTGCACGCTACAATGTACAAGTAACCAGTAGGCGGAGTTGACAAAACGAGTGAGACACACTCACCATGGTCACTTCGTCTCTGGCTTAGAGGTCTTTCACACCATCTACAGTACTGCTGCTGTCTTTCTTTCTGCCGTGATCTCAAAATGAACCACTTACTGATCTTGTCTATTGACGCCATGTTTGTTTTGGTTGCATCCTACAAACCCAGGACTCTATCTGGTCTGAGTGCTCTACTGTGTCCCCTAGTGGAACACTCCAGTACTACATGCAGTGCAGAAGCAAGTATGTGAACAAAGACACAGCCTGCTGTCTGGGTCAACGCGAGGTTTAAAAAGCAAGTATATTCCTAAGTCATTTTTGTTCCCATGGTGGGTTGGACTCTACCAGGGCTGACCCATGTCTCCGACCCTGACAGGATCTCATCGAAGTTGGGTCTAATTTCTGCTTTTACAGAGGATGTGGACTAGTTAGTTCGTTCATGACATGACTTTCAGCATGCAGTTGGGTTACAGTCAAGTGTGAGGCTTTGTCTGCAGAAATTAAGTCTTTGCATTAGTCTGTCGTTGAAAAAGAAGGAGCTAACCCAAAAGATAAAGCTCTTAAAAGAATTAGACTCTGGATCTAATGCAGATTGAAATCTGCATCAAGGTGGCCAGGCTCAGAAGTAGGGTTATGGTGAGGAGCTTCTCCTTATCAACAATCAAAAGTGGTTTGGGGATTTGATTAGGATGCTTCCCTGAAGATTTTCCAAACATTATCTACTGGGAAGAGACCCTGGGGCAGATCTAGAATCCACAGAGAGCTTTACTGTCTTGTCTGGCCTGAGAATGCTTTGTCTCTGGGGAGGGGCATGTCTGGTTTTCATCCTGGACCTGTCACATCCAGAGCCAGACCTTGGACATGTGCAAAACATTGGATGGTTTTCAGTTTAAATCCGGGTTTGCAAGAAGATTCCGATGAGTTTCACCAAGCAAACAAAGTACTATTAAAAACCTTGTTTTGATTATTGTCTCACATCTCTACACTGAGTTCTGCATTGGCAGCCAAAACAGCCACACCCCCTTTGTTCAAAAGAGCTGTTACATTATGATAATTATCCATTTGATTTTTCAAGCACTTCTGGAGCTAGAAGGACTTGTAAATTCTTTAAAATGAAGCCAAAAGTTATCCAGAGTCAACAGAATCTCTTTTTTTTCCAAGGACGGCAAATTTGATTAAAGTTGAAAACAAATAATAACCATCAATTATCTGAATGCAAGTTCATCCAGAAGTGATACGTTTCATATTTAGATCATCTACAGCAGCTTGGTCTCTTTGATGAATATAAAGAACACATTTCTTCTGTGTTGAGATCTTTATTCCTAACGCAAAGCTCATTTTAAAACAACTAATCAATATTAATTCATTATTCAGAATCTTGGATTATGGATGAAGCAATGAGCACTCATTAGCATGATAACAGGAATATTGTCTCTATTTCATGTAAACAAAAAAATTAAACCCTACTTTCTTTTTCCAAATGATTTTATTCTGTTCTGTTTAAAAGCTAATTGACAGATTAGACTCACATTAATCATAAAACCTTTGAGGATCAGTTAAAAAACAAGCATCAGTGTAGTAAATATGCTAAGACGGCTTGAATATGTACCAGAGATGGAAATAACTCTTTGCATTTCACATTTGCATCATAATTTTAAAAAAGCAGCATCATTACAGTTTTTATTGCATCAGAACTGTTAGACGAGTGTGTTTTCATCAACTTTTGAATGCTGTTAGAAGTGGAAACAGTAAAATCATGTTAGATTGTGCAGCTCCTTATTTTAAGAATGTGAATCACTGAGATTTTTATAAATGTGAAACACATGAATCAATTTTCTTTTTCTTGATTTGCCAACATTATGTGTTTTAGAAAATAATTCAGCCCAAATGTTACTTAATGCAAGAGTAAAAACAAAAAAAAGTGGATTTCTGGAAGGAAACCCCATAATGATCCATTTATCTCCATCCATTTTCTGCTGCTTATCTGAAACTGGGTCACGGGGGCAAGAGCTTAAGCAGACTTCCTAAGATTTCCCTCTTCCAACTCCAGCTAATCTGAAGGCTTCCCTAGAAAAGTCCCTCTAACAAATCCCAGGTTTGTATTGGAGTGTCCTCCTTGAAAAATCCTTTACTTCCATTGAAGACATTCAGAAGTCATCCTCACCAGATGCCCAAACCACCTGAAATAGTTCTTTTTGATGAGAAGGAGCAGCGACTTCACTCTGAGCTCCTCATTCAGTCCTAGAGGGTGAGTCTAGCCACTACCTCACCGAGCAGCCTCACCTGGCCAAGAGATAATGAGCCTCACCCTGGAGCCAGGCCTGGGGTACAATGCAAAAAGTAAAAAAAAACAGCCTTGTTTTTATACACTGGCAAGCCATAAAGTATATGATAATATACAGTATAGTCTGGCCACGGTCCATTGACGGCTCTCAGTCGTGGGGCGGGATCTGCGATTGTCTTTCAAACTGTTTCCGCATGCTATTGGATAACAAACAACGTGACATATCACCGCTACGGATGACAGTCAACGAGGCAGTCCGCCATACTTCATCAAAGAAGACGCAAATACGTCCTTTTTCTAAATAAACTTAAGTACCTCTATCTGCTCTTGACTCAAAGAAAAGCCCAAATCAAAATAGTCCAAAGTTAATGCCAAAGCCTTTTCAAACAAGTTGTCGCCATTTCTGTTTTTTCAGTAACATCCCGCCCACCAACAGAGGGCTGTGATTGGCCCACCAAACAGATAGAGCATTGTGATTGGACTGCTAAACATGTCAGCCATACACTGTCAAAGAAGATTTAACATCCTGCCCACCAAACAGTTAGAGCGCTGTGATTGGACGGACACCAGCTGTCCGGGGCTGCTTTGGTTCCAAATGGAGCGTGGCTAGACCAATCATTTTGCTTCGGTACTTTGGTCTACATCCTAGGCTATTGTTTTAAGGCATTTTATCTTATTTTTAGTGTAAAAATAAAATTCTCATCTGCAAAAACAGAACAACTTGAAAAAAATGTATATTCTTAAATATGATCAAATTTTCTTGTTTTGAGTAAAAAAATCTGCTAATGGGGTAAGCAAATGTAGCTTGGCTAGAAATCTTAAAACTAGCAAAATAATCTAACATTAGATTTATTTGTTAGTTTTTGCAGGTTTGCCAGAAAGCCTCTGGTACCTGTGACCAGAAAACCCGCGTGACGGCAGGCAGGGCAGGCAATTGTTAGGGGCCCTTAGGCCGTCTCACATGGGGCCCCCCCTCCTCCCTCCTGACTGATCTGTCGCATGCTTCCTCATCTGCTCACCCCCTCATCCGCTGCTCGAAAGGAGAAACAGCTGCACCGGACGACTCCACCAACTTTGCCGCACCACTCTGCTCTTATTCACAGCATCCAGCCAGGCACAGCTACACTGGACCTGCAGGTCATGCCTTAAGGGAAGGTGCTTTGTGGATTGGGTGACAGTCAGAAGTGGAAGCCTTGGCAGTCTGATCATTCATTGCTGAAACTGGCTTTAGGGGACTCATCATGAATCAAAACTTGTCCTCCGGGTTGTCCAGAAGTTAAGATTTCAGAGCTCCTTTCAGGAAATAGAATGTAATGGAGCCACACACCGCTGAACATCATAACCTAAATCCATCTCAATCAGCTCAGCTGAATGGCAGGTGTGTGTGTGTGATGTTCATAAAATAAAGTTTAGCACACATCAGTCATGATAAAGGGGGGTGCACTCAGGCACAACGTGGGAGTCTCGGAGTTTACAGTTTTTCATTTATTTCTTTGTCACACTTTAAATGTTTATTAGAAATGTCGCCACTAATCTCCAACTCACGAGTCAAACGAACAATTCTATTATTCTGTTTACATTTTCCTTGATTGCTGCAGCTTTGGGTCCATTTTCCTCCTTTTGCCCTGAATTTCCTTTGACCCCTGCATGTAATTGGCAGCGGTCCATTCTAATGTCATTGCAGGTTGACAATCCAAAGCAGCTAATTTCAGGCAATTGATGATCAGAGCCCCTCTGGGTAAGAAAGAACAAACACTCCAGGTTCTGGTGCTTCATTTGAAGGACAAGGAGCGTCTCTGTAATATCTGTCACAAAGGCTGAGCTACAGAAATAGACATTAAAGGAGAAGTCACAAGGGAGGTACTAAAAGTAGATGACTGTAAAACATTTTGTAGTTTTGCTGCGAGAGGTCTGATTTTCTACCAGCTCAATTTCCCCTCATATCAATAAAAACACAATAAAATCATAAACCAGGCTTCTTTTGCAAATTAATTCTTTCAGTTCACTTTATTCTGCCTATAAAGTCCCTCTCACTCTCACACGCCTCCACCATTACTATCGATTCTTGGAATCTTTTCCTCATAACATTTTAAGGATCCATCGGTCTTCTCCCTGTCAACTGAATAAGTGAGCAAACACATTAAGCTGCAGGCGAAAACAACTTCTTGTGCCATCACGGATAGAAAAAAATAAAATAAATAAATAAAGCAATCCGACACCGATTTGTTCCCAATGTATCCGTTGACAAAACCAGCCCTTTGAAATTGCATTAACTCCGCTGCCAAACAAGATTTTGTCAAACAAAACAGGTTTCAGGGCGTGAGGCGATGCAAATTACCCAATTTTGTGCTACAGTGCTTAAAGCCAAAAGGTCCCTGGGGGAATAAATGAATTACTGTAGAAATGACTCTCCCAGCAAACAGCCTGGGATTTAGCTGGAATGTGATATACCAAACTTCCCTCCGCTTTCACTTCCTCATGAGCTATTCTGCAGAAGGTGATGAAGCCTTGGCTCACGTTTCTCTCATTTAAATAAACATCATGTGACATGACCTCAGCAGCTCAGAGGACAGCTCTAGGCTCCACCATGAGACGGGTAATGACACGTCCTGTGTGATGGAGACTGGCAGGGTGAAGGACCTCGACTTGCAGAACTGGGAAGTGATGCAGCTGTGCCAGATGTTTTGTAAGGTCATGCATGTAGAAGGTGTCTTCTGGTGCATGACCCCTTCTAGAAAATACAGAAAAAACTTCTTTAAAAGAAATCTGAATGGATTTAGCAGCTCCAGATTGTCTCCAGTGACATAAATAAAGACTCTGGTTAGTGTTTAGATTCGTTTCCATCCACCATGATCTGTCAGACTTTATAAGAATGACATGCAGATGTGAAAGGTCTGTTTTCTATTTACATGTTCTATATTTGAGTTTCATTTCTGGCTTTCAACGCAGGTTCTTTGAAGATCTGCCTGTTTAAGAGTTGATTTCTTATTTTCTTGGCCTTTTGTTTAATGTGTGTCATCCCTTTGCTTTGATTTTTGTCGTTTTTATTTGAAAGCACAAATTCTAAGTCCTACATTCTCCCCACACACACACACAGTCCTAGTTCCAGTTTTACCACCTGCATCCTCTTTGTCATGATCTTCCCCAGTATTAAAATAAACTATGCACATATAAAGCAAACATAATGAATCTTTTTATATTTTTGGCCCATTTTAGTAGGTAATTTTTGTTTATGTGGCACAGCGGATTTTACGATTAGTGTTTTGTTGCACTGCAGGATCATAAAAGTTATTATTACCATAAAAACGTCTTTGTCATATTTTAAAATGTATAAAACAGGACTACAACAAAAGTGCAATAAACATCTTTAAAAAGTCGTAAGACGTCACACAAATAAAAAAAATGTATATTTTGGTCAATATTTTCTTTTTCTTTTAATTTGTTTTTAAATTATTGCTACATTAGATGATTTATGACTCTGGATGAGATAATTTTAAAATAAGTTTATTTATTTATTGTCTTGAATTTCCCCTCTGTATCTGTTTGTCAGTATAACCCTTATTAGATTGTTATGTGATGATCAAAAACAGCCTATTTGAGCAATGGCTCAAATATTTAGGTAATATAAAATAAAATATATAGGGACAAATGTTTACCAGCATGAGTTTGTAGTTCAAGACCAATAAATACACATCTACATCTGATAAACACACACAGACATTCATACAGACATAGAAATGATGTTTTTTAAAGTTACACATTTTTGTATTAAACAGGAAAAGCATAAAGACATTTCTGAATAGAAAAGAGGATTTTAAAGTTTATCAGCAGATCCTCTGTGATGGCTGACGTTATCGCTTGTTTCACTGCAAGCAGGAGAAGAGGTGAATGTCAGCAACACTTTCCTAGACAGAGCTGCATGACATTAAGAGTGACATTAACCGTCTGTGCACCTCATGAAAGCCCAGCAGCCCTTTTCTTCCAACTGATCTATGCACTTCTAAATAGCAGCAGGTGCAGCTTCTTTAATGTTTTCACTTTCTGACACATAAATGAATTGTTCACGATCTGCTATAAACCCCACCTTCTCAATCTCTTTTCCTACATCAAGGCTTTCACCCACCCAGCATCCTCCCTAGAGATCTTAGGAATTTCACATTGTTGGGATGTCTTCCTTAGAAAACTGCGAGCACAAATGGTCAGATCCAGCTGGAGTTCTAAATATGGGGCGATTGGTTGAAATGATTTCTGAGAACCTATTGATGAGGTCAAATCTTCCCCCTCTAAAGCCTCACTTCTCATCTTATCTTAATTGCAGAATAAAAATAGTAGAAAAAGACGAATGTTTGGGGAATTTTGAAATGCGTTAAATTTTTGTCTCCATAGTTAGTGGCTTCCTGATTATCCTCAGTTGAGAGGAAAAGAGATGAGTTAGCTAATGGCTGGTCCAAACACAGCCAAGACCAACATGTTATGCTCTGTTAAACAAATTAACTACACTAGCTGTTAGCTCATCAATCCTGCAGGACATAAGCTTAGTTTCTCCAAACTGAGGCAGTCCAGAAAGCTTTCTAATGGGTAAAATCAAAATCACCTTTTACACAAAAAACACTTTTATGTTGTCCAAAAGAAAGAAAGAAAACCTTTTAAGTATGACAGCTTAAAAAACATCTACCATTTTTCCAAAGCTGCCTTTTCTAGCATCCCACTCAGCAACACCGTGGACACTAGGTGGGTTTAGAAGTCCACTGTTCATTATTGCCTCTAACACCTCCATCTCCCAGCTGATCAGAAGGCGACAGAAAGGTGTTCTCTTATCTAATCTTCTAAATGTGACACTTATTTTCTGCTGGGACATGGATCCACCTGGTTTCTCTTGAGTCTGGAATGCACCACAATAAAGGACCGTGTCATGGTGGAGGAAAACACACATGGTAGACTACTGTCCTCTAGTGGGGATATGTAGTTTGTGCATGTGAAGAGACTGATTTATCTTGTAGTAAATAATTCTGCAGCTATCATACCTCTTAGTATGCAGTATGATTACAAACAAATCCATCATTTATGGATTCTCACTGGTTTTTACGCAGAAAGCATCCTTCTATGCAGACATTACTTTATATTAACATAAGTGAGTTTATGTAATTGAAAAACTCATAATGGTGTAGATTGATGCAACAAAAAAAGATTTTACTCCACATCTGATGCTCATTTTTCCTCACTACATTGATGGCAGCACTCTGCTTTGACAGTTCAATCCACTCCACCCTATTGGTGAAATCTGCCCACCCATACAGAACAGACACATAGTTAAGCAACTCAGTGCTAAAAACACACATGGATACCAAACGATTAAGCTTTCGTTTCTTAATGATTATAGTATTATTTATAGCTCATGAAGTGTGCAATTAATAAAATGATGAAATGAGTTACAGAAAGTCTGATAAACATTCAGAAATGAGCCGACAGTTGCTGTCAAGCAGTGAGGAAACTACAATAGTACCTCCAATCAGTGGGCTCCCTTTGATGGCGCCATACACTGCAAGTATTGCACAATCTAGTCAGCCAAGTGAGGACATACATGCATCTAAAAACTCTAACCCAAAGTCTTAAATCTATAACTTTGATAAATAGTAAAAATAACTATTGATGATTCATAAATGAGATCCAGATTAAATCTGTTTACCTCTGCTTTGGCCAAGTATAATGTAAAATGGCTGCAGTGAAAGGCTTTGTTCTGAGTGAAACATGGTAGTGGAAGATGCAAGATTGTATCACAAAAACCTAAAAATTTAGCAAATTACTGGCAAATAAAATCACTTTGTAGATGTTTAGATTAAGGGGAATATTCTGGTATAAAACTATTAGCAACAAACTGGTAAAATATGTTTCGCACAAACAAAAATAATCAATTGCAAAAGAAGAAAAATCCAGAACAAAACATCATTGCTTGCACAGAATGAAGGAAATTCAATAAAAAGAACAGACAAGTAACCTAGTTTTCAAGATTATGCCAAGATTTGTTCAATAAAATATCAATTTTTAATGTTCTACATATCTGTCTACAACCACTTTATTTTGGTTGAATTTATTCCTTCATCACCACTCGCAGTATTACATTGAAAGGATCTCAATCGAAATTACGTGGTTTCTCCAGGGGTGTCCCTCAAGGCTCTTCTCTTGGGCCTTTGCTATTTTCAATTTTTATTAATGACCTTCCCTTGTGCTGTTCCTCATGCTCTATTCACCTGTATGCTGATGATGACACTATCTTGTATTGTTCTAAGCCCACCTTAGCAGAAATTCAGGAGTGCCTTCAGTCTAATTTTGACACCTTACAACATTGGCTAGTCCATAATAGACGTATTCTTAAACTAAATCTTACTCAGTACTTTTTCACAGACTGTAAACAAAGACTACATCCCTCTTCAGCCTTTTTGAAAGGAGAAAATTTGATAAGTCGGCTGAGAAGGAAATCTGTTTCAATGTAACTTTCCAACATTAGACCATTTTGTGATCATTTCAATGTAAAAGTTGTAAATATTTAAACAAAATAAATTGAAATAAATGAGGCATTTACCTATTCTTATCTGAACAAAAAAGATCAAGGCCAGAACCAACCGATTTAAATAAAAATTACTTTATTACTTTTTTAAAATAAATGCATTTTTACAGTCAAAAACAGAGCAGCAGGACATGCACAGCTGCTCCAGACACTGAAGGCAAACAAAACCAGAGGAAGAAAATACGCTTGTTTTGATTTTCTTACCTCTATTATTAATTTTATAACCATTATGCTTTTGTGGCTTTGTCACAAACTCCAGGGTCTTCATGTGAAAAGTATTAAATGCTCACTTCAATTTTTCTGGTTGAAAGACTTTTAAAAGTCAGATTTACTTCATAAATCAATGTCAGTTTAAAAACAACTAAATGTGTTATTTTAGACCATAAACGGACATTAGTTGTACACGGTAGATCAGAAAAAACAAAAACAAACCAACAAAATTAGGCACAAGTTTAAGAACGGAGAACACTGGATATGAAGATGAGGTTGCACTTAATCCTGTCAATTAAACAAAAACAAATAATCTTAACCCAAGCTGGAGTTTAAGTGTCACCTTCATATATATTCATACATATCTTCATCTGAGAATTCAGAAGGATCACAACATACTAATCTGAATACTACACATGTTGACAGATGGCTTACCCCCCCTTTCTTCGGAAGGGAGAAAAAAATCCTCTAAATCCTCAAAAGCAGAAAAAAAACTGTACAATTCTATAAAATGTTTTTGTTTTGCTTGTTTTTTTTTTACATTAGTTACAAAAAAATAATACTTCATTTACCAATCCTTCATACTGAGGACAAAAACAACAGTTTGCATATTCATTTTTTTAAATCTGTGACCTTTTGCTGGTGTACTGATAAACATATAATACTATACGGTGCAAGAAACTATTTGCATTAATGTTGGACGTGCTTCAAGGTTTTTAGTCCTGGTGTGTAGTGTACATGCACGTCTGTGGTTTCAAGTCTCTGGTTGCTTTTAAAACTGTGGTCAATAAAATAGCAATAAGCAGACTAAAGATGCACCGGACGATGACAGAACCAGGTTATCAAACCCACGGGTCGCTCATCCCAGCGCACTGATCTGTAATGTTTGACATGCTCTCCATCAGCAGTCTATTAAATACAAAAACAGCTGATACATAATCAAATAGTGACTCTAGAGGACAGAAAGAAGCGAAAAGGAGCTTATTAATAAAAAGGAAGTGCTTAAATGAGAGTTTAAACCATAATTATTGAGGCAGGATGGACACGTAGAGCTGCAACAAAAGGCTACTGGTATTAAAGATCCCCATTTGTTTCGGCTAAAGGTTAAATAATTCCATATAAATGTAAGCGTATGACCCGAGAATGTTTGAATCCAACTGGAGATGAAAAGAGGAGGAAAATACTCTTTGGGATTAACTCTGGTGTTTGACTAAAGGGTTGTCATGGATGCAACCATTTCAAAAGTAGAGCAGAGGTTTTTCAAGGACTTCACCTGCACTGTACCAACCAGAAAATAATAGTAGTAACAAATATTCTCGTCAGCATTAATGCAAATATATATATATATATATATATATAAAAACTATAACGTGTCAGCCATAGCAACAGTCGTGCTGCTTCATGACAGTTTTAAACACATACAAAGACAATACAATAAAATAATCCCACCCCCACCCCTCGCCATTCTCCCCTCCTAGAACCCTGACCCATAATCCCTGACAACCCTCCGACCCGGTTCGGCTCAGACCCAGCCGCTGGTCAGCTTATAGAACATTTCTTCGTCTAGCGACTCGTTCTGGTCCTTGGCGCGCGTCGACAGGAAGATGTAGCCGCCAATGAATTCGTGGACCACCTTGCAGTCCACTTCGGCACAGATGAAAGACAGGCTGGGCTCGTCTGCGAATTCCACGGTCACCTGAGCACGCCAAGCGCCACACGTCAGTCGTGTTAATAAAAACATTTCAAATGATCAACTTTCTTTGGGACGCCTACCATTTTGATCTCCCAGTTGACGTTCCATTGTTTCATGTTGCTGAAGCGCCAGGTCTTGATGGCATCTCCGGTGTGGGCATCCATTCGGATCAACCGATTGTAGGTGATTCCGATCAGCTCGTCCTTCTTCCCACCCTGGAACCTTCAGCACAGAAAGAAGCCAAATTAAAAACTATTAAGGCAGCGAATGTTTACGCAGATGGTCGGTTTGGGGTTAAAAACGTACTTTGCAAGGAAATGAGTGATTCCAAACTCCGGCAAAGACTGCCATGCCTGGATGAAGCGCATCTTGGCCTCAATGAGACTCATTTGGGCAACGTTCTGGTGGGCTTCAAGAATCCGGGCGGAAATCTGTCAAATACACAATCACACACACACATCTTAGGTCAGTTCCAACCCTGGTGCTGAATCTTTAGCCACCAACACCCCAGACCCACACACACCAAGTGTAAATACAAGCTGCAGCTCATCAGGAGACAAACAGTGTCAGTTACCAACCAGAGAAGTTTCAGAGGTCCCATTACACAGCAGTACATAGCAGCCCTGCAGCTATTGAATATTTTAGTAATCAAGTACTCTATCAAATAATCCATTGATTCATCAAGTCCTTAGATATACTTGGATTACTCCCAACAAGTTTCTTAAAAGTTGCACTCCCCAATGTGCAAACTCTCAAAGCATGTGTATATGTTGGGTCCAAAAAACAGTTATTAAACCATTCTCATAATGTTTGACTTTATATATAAAACAGAGAACAGACCAGATCTTGCACAGCTCTATCCAGGAATGAGACACCTGGACATTTGTGACTGACTTGATAAAGTGATATAATCTGACAGGTTTGTAGAGATAGGAGTACAAGTTGAGCTCATTGACAATTTAAAACTTTTTGTCTGATCTTTAAGCAGAATTTGTGCATAAATATGAAGTTTTATCATTGCAAGTCTAAACAGGTTTGTAAGTCCGAACTAATGTTTGATATGTCTCTCTCGCTCTGAGATTACCATTTACTGAGCATCACATCCCATTCATGTTTGTCTTGAGAATATTTTGTAACTGACTGATTTAAATGGTGAGTTATGAGAGCCCTGGTGTAAAGCTTTCAGACTACATGAGCTCAAGCATCCATTTCCTGAAGACTTAAAGGGCTAATTCACTCATTTGTTTTAAATAAACCTGCTGTGGTCTTTAGTAAGAGTGGTTTTCTGTTCTTGCACTCCTGTTGCAAGGAGTAGAATTTAGCCGGAGGAGTGGTGGGGTGAAAAACAACAGGCTTACAAGTCTTATTAATATGAATGATATGCAAATATCTTGCATCTGATTGGCTAACAGCAACGCAACTCTCCCACTGCCTCTGTTTGCTCTGCAACACTGATATTTTATCTCCACAAATAACTCAAGCCTGAAGGAGTTCTGCCATGTTGTGGCATTGCTAATGCTAACGGTTAGCTTCTACTAGCTGAGACGTGCTCTGCTCCATGAATACTAACATTTCCCTGTGACATAGAAGGGATTGGCTTTTTCCGAACAAATCATATCCCTGTTTATTTTCTTTCTGCGCCTAATGAAGAAAATTGGAGTTTTAAAAAAGTTCACGTTTAGCCTGCATGTGAAACTCAGAGTAAAGAACAAGTATTACACATTTTCTCTGAATATAAGGACTTATCTAAAATCAGCATCCTCCCCTTTTATTGGTTTTATACATCAATCAAATGTCAAATGACAGCGCTAGCTTAAAAAAAGTGAATTATTGCTTATATTTCAATGGACATTTCTGAAAATATGGCTTTAAAACTAAAGCAAGTAAGTCCAGTTACCAAGAAAATTCTGCTGATACTGAAACAAAGAGTATCACAATAAAATAAACAAATAAAACATTTATTGTGATCATTTAATTAAAAGACTGACTAAACAAAAGTGTCAAAATTGGAAAACAAATCCTAAACATGTTTAACATCACTCACCAACCTACAAACTGATGAAAAGCTTTGATAGTTAGTGGATGTTAAAGTTAAACGCATTTAAAATGTGTTAAATGACCTGAAGCATGCATCAGACCTGACTGGTCCACTTATTATTGATTCTTCCACCCAAAAGTTTTAGGTGTTATTTTGTTTTCTAAAGTCCCTCGAAACAAATCAGCTGAAGACAAACAGAAGGCACCCCAAACGCTGCCACCTACGCTACTGCAACGGCCGCTATTTATTTAACTGTTAGACCACCCAGACACACACACCCACACAGACTCACACGCAAAACTTGACACAAACATGCACTAAGACTTTAAAGGCACCCAGTGGACACATCACTTACCAAGTCTCTGACATAGCCTGGCTGGGGGTGGGGGGGGTGGGGTGGGGGGTGCAGGGGAAGGACAGAGATGCATACAAAAAGAGAAAGAGGAAAAAAAATGGACAAAGAGAAAAGGCACATAAGATCACTGTGGAGGGAGAAGAGCTTATGAAACAATGCAGGATGCTAAACTGTGATAAAGGAGCAGAGATGGGACAGACTGAAGAGGTAACATGCATTTAGTCATAAATGTAAACCAAACTGATATGAATGACTTTATTTTTACAGAAATTTAAAAAATAACAGATTTAGAGCAAAATATGAGTCAAAACGTTTGAGTAGTCTTTTCTGATTATTGAGTCATAACAGTTTTTAACTCCTCTCCTCCACATGGGGGCGACACCTACCACAAACACTGGAATCAGAAAGTCTTTCAAAGCTTCAACAGTTTTTTATTTCCTTCTATTTTCCTTCTGTGTAAATCCATAAACTAGATCAGAAACTATTCCGGTTTGTGTAATCTGAAAAGTTGTGAATGCAAATCTGCTTGAAGCTACAGACCGGAAGTCTCCTTGGATAATTCTTGCAACAGGAAGCCCGGTTTAGGCTCAGGGATGGGGAGGGGCTGCAGCGGACTTGAGAGAATTAACGGACTTTTCCCAGACAGTTTTCCCGCGCAGCATTCCCTAGCAAGGCTCGTTTCCTGATGCCCAACGCCCTCTACGTACGTGTGTGTATACGAGGGTAAGGACACACACTGTACGGACAGTAAACCATTAATGCTGCGTATGCAGAAACCATCCATCAGACTGGGATTTGCATCTGCAGCTGAACCAGACCCACATTCCTGTTCCTAGTTTAGTAAAAGCTTCATCCAACCCACCCTACAGCTCCCATTAAGACTGACCAGTTCACTTCCCAAGTGCTAACTGGGCATCAAACTGGAAGCACACTGAAATGACACTAGCGCTGACATCATCACGCATCACTACTAACACCATACTCCTGCTTTTTCATGGTAGATCCCTTCTCAAACATTAAATCCTCCCTTTTTCGTTCCTGTGTGCACGTTTTTAGATGACTCTTCATGTTGTGGTCCAGACTATTTCTGAGTCATCACTTACTGTACCATTCGTCTCCTGACACCCTTACAGCCCGACATTCCACATTTCTACTACAATTTAAACAAATCTAGATTTAAGTGAGTGGCTAACAGCGCGTAGCCGGGTCCGTCCCCCACCAACACGGCCAAGGCAGCAGTGTACTCAGCTGCTCCTGTGTACACACGGGAGCCTGTTGGTTTGCAAGTGAATCTAGTGTGTTAAACCATGTTGGTGGTGATTAAATATTACACCCAGCTGGTGGGTTTACCCATGACACCCCACTGTTGTGGAGTAGCGTGGAAGAAATTTAGAAAAGATGGACAAAGAGAAGGAGTAGAAGCTGCATTCCAGTGGATGATTGCTGATGCCAGGTGGTGCTCGTCTGGGAAACATCACAAGCTCTTAACTCATTAGAAACGTAAACAACCCATAAAATACACAACAGACCTGATAGGTTCTTCTAAACTGTTTTCTTAAACACCTCTACTAAAACACAGCCTGAGTGTTTACCTGCTTGTTCTTGTACTTCTTAAGGTAGCGTGGGGACACCAGACACTCTGGGTTGATGTCGGTGGTGATTGGTTCAATGAACTGAGGGTCGGGGTTCAGGTGCTGCATCTTGAGGAAGGAGAGAATGTTCTGAACCTCCAGGTTGTACGAGCTGTCGGCCATGGTCTTCCCTTTGGAGGCCAAGCGGCATGCAGCCATCCAGTGAGCGTACTGTTTCTCCTGGAAATGGAAAGTCAAACGTTAAAAAAATGTTTTGAAGACAATAAAAATAAAGGAATGAGGAGAAAAGGGTGCATCAAGTTCAGCCTCACCGTGTCACACCGAAGCCAGATCTCATTCATGCCATCGGCCACGGGGATTAGCAACTTGATGTTGAATTTCTGACCCGAGATATTAACATCTGGCGTTACCTCACAACCTGCACAAGGATAGTCAGAGTGCACAGGAAGCAGGGGTCAACAGGTCATGACCATTCTTTAGACACACCAGCTACACCAACATACGTTGGGTAGATAGAGCATCACATTCCAGGGTGGCCGTGACATCATATATTTAGTGTGTTTGCATGTCAGCACCTCTCAGATTCATTTGGTGAGCAGGTGTTCCGTGTGCCTCCTCTTTACTCTTGTAACAGGAAATTGTGATGTCCTTGAACGTGCACCAGTACTGCTTGTAGCCCTTCAGAGTCAGTTTCTTGGGTCTAGAGATACAAATCAGACAAAGACAGAGATCGGAGGAAGGGGAAAAACACACTCATTGTTAAAGGTAGTGAACAGGAAGAGGAAACTAAAAAAAATACAAAGTTTCTGAACTGCAAAGTCAGCAAGGTTGATTGGAAAGAAGCCAGTTTGGTAGAAAACCATTAAAGAGGAAGTGCTCCATGGTATCACCCCCCCCCCTCCAAACTTTATACTCTATATTTTATGAGACAGACACTCAGGGGGCCAGAAGCCTGTCAGCAAAGTCTTCGAGCCAAATATGGATAGGATTCAAAATATGCTTTGTCCAACTGCAGTCACAAGCGAGACCTCACTTCCAGAAAACAGTTCTTAGACATTTGATACAAAACGGGTAAGAACTCTCCTACTGGACCAGAAAAGAAAGTTTATGTTTCTTTGTTAGTCTCATGGTATTTTAGATTATAATGAGGGCTCTACTTCAGCTCATTAGGAGTTATTTTCACTTGATTAATAGTAACAATGCACACGGTCTAGTGGGATTAGCCGGTTCAGACAGTGGACTTACTTGAAGACTTTGACATAGTCTGCTAGCTCAGGAATAGATGTGATGTCACCCTAGCAGGAAAGGGAAAAAATACTGTTAGTATAAGCCTGAATGATAGCCAAAACAATGAGCTCACCTGGCTATAACCTTTACTGGAATTGTGATTTAAAGTTTCTTACAACCACAGCTCTTTGTCAGGTTTAGATTCATTAACTGGGAGAAAATACAATTCTAACAAAGCAAAGCTAAAAAAAAAAAAAAAAGACCTGTGCAAAAACCTTCACAGTTGGCATTAAAAAGGTAGTGATAATGGATTTTCATACCAGCGTATTGGACGTTTCCCCCCCCTCCAAAGTAATCTCCAGGTCAGACAAGGCTGCATCCACCTCATCCACCTCCTTCTCGCTGTTATTCATGTGGTTGTCAGAAGACATGATTGAAAGCTTGTTGATGTGGTACTGAGAAGGGAAAAAAAGTCCAGTTTGGTACATTTTTATGATTTCAAGTAATGAATCTTCTTGAGTATAAAACCAGGACCTGCAATTCATTACACACTGAAACGTCCAATCTGTAGCTAAAGGGTGCAAAACAAACTCCTGTGAGTTGGAGAACTCAGTAGATTTACGGATTTTTGTAAAGTTTGCTAACGTTCGTGCTGCTAATAAAAAAATGCTCTAACTTCTTTCAAAAAGACAACTTCTAACGATGTGTTATAAGTCCAAACTCCTTTAAGGAACAGAAGATGTCTTGTGCAACGAGGAGAAAAAGATGCCCAATTGAAACAAAGAAGATGACTGGTTGCAACAACATGATTAGTGATGCTAAGCCACTGTGTAATGAGCGCTGCGGTCAGGGGAATGCTTTTACAGCACGTCTTTGAAGTCTAACACCAAATAAAATGTGGATGTGCAAGAGTGTGGCACAGGAAACATGTTCCTGGAACAATGGAAATATCAATTCACCAGCATTCATCACAGAAAACCCAACAGTGAGTCACAGAAACTAAATACGGCTCGTTGACCCACTGTATTTATCATGTCAACTCATCACCAACACTCCCTCGCCAATGGATGAATGAACAGCTGCTCAGAGAGCGAGAGCCACGGCGTTTCAGAGGAATATGTCAGGCATCGGCTAGCAGGATGTGGGACAAAGGGCTCCATATGACGCTCCAACTGTCTGCTGCTTCAATCTAAAACCTGCCACCTTAGAAGGCTTGTTTCCTGTTCCTGTGGGTGACTCCAAGGTCCCTCGCTGTTCTTGACCCTTGATTAGCTAATATCTGTGAACAGTCACAGCTAAGCATCCAGGTGGTAGGACGCCAACACCCAACCAGCCACATGCCAGATTAAGATGATCACTGCTCTTTATTTAGACTGTTGTATCTCTCAATGGTCACAACAATCCCAGAGCTACTCATGCTGCATGGCTGAAACATAAAAGCAGCTACTAAAGTGCTAACAGACAGGTAGGGACAGAGCTGCTTCTAGTCAAAACACCACAGATCAGCATCTATCACATAACACAATCTAGTTTAATTAGAAGTACTTCAATAAAATATAATAACTCAAGAGTGTAAGCGAGCTTTTAGAATAATGTGAGCAGGTCTAGGAGACAGATACTTGTTGGGGCGGGTGGTCTTGACGAAAGCATGGAGTCCCATGGCCCAAGATGCACTATAATTACCCCTGGGGTGAGGACAGGGTGGCGTCCTCAGGTCTTGGCGCCCCCAGTTTATGATGGTCAGAAATAGCTGGGGCACCAACCCGAGTCTACCACTAGCAACTCGAGGAAGGAAAAGGGGTTAAATATCTGTACATCATTTCCACTATTCCCCTTTCACTGGTGAACCGTTGGCCCAATGGCACCTGGGAAACGTTCCAACCTCATGTCACGGTCAAATAAAGCAGTAAAGGAGAATCTGCTCTTTTGAAACTTGTTTCAAAGATATCTTAGAATTACTGTAATTCCAAAATGAAAGGAAGTAATTCTTATCATGCAGAGTGGAAATGTGCTTGCATCAACTCATACTATAACATTACATAAAGCCACTGCAGAACTGGCAACCAAATGGCTTAGCTTTGGGCTCCAATCCAATTAATTAGCCTGCATTTAAGAAACCTAATGTCCACTGCAAAAAGACTGAAGGGCTTCAAATTCAAACAATGCTGAATGGATAAAAAAGATAAAGCTCTTGCACAAACACATTCCTACCTGCAGGGCTGCAAACATCATCATTTCCTCCTCTGTGCACTCAATTTCCTCCAGCAGGATGGCCCACTTGGCCTGTTCATACAGCTGGTTTACTCGGATGGCATCATACTGTGGAAAAACAAAATTGCATATTAAGCAGAAAATATACCACATTTGTGTTGCATTGCATCGTAAAGTGTCTGAAGACATTGTGATGTTTAATGTGGGGAGTGCACCTTAGGGTTGAGGTCAAAGAAACTGTGGTATTTAAACCTCAGCAGGAGAACTTCATTCTCTTTTACATCTTGTTCCATGAGGGACCTGGATGAGTCCAACCACCTGTAAAGACATGGCATATGTTTAAAGAGATTATGACAATAGACTATTGGTCAAACCATTATGCAAACATCGTCTCACCCTTGATTTATTTTGGCTTTGTCCAAAAGGGACTGGGGCTTGTAAAGTTTGACCAGGACGTCTGGGGAGGAAATTGGCTGGCTGACAGCGAGGATGCTGGGGTTGCCCTCAGACAGAGGACTGTCTCCAAACCAGGCTGAGGTGGGTGACAGAGGGCTGCCATCTCTGGAGTCATAGGTGGGGGTCATAGTCTTACTGTACAAGCCTGGACTGGAGTAGATGCTCCCTAAAAACAAAAACACAGCCATGGATTAGTGACTGGTTGTATACAGAAGGACAAACATTATTCAGACATTTACATTTATGCTCTCACGTTCTTCACCATGTACTGAAGCTCACAAATCAAGCACACTTTCACAAAACGCCACCAAAAGTTGCAATTTAAGCCAGATCAGCTAGTTGTCAACAACTCCATGTGACTACCAGCCAAAATCATGCTAATGAGTGATTTCA
Organism: Aphyosemion australe; assembly: GCA_006937985.1. Taxonomy (NCBI): domain Eukaryota; kingdom Metazoa; phylum Chordata; class Actinopteri; order Cyprinodontiformes; family Nothobranchiidae; genus Aphyosemion; species Aphyosemion australe. Next base: position 2,054,878 of record SSNS01000054.1, read on the forward strand.
TCAATGTCCTTTTTTGAAAACAGGACAGATGTAAATCAGCATGGAGATGGTGCACAGTAAAAGCATGGTCACCCTTTTACAAAGCCAAGAAACCTGCAGGAATACACTACACACAGCAAACTTTAAAATTTACCCCCAAGGAGGAGAGAAAATTCATTACTTATATCTTCATTATAACTCCAGCATGCACAACTAGTAAAATACAACAAGTTCCAAGTTTCTCAGGTTTATTTTTGTCTTTCCAATCTTGGTATTTCACTACAATTCAAAGCCACTGAAGGGAGGCTGTATACATTTCCTGTTGGTTGTGGAGTATTTTTGGCTTCATCCTCCCCTCCATTCCTTCTCTCCCTCTGTAGGGCCAGGGTCAAGAAGCAACACTGGCTAAACCTCCAAATCCCTTCTGAAAAGTCAGGAAGTGGGCTTGGTTTGTGCTTGCGAGTGTGTCTGTTTGTGTTTGCTTGCTGAGGTCATGAGAAAAAGGGTGCGGGCCATGACCACCCAGTCTATGTTGAGGAGGATGTTATCCAGTAGGTTTCTTCAAGGTCTTCCTTGCCTCCTAATGCTGAGTTCATTGGGTCAAGGAGATGACTCCCATCTCTCATAGGGTCTTTAGAGGAATGTGAACTATCTAGAGCAACCGTGTAAAAGGCGAAAGTTAACAAAAAAAAACATGCACACAACTGGGCTTACTCTATCTCGTTGACCTGACTCTTCCACATATTGGTTTCTTTTTGTCATAAATGTTTGAGATAAGCAGGAAAGCAGATCAATAATAAAACAAAGACAACCCAAGTAAATGCAATAAGCTCTGCTTTATCACTACGGAGGAAATATTTGGCCACACTACTTTCAGAATTGTTTTAATTCATCCACATTAGTATTTCTATTAATATAAATGAAGACCATGTTTAAGGTCATGCCAATGGATCTCAAGTTTAAGTCCAAACTTTAAACCAAACAAAAATATTTTCAGCCACTTAGAGGTAGACTGGTAGCCTGGGAAAGCCCTCCTGTATATGTAAATACATAGTCTGGTCACAACCCATTGAAGCAAGGCAGTGGTGGGGCGGAATCTATGGTTGTCTTTGAAACCATATCTGCATGCAATTGGACCAATTGGGGCATCAAACAACATGACATTGGTCCAATCCCAATACTCGCACTGCGCCCTACGCCCTTCTGTGAAGTGCGCAGTAAGGCTTCGAGTGCGTAGTACACAAGTGTGCTGAATTGGGACAGGGAGCATTGCGTCATCGACTGTGATGCATGCTGGGATGCCGTTCGCTGTTTGTGCTACTTTAAAAAAAACTTTATTAACAACTTTCAAACAAACAAAATTTACATTCATTGCTGTCCACGTTAAATCTTAGTCTAAAACATTCAGAGCATGAATAAATATCATCAATCGTCTTAAAATGCACTTCTTTTATTTGAAAATACATGTTTTCAGAAAAGGCACTTGAGCCATTGCTCCGCCTTCTTCTCAAACTTCCCACGCAGCAATGGATTGTGGGTAATACCCTTGGCCAAAGTCCGCATCGATGCAGACTTGGGCGAAGTGCGGATTAAGGGTGCAAAATGGGTGTGGTCACCTTCTGCACTTGAGAATCGAGACACCCTACGCACTTGCACCCCTGAGCAGGAACGCGCAATTGAAGGGCGCAAGGGTGCAAGTGCGAGTAGTGGGATTGGGCCATATTCATCGCTTCGGCAATCAGTCAATGGGGCAGTTCGCCATACACCGTCAAAGACGTAGAGCAGGGCTATTCAATTCCGGGCCTGGAGGGCTGGTATCCAGCACGTTTTAGTGATTTCTCTGCTCCAACACACTTGATTCAGTGGTTGAATCACCTGTGCAGCAGCTCATCAAGCTCTGCAGAAGCCTGTTAATCACCTGCTGATTGAAATCAGGTGTGTTGAAACAGAGTTAAAACTAAAACGTGCAGGATATTGGCCCTCCAGGACCAGAATTGAATACCCCTGACGTAGAAAAAGCAAATACATCTTTATATACCTCTATCTACTTGTGTCTCAAAGTTAAGCCCAAGTCTAAACCATCCAAGTTGATGCCAAAGCTGGTTCAAACGAGCGCTGTTTCTGAGCAGACGCCATCTTTGTACTTTTCCTCCATCGCAGCTCTAGTGCTAAGCTTGCCCAGTAAATGTAGAGTGCTGTGATTGGCCAGAAAAAAAAAAACTGCTCGGGCCAATGGTAGACCATTGAACGGAGCTTGACTGATTTGCAGAGCAAAACCTTTTGCTACTGTCATTGTCCTGCTGCATAAACCAAGTGATTTTGAGCTCTAGTTAATAAACTGATTGTCAGGCATCTTCCTCCAGGATTTTCCTGTGAGCTTAAATCATAGTTTCATCAATTACAGTAAATCATCCAGGTTCTGAAGCAGCAAAGCAGCCTCAGACCATCACACCACCACCACCACTGTGTTTCACTCTGGGATGTTTTTCTAAAATGCAACTTTAGTTTTACACCGGATGGAAAGGGGGATGAACCCCCTCTTTCCAAAAAGTTCCTTTGTCTCGTCAGTTCACAGAATATTTTTTCAAATGTGAAGATTAGATGGGTTGGCCTTTGTGTTTCAGGTCAACTAAGGTTTTGAAATCATTTGGAAACAGCCTTTTGCATTTATTTGGGCAATCTGTCTGATACTGAAATTTGTTTGCTGATCTGAAACATGCAAGTATGACAAAAATGAAAAAACTGAAGAAATCTGTAAAAGGTCAAATACTTTTTCAGAGCACTGCAGGTCTTAGAGCAGTCAGGTCCAACATGCAGCCCAGGGGCCATTTGTGGCCTTTAGATCGATTATGTGTAGCCTGTACAGAATTTAAAGAACTTTATAGAGGCAACGTTGGCATAAGTGCCCGCCCCGTAATTGAAGGGTTTCAGGTTTGAGCCCTGCTCCGTCTGTCACATCATTGTGCCCTTGAGCAAAACACTTAACCCGCGTTGTCTGCTGGCGGTGTTCGGAGGGACCAGTGGCACCAGCGTTCGGCAGCCTCGTCTCCGTCAGTGCGCCCCAGGGCAGCTGTGGCTACAATGTAGCTCATCACCACCAGCGTGTGTGAATGGATGAATGACTGGTTGTGTTGTAAAGCACCTTTGGGGGTTGTAGAAACCTTGAAAGTGCTATATAAATACAGGACATTTACTATTACCATTTATAAGAACAAAAATGTTGTCTCCAGTAGACTTGATGTAGATCGACACTTTCTAACATTTTGAGGTTCAGATTTTTACTTGCATGTCTATTTTGGACCCATTTTGAGAAAAACAACTTAAAATTAACATTAGAAAATTTTGGACATCCCCGTCTTAGAGGAAACTATACAATCATCGGCTGACTTCATGTAAATAATGAGGTTAATAAACTAAAGCATCTCTTATGAATCTGGTTGTTACACAAAGCTTCTGCGTAGGCTGTTCAACCATACAGATTATATACATGTATGTATTTATGTCCTGTTAAAGCAAAAATACAAGTTATCCTTAAAAAAAAGCACACCTACCACTTGAAGCAACAAGTTTACACAGCTATAAAGGGATTTGCTCTCCTGCACATTGTTCAGCAAACACAGTAAGCGGGCTTTGATAAAAGTGAGCTTTAAGCTAATTCCTAAGAGTTTATCATAAGACTACCAACATCAGGTGACTCTGCTGCTAGTCCCAAAGGTTATGGATGTCATGTGACCATAACACACCAGCAGTGGGGGAGGAAAGAGTAGGGTAAGGAAGCGAGGGTGAGGAAGCAGTGCTGAAGAAAAGGGGACAGGGGAAGATGGAAGCTTACCTTTGACGGGTCCGATGTAAATTATTTCAGAGGCTATTGGATGAAAAGGAAGAAGAAAGAAAGACAGGAAAAAGTAGAAGGGAGGAGTGGAATGGAAACAACATCAGTAGGGCAGATTTAAGATGTTGAAAAACTCCTCAAGGACAGTAGAAAAGAAAGTTTAAGAACAAAAATTTGAAGCTTTTTAGCCTTTCCACAGGCACTGCCAGCTCTCAGGCTCTGAGACGATGACTCAGTTTACCCTCTTTGTGGAGAGGGATCACCCTGGTATGATTGGTAGGGTTTCATCCATCCAAGAATAATGACAAAGTGCTGGTAACCCTAAACTTTAGCACAAATATAAAAAGTGCTGGCTGCTTGAGGTTCAGATGTTGGACGGGTTGGAGTGGCATTACGGGCTACATCGGCTCTTAGTTTGAGTAAAATCAACAGCTGAAGATTAGCAGCATCAGTACTGTGAGCTCTTAACATGAGCGTGAGAACTGATGGGACATAAAGTTTCCCACATTTAGATAAAAATTGATGCTTTGGAGGGGAAGGAAACAAACTTGTGAGTTAGGTCAGGAAAGCTGGGCTAAAAGGCCATCTTTCCCCCTCAAGGGACGGACTTATAACCAACAACAGGAGCACGAAAAACACTCCGACTGAAGCATGTGATCTGAAAGGGAGGAAGCGTGCACACACACACACACACACACACACACACACACACACACACAAAGCCTGGTGACAGTAAACAGATTCTTCACATCCCGTCTGAAATTGTTTCTCCCGTTCACCAGCTGGGAACAACATGGAGCTCTACTGTAGCACACCCACATTATGTAATGATGCAACTCTGGGTGTGATCATCATGATGTTGCTATGCTCTTAAAACATTTTCTAGTACTCGCTCCCTTTCAGAAAATAGAGAAATAGACCAAACACCCATGCATTTCCACATAAATTAGGGTATTTCCTTATCGACATTGACAGACATTCCAGTTTAAGTTCATAGGTCTCCTTCCATCTACTTGTGAGGGTAGAAATAGTCGAGTAATGCACATAAAGCAAGAGCAAAGGGGGTTCGAACCACACAAAGAGTCCCATTCACCGTGTCCCATAGCGTTAGCATTTGTGCTGGATGCTAACCCTTATGGTTGTGTCTCTGCTCCACTCAATGCAGTAAAGACTAGGGTCATAATAACTGCACTCGTGTTGCCTGGTTTGGGCTTAAAATGGCAGCGAGACCAGCTATGTGTGGAATCTCAACCATTCTTAGTCCTCCCTGCAGAAGAATTGGGAGCCACGGTTTGTTGTTCCCAAGCAGGCCTCAAACTCACACGTTCACATTTGGTCAGTAGCAGCAGGGTGAAGCAATCAGGAGTTATCTTAGTGGTTTCTCAACCACAAGTGCAGACAAACAAGGAAAGGATGGAAGCTGCTCCATGGGAGCCAGCAGAACCTGCTGATCAACCTGCTGCTATATAAAAACAATAACGTGTTCTCCATGATTACCCAAAATGTAGATCAGACTTTAAAACAGTTTAAATAAAATTTTTAAAGATACACATATTTGGTATAAACACGGCAACAAATCACCTGATCCAGGAGTCAATAGTGGACCTTCCAGCTCCAGATCATCCTCTTCTGCCTCCTCCAACTTTTTCTTTTTCTTCTTAGGATCGCGGGGTTTGCGCAGTAGAGACAGCTCCTCTGGATGGCGGATATCTGTGGGACAGGTGGCCAGAAAGAACCTAGCCATTAGAAGACATTCTGCACACTAAGCAACACATTTTTTAAGACAAGTCAGAAAACCAGACCGTAAACGCACCATTTAAACTACAGGTTATAAAAAAACCACCTAACCTCTCACAGAGCAACCAAACAATGAGTAAAAATATAGAAGACAGAAAAACTGGGATGCAAAGTCAACATATTTTGCAACAATGTCAACCCACAGGAATAGAGGAGGTCTCTAGATGGGTAGAGACTGTAGACAGCTGTGCACACAAGGGGTGGAAAATTGAAAATCCCTTTTCTCAGGGCCCCCAGAAATCTTGCTTGAACTGTAATCTGCAACTAAGGCATGATAGACACAACTTCAATCCCCCTAACTTTCCTCCCCCAACTATTCCCCTCACACAGCATAACAGACCTCAGCTGCCATCTGCAACGACATCACCAAAGAGAAATGGTTTTAAAGAGCAAAAATCTGTACACAAAGCAAATGAATGCAAAAAAGCAGACAGCAAGACATCACAGTAGACATAATGAGAAAAACAGGAGCGTATTCCCCAGCTTCTCCTCTTTTGTCTCCATCACTTGGATTTCAGGGCCAGGGAGCCATCACTCAGCAGCAGCTCTGATGGAAGAGCTCTGACAGAGGGGGTTAAAGCAGCCAGGAAGTGTCAGGATTAGAATAGATGGATAGAACGTAGGAGCAAGCACATCTGGTCACTTTGGCTTTCTTACGTCTACCGTAAAAATCAAAGAGCTGATATCAGACAGAAAATTTCAATTATTTCCATTTTTCTTTCCTCCTGAAAACAACCATGCGTTTCATCATTTCGTGCATTTTAAATCAGTCTGACTTTTCTACGAGTGTCGCAAACTGATTGAAGAGGTTTGCTGAAGGTGTTGAGGAGGGTTGAGAGGACATCTCGACTTGGTGAGCTTGTTTGGTTTGTGTAACTAAAGCAAAAGCATTCCAGGAGTTTTAAGAACTACCAGATGGGAGCGGGCCCTCTCTCTCTCGGCCTCCCTCCTCCTTCGGTCTCGCTCCGCTGTAGCACCGGAGCTCAGCGCCTGTGCCCTTATACAGCCATGTGAGTTCCAGGCGTGCTGCAGAGTTTTAGCCCACTGAGCTATGAGAGGGGCCAACACGTACGGTGAAGTACGTATCAGACTGTGAGTACTAGGATAGGACTGTGTGTCTCGGTGAGGCATCGCAGAAGCATGGGGCTCGTCACTGCAACGTCAGTTTGATTAACTCTTCCACGATGGAAACTTTTGGGATGTATACAAAATAAATCTGCTGCATGAGACAAATTTGATGAGAGAAAACTAATTTGATACACCAGGTATCAGTTTGAACTGAATATACCAAAACGTTTTTGCCACAAAGGTGTAAATCAGCAGAGATTTAAGGACTTAAATGTTACAGGAGAAGCTCAAATCTATTTGTATTTATCAAAAAAGGGCAGAAAAAAACAGAAGCCAATTTTAAAGACCAAGTTTACTTGTTTTTTCAACACATTTGCTGTGGTTTCTAGTATAAATGAAAGCCTTGTGAGTCGATCTCTGTGGGGGAAAAAGCTCTGGCGCTCCTGTTTCAGGAACTAGAAGTGAGCCAGAGCAGAGGTGAGCTTCAAACGAAAGGTTACGGAGTCTTACTTCCTGATATTTGGACATCTTGCCTCTGATTGGCTAACAGCAACGTGACGCTACCACCGACTCTGCAACGTTGATGTTTTATCTCCACAAATCACAAAAGCCTGAAGGAGTTCCATCATGTTGTTGATATGCTAATGCTAACGTTAGCTTCTACTAGCCAGCCGATAACCAGCATCACAAAGAGGAATCATTTTCATTTATGCAGTTAGCTGTTTAAATTCACTTTATGGTGTTAAGAAAAGAATGAACTTTGGGCATTATTTCTACTAAAGACGCCCTGCTGAAGAGCGATGTGGAGTGTACCAAGAAAAGCTTGGTGGGTTTCCATTAGCAGAAACCACACCATGATAGTAAGACCAACACCCCCCATCCTCCAGATGTCTGGCAGAAACCAGGCTGGGAGCCAGAGGAGAGGGGTGACTGGGAGCCAGCTGGACTAACAGATCTACTCCTTGGAGCAGATGATTCACTGTAGTGAGTAATCCCAGCCACAAGAAATCACAAACACCGTCATAGTCTATTTTTACAATGTTCAGATTTACCGTACAAACAGATGGAGACCCTAAATGGACAAAAAAGTGACATCACTGGTTTTTTCCCTTTTATGCTCACTGAAATGTATTCAAATATTTATTCTGCAGTGAGCAGATTTGCTCTAGAAGTATAATGGTACTATCATTTATTTTAAGGGTATAAAAAGTAATAGTGATTACATTTTTTCCAGCTAAGTCAAATAAGGACAAGAGAAAGCAGAAATATCATGGATTAGCTTTATTATCCAGAAAAAACAAAAACCGGTGCCACTACGCAACATTTTATTCCCTTTTATTTAAGAGTTAGTGTTTAGACACAATCACAGTGCCTCTGTTATGACAACACCCCCCCAGCACAGTTCGAGCCAGTAATCAGACCACAGCTAACGGACCATTAATCAGCTGAACCAAAACAATAAACCTACAGCTCACACAAACTGTTTTTGGTAGGAAAAAGCTGGCTTATCAAAAAGTTCCCCCAGAAAAACCATAATACCCTACTCCAACGTAGGCTGTAAAAGTCAGTTTGCTTCCCTCCCTCGTTGTTTTACTTTTCAGCTGTTTAACTGATTTACTGTAATCTAAAAGTACCGGTTCTGCCTTCTGTATGTTCCTTAGAATGCTACCGTGTCTGTGTTCCTTCAGAAGTAGTAAAACACCACTTACACGTTATGATTAAGTGGAAAAACCTGACTCTTGTTACCCTGAAACAGCGTCAGACTCCTTATGGTTTTGTATTTGCATGACCTGGACACTTTGGAATTATTTCTTTCTTCATAACATCAAACTGGTTTTGGGGAAATTTGACTCAGCTAAAAAAAAAAAAAAGTTATCCTAAAACTAAAAATGGAAAATCCCATCAGCTATTTATCTGCTATCAAGTAAAAAGTGCACTACAGGATGTGAGAGCTGCCAGAGTTAGAGGTCACAAATGGGAGTGGAAGTGAGTGATTTTTGTGTATTTTTGTGTACTTCAACTTTTACTGAGTTCCAGTCAGTCCAGATGGACTCTGTCCGTGTCAGAAAACAGCTGTCCTGATATGAGCAGCAGCGATCATAGGCTTCCAACTTAGGAGCGCTACGCTAACTTATACGCTTGCCCCTGAACGGTATGTGATGTTCAGAGTCATTATTTGATTATAAGAAAGATAAAAATCCAGATAAAAAGGAAGCTGGAAAGATATTTGATCAGATTTACAAAATAAAGACTTTATTTTGACAACGTTAAAAAAAATGACAAAAATAAACTGTAGAGAAAAGCCTGAATCTGACTAGACGACATTAATTATAACAGGAAATACCTTCTGTGTGGCCAAATGACCAGACGTGACACAGAAACAAATTCTCCAAAAGTTCTGTTCTAGAACTTTTCACATTAAAAAACAATAAATAGATAAATAAATCTTCAGCCCTTTCTGTCTCCCAGTATCTCTGCCCCTCCCTTTCTGCTGTCTGGACAGGCTTCATCTCTTCCTGTCCTCTCTGATTTTCTATAGCTGAAAAGGCAGCCAGTTGAAAATATTCACAGGAAACAGACTGAAAGCTGCCCAAATAAAAAAAAAAAACACTTCCAGAGCAGACCTGCTGTTCTTAAGCTGAGTCAGCTGTCAGAACAGAACCGTCTCTAACTAATGAGCAATAAAGTTAAGTAAAAACAAACACCCTGACACACGTCAAGTCAGCTAAAAGCAACTTTTCCTGATTTTTTTCCTCCTTTTGCCTGAAGCTGGAGGAATTTCATTACAGAAGCCGACCCATTTTTGATGAAGAAACACTCCTGTCCAGGTCCTCCCAAATTTTCCAGCCTGCTTTCCAAAACACACTCCTTTTGCATTTAAACACCTATGAAAATATTTCATTTTCATTTACTTTCACAGAAAAGCTACTTTTAAATGCTAACAAACAGAGGAGAGCTGATGGACTGAAAACAGTCCTGTGACAAAGACACAACAGGTGTCCTGTGACACGACTCATGGAAGGGTTTATTTGGGTGGGTCAGTGGGGGTTCCCTCTGAACCTGCAAACCCTGATTGAAATTGTAGCTAGGAAGCAGGCACATGGGGTGAGGTCTGCTACAGAAAAGTGGGAGTTGGCCTGATGGGGTCCAGAATGTGACCTCTGACACGTCTCTCAAAGGACAGTGTGGAGCCAGTGATACGAGACACCCACTGTGGGTGAGACCATTAGACCCAGTCCTTAACTACATGTGACGAACACTTAAAGTGTGTGTGTAAAGGAGACAGAAGGTAAGACAGCGAACAAAATAAAACCACGTTTTAGGCCTCAGAGAGATTGATAATCTCTGTATACTAAACATCAGGGAGACAGTTCAAGGACGTGACTTCGGACTATTCCACCATACTAAAGCGTGCATAGCTGAGAGTGTTTATTAAAAACAACACACGGCTGAATAAAAACAAAGGAAATTAGTGATTGTTAAAGTTTCATGCAAAACTCTTCTAAAAATACCGTCACTAAGGGAAGTTTTGAGTAGAGCAGGATGGTGTACCCCTGGTATGTCGTAAACCCAAATTCCCACAGCTCCCAGTCAGAAATGACTGTGTTCCACACTCCCCTCTACCCGATGAAATCTACTCACTGAAAGTTTTGCAGATGTCCGACACAGCCTTGAAGACCCGGTCTGAGAAGTTCACTTTGACCATCATGTGTTTGATGTTGGGCAGTTGGAGGCGCAGCAGCTTGTGTTGCGGCGTGAACAGCAGCCTTGCATCTGCCTGGATGCCATACTTGTCCAACGTCCAGTGGGTTTTCAGCAGCCATGTCTTCTTCTTTTCCCACCACAGGGCGTGGTCTGACCAGTCCTTCTTCACATCTAATGTATAGAAGAAAAAATATTATGATTAGAAACCGCACCCTTGCAAATCTGAACAAAAAATAACTTTACAACGCAGATAAGATTCCCTACAGACACATCAGTAACTGACTGAATAAAACAGTACGTCTATATTCTTCACACTGTAGTGACCAACCATCATTAGACATGTCCCTTCTGGGGCAGTAATCACATTTGGGGGGAAAACAGGGCAAGGGATCTCCTGTAAACGTTTGCAAAGGGGTGGTGGAGTCAAACTGAGCTGGACGAGAGAAGTCTGGGTGAAAGACGTGGCTGTTTGAGTGACACCAAGGGAATATCAGGTTCGTACCTCCCTCTTTGTTCCAAAGTCACTCTGTGATCCTTTTAAGCAACACCAGGCACCCAAAACCCCATGTAGCTTCCAGGCTTTAGCTCCATAGGAGCTCGACACACAATGGAGACAGACCTGCAGTCTCATGGTGTATGTGTCTGACTTCAAGGCCGAGGTGAAAGCCGCAGGGATTTGAGGGAAAGCAAAGCATCTGTTTTGCAGATCACCTGGTTTCTGTTAAAGCAGATGGGTTCGTGGGTTGATGTTCGGTTAGAACTTTAAAGTGGAAAGTAAAAATGAAGATGCTGTTTACAAATTTTTCAGATAATGTTCTAGATTATTTAAATGAACTGGATCAAATTGATAATGGTGAAATAGTCAAGGAAGCTAGTTCAAAATGTTGTTATACCTTTCAATAAAGTTTAAGGTGTTTTGGATTTAAGGCTGGTTTATACACGGTCCCTCTGCGTGAAACGGACGCACGCACCGCCATTTTGCGTCGGCGCAAGGGCTCTCCGACTGGCTCACGGAGGGTGTTTGGATCCCTTATTCAGTAATACTAGTTCTGAGACATCCTCATTACACAAGCCTAAAACGGACTTTACAAGGTAGCGTCTCATTTTCTCTGCCCACCTAACTTCCAGGACTGAGTCTTTCCTTGGAGTCACTGTTCTCCAGACAGATGAGTCATCCTCTATTAAAACATTTGATCTGGATCATTTACTTTAAAACTAAGGCAAAAAAAAATCAGACTAATCAAATATATATGTTCCCCACATTAAGGAGACTCTTCTAGCCTAGGAATCTAGACAAACCATAGAAGTAGCAACAGAATTTGCTCTGAAGGTCAGTCTAGCCACACTCTATTGTAGCTTCAGCAGGTGGCCTGAACAATATTAGGTCAGGCCAATCACAGCGCTCTATGTTTGTAGAGATATGATGGGTGGGCTTAGCACCAGAGGTGAGATAGAGAAAAATCTACAAAGATGGCATTTGAAATGGTTTTGGCATCAACTTTGGATGATTTAGACTTGTGCTTTTCTTTGAGACATGAGCAGATATAGGTACGTAAATCCTTTATTTTGAAAAAGGATGTATTTTCTGCTTCTTCTTCAACGGTGTATGGAGGATGGCCCTGTTGACTGATTTACATAGCGACAAATATGTCACATTGTTCGGTGGTTTGACTGGTCCTAGTGGTGTCCAACTGTGTGCAGTTTGAAAGACAACCGTAGAGCCCACGCCCCCCCCCCCCCCCCCCCCCCCCCCCCCCCCCCCCCCCCCATGACCGAGCTCAGTCTATGGGTCGTGGCCAGACTATATATTTACACATGTGGCCCCGAGACTCTGGAACTCTCTCCCCCTGAGCCTGAGATCAGTGGACTCAGTGGTCTCCTTTAAAAGCAGCTGAACACTCACCTTCAGGCTGGCTTTTGCGTGACCTTTGGTTGATTCTTCATCACTACATTCTCTTCATTCTGCTTTTTCTACCATTTTTGCCTTTCCTGGGATCGACTGATTACATTTTTCTTATTCATTTTCCCTTTCCTCATATTTTTTTATCACTATTGTAACGCCAAGCCCTTGTGCCCTGGCGCTACTGGTTGCTGAGGTGGAGGGTTGTCTTACGTGCGTATAAAGAACTTGCAGCTTGAATGTACTTTTACTATGTTTATTACTTTATCTTCTTTCCTGGTTTCCATGATCCAGTTACAATTAGGATTTACAGTTTCTTCCTATTCACTTGCCCCAATGACATTCCACATATATGGTCACTCAGCCACTTAGTCCTTGCAACACAGTAAAAACTGCTTGGCTATCCCCAATCCGCTGGGCCTGCCCCCATTATATATTACACAAGTGGCTCCTACAATTACAATTCTTACTTTTCCCATTTTTTATGATATTTTTTTAATTTCTTTTTTAATTTTTAGTTCTTGTGAAGCGCCTTGTGATTTTTATGTTGAGAGGCACTATATAAAAGATTGTTTCTTCTTCTTCTTCATATATGGTGTGCCAGGCTTAAGCCTAGTTAATACTTCTCCATCAGCAAGCTTGCATTCACACACACGTATTGACAAAGACGTTTTCCTTTTATAATTCTCTGCTGGGCGGAGCCGGGGGCGTATACCTTTTCTGGCGTGTCTGCCTACCATTGCAGTGACGTCTCTGGTTGACGAAAGTTTATTTACTTCCGTTTGTAAATGCAAATCCCTCTCAAGGAGCAATGACCGACAGACTCAAGGAACAAAAATGGGAGCGAAGGTGCTGTTGGCAAATTTAAAGGAAGTGGCGTCAAGGTGGAAATAATCTTGAGCTGTAGTTGGGCCGACCAATCACAGATGTGTTTTCTTCTTTGTGTTTGACGGATAGTTAAAAATTGGGCTCTACTCCATCTGTCCTTGCATCAACAGATAATGGTGCTGTGCGTCTCCACACCTCCACAGATGGAGAAGTATAAACTAGACTTAAGACTCTTCTACTTTGGCTCAGAACATTAGATGATGCAACTCCTGTAGGACATTAGAACACACCACAGGCTCAGTTTGGGTTTTCCACCACAAATCAACAATGATGATGCTCTTCACTCACTTTTTTATAAAAGGAAACATTTCCCTCGTCATTTAAACGTCTCGTTGCCATGATACCAAACGCCCTGTGCAGCCTCCTGTTTTCAAGTGCTTGCTGTTGTTTTTCCTGACCTTTCCACTGAATGGGGGCACGTATATGCAGTATTGACACTCCTGCTGACCTTGTGTGGGGACTGAATGAATAGGATTAGTGGGTGACTGAGTACAACACCAGAGTGGCTGCTTAGACTGAGGAAACAAGAACCGCTGTGATGTGAGCAAAGCAAACCAAGCTGAGGAAGATTACGATAACGATTAAGATGGGGAGCACACGTCTAAGAGGAACGGAGGACATCAGCATCTGAATACCGATGTCAACGTGAAAGCTTTGTGATTTATCCTGGGGAGGGTTGCTGGTTGTTTGTCAAGTTGTTGGGTATAATGCTGTTTACACCAACAGGGACACACTTGGAGCTCGAGTGAAAACATTCCAAGCTTTTCCGAGTCCCTGTGCAAGTTACTCTAGCAGCATGGGGTCAAGCTGTCACCGCTCCACTCTGATGCCTCAGCTGTGCACAACACAACTTCATTGCTACCATCAGCATAACTCCTAGCTTTCCTGCAGCTATTAAAGGAAAAAATAATGAGAGGGAATAAGGAGAGGGAACTGAAAATAATCCTGAATGTATTTTCATAACTCTGCTCAGTTTTTTCCTCCAACAACCTTGTAATTTCTGGCGTCTGGGAGCCATGAGGAGCAGCTATTTGGCATCCGTGTCTTTACCACAGACTACGTTCTATAGAAATATCTACATACTCAGCATGCATTACCCCAATACAGTCTGTGGCAGGACATGGATATACAACCTGGCGGGTCTTGGTAACAACAAACTGCTTATGGCCTCTGAGTCTCAGTATCCTTATTGCTGCCCACGGCCCTCCCTCCTGGACTTACTCGTGTCATTATGCAGTGGTTCGATGTGTTGTGATTGGATGAAGGCAGCTAAGGGAGGCTTCTATTGGACTCTTGCAGGAAAAACGTTGTAACTCAATCCCCACAGAGAGGTAGAGGGGGCCAATGGCATCAACCAGCTAAAAATATAGATGCCAAGCCTGACGTAATGCAGCAGCCAGAGGAATGGGGGGCTTAAGTAATTGGGTACATTAAGTGTGAACCTACAGTTCGTGTGTGTGTGTGTGTTTTGGGTGATTGAAAGACAAGCGGAAGGGGAAACAGAATTGGAAAACCACGTTTCATGACCTCGACAAGGCAAATGATACAGCAGTGTGTGTGTGTGTCTCATCTGTTGAGAGCTGGGTGTTCCTCTTATCCATCCATTAACTACATTAGCTCTCTGTGTGTGTCTGAGCTTTAATGAACAAAATTAATTCAGAAATTCAACCAACTGCTCCTCGTTCACCACCACCAACGCTCCAGCTAATTCTCTCCGTTTGGAGTTTAAGATACCAGAAATAGTTTCATGAAAAAGATCTTTACTCTTAACATATAACATGATATATGTCGGTGTAGAACGGAGTCTGAAAGGTTTTTGTTGGGATAATACAGGAGACTGAAGTGTCCCCTCCTCCTCCCTACATCCCTTTCCTTCTGTGCAGACTATCTGTGTGTATTTACATTAGGAGACAGCAATATTTATGGAGGCCTGTCTGAGAGGGGGATGGGACAGGTTAGAGAGGATGAGAAAAAAAGAACATGAGAAAGGGAATGAAAAGGAGTGATGAGGGGCGTGAGCAGAGAACAGAGAAATGGTCCCACCTGAGGATGCAGCGATAGGAGACAGCAGGAGAGGAAAACACGAGGAAAAGGAATTAAGTCCTAATCCAGAAATCATTTCATATCTTTAAGGAACAAACTGCATCTTTTATCACACTCTTACAGCATAAATATTTTAGTTCATGCTAAGAACAGAACAGAAGACGTAGAGATTTCAACTGTCTAAAATAAATCATGAATATTTACTCCAAAAGTACAATCTATCCTGATGTGTAATTATCTGGTCTAGTGAATGCATTCTGGCTGAGAACAGAATGAGTTGTGATCATTTTACTGATTAAAACTCAACCACAAAATGAAAGAAGAACCTTTCAAAAGATATTAAAATGATTGATAAACCAGGCTAACAAAGAAATAAATCAGTGCACCAACCGTTGCAGCTCCACATCTGATGTGGTGTGCTGTAATCATTAAAAGGGATTAAGAAAAAAAATCATGCATCCAGTGACTTTTTTGTATTTTGAAACATGCACAGCTGTTCCCATCAGCTGACGAGCCCAGCGGAACGCAGCCTCATGCATCTGGAGGTTTTGCCATCCTTGAGCAGCACATTTTTTATGCTTTATAATCACTTAGCTTTGTTTTCATCAGCCATCATGGCCAATCTGTTAGCTGACAGTAAAAGCCAAGTTCACGCAGTGTGAGGTTTTGTCATTTTCAGCCATCAGCTGATATCGTTACAACTGGGTGAGACGGGTCATGCCGTTTCCTTAGCGACTCCCGGCTGACGCCACGGGGGACACGAGGTGACGGCTTGTTTTGATTCACAACAAAGATATAAGGTTGGAATTATTCGTTTTTTTGACACATACACACATGCACGCACACACACGCCAATGAAAGCCTTTCTGTTTCTAAATATAATCCACATCTGAGGCTGGGTGAAGGTCGGTATCGACAAGCAAAGACTTAGCGAGCACTGTCCTTTAATTAGAGATGCTGTAAATCACATTTAGGCACTTTGAAGCCGATGCTGCGTCTTATCAAGAATATGCTCGACTTGTTTACGACAGGTTCAGCAGGAATGTGATGACAGTAGCTATCTGTGTGGCAAAACACAAGACAGGGAGGCACGAGGGGCCGCTCTAGCTGAAGTTATTCAGTGAGCAGAACAGTAGTCTGACCTTGAGTCAAATGGTGCTTACACACTAGCATCGGCTCCACACGTCCTAGTCAGGGTAGTTTGTGTTCACATTTAGGTAGCCCGGGAATTTCCCACACCGGACGCGTTTTCAGCCCTCCTCCCAAGGCGGTTTGCCTCGGGCCGAAACCGGTCCAACACACCCACTGCCGACTGACTGGTCAGCTCAAATTCATGCCTATCATTAGAGGGAGCCTCCGGTTAGCGGATAGAATCAGCCAGCGGGGGCTTCACGCATGCGCGTTTCATTTTCATTCTGGATGCTGAGGAGTTAACGAGCCTCTGACTGAAGCCGTTTTCCTCTGTGTTTCTCTGCTGTGATGAGCACACACACACGCGCGCGCGCACACACACACACACATACAGAGCAAAGCAGGATGCAATATCAGAGGCAGAGAGTCTCCAAAAGCAGAAGACCTCTCAGGACGCCTTTGTTTAATAAGGAAGACACCGCAGACTTCTCCGCACTCTTTTACCCCGCCCACTTGCTCGGAGATGCGCTCATGACATCACTGATATCTTTGCGCCAATTTTTTGGAGACCCTCTATGCAATTACACCTGCATTCCTAAGGCAGTGTGGAACGAACGCAGCCAGGCTGGGGCTGGCGGAGCGGAGCTGATGCTAGTGTGTAAGTGCCTAAAGACACCAACGATAGTCACCATCTCTAGTTAAGGCTGGATCTAAAAGCACTTGCTCCTGGATTTCTTACACAATAGGTAATGGATTAGGATCAATCCAAAACCATCATCTCCCAAATAACTCAAGAAAAATCTAATGTTTTGTTGATACACAACCTGAAGTACACATTCTGTGTTTAGTTAGCTTAAATGTGACCGGCTAAGCTATGACGTTTCTCAAATTACCTAAAAAAGGACAAAAAGAAACAAAACCTCTGCTTTAAGGATGGTAATTGTGATACAACATTCTTAGCTGGAGTCAAAATTTACCCAGGACTCATCTTAACCTGGAATTGCTAATTATGACACTTTGTCAAAACTGCAGACAAAATAGCAACATCAGCATGTTGTTTGTGCAAATGTAAAAATTGCTGCAATTTAGTAAAAATCGTCTTTGTACACATTTTAATTCCAATTTTATATATAATTTTGTGAAATTTGGTACATTATGATTATTACTTTTTGTCTCCAATGAGTCATAAACTGGCATTAAGTTCCACTCTTCCCAAACTTGTCCCATTTCAAGCACTTTGAGTCATGAAACCTAAATGGGTTTGTGAGCGGCTCCAGATGCCTGAGACAACTCTGGGACTATATTGAGAAAGATTTGTCTCTTGATATTTACAATCATGCATGAGGACAAAACTCTAACTCCTGCGAAGAAATTGAGAACAACCCCGGCGAATGTTTCTACATATTTTGTAAACTCCCTCACAATTTGTTCCCAAGATTCACAACCGAGCGTGAGAAGTATCCAATGTGACAACATACACATGAGTAAAAACACCAGGCATCCACTCCCAAAGGAAATGATTATAACTTATGTGATGTATTCTAAACAGAAACATTTTGACAGAACAAGCGATAAAATGTTGATTTTCACCAAATAGAAAAAAGTTTTGACATAATAAATTAAAAATGCATGGAGTGAATGTGAACAAAATAAATGAATCAATTCTGAAATATTGAGTAAATAGCATGCAGAAAAACATGTTGGTAAGAAATGTGCAGGATGGTCACAACATGTGGTTTCAGTTTCGTGCTTTTCCCAAAACAGATGATGAAACGGTGGAAAACTTTAGGCTTGATATGAAGCAGCTCTACAGAAAGCTTCAAGGCTTTAGTAGAAACTTTCCAGAGGTATAAATCTAATCTGGCAACTGATGAGCATTTTCTCCCTTTTCTGAGAATACTTGACTGAAAACTAGGTTTAAAAAGTCTGAATTATTGAAATGTGTTAAATTTACATTGGTGTACACTTTTAGGTGCAATAATTTTAACTTTTGCAATAAAAAATTTTTATTTAAAATTAATTTTCCTCAATTGGTTGAATGGGAATAAATGCGATCATTCAACCAACAAATCTGTTGCTCTGTGGAATTTCTGCCAATCAGGAAACTAATATTATTAAAACTCAACCACTGCCTTTTAAACGTTGGGTGATGTTAGCGGAGATGATTTCAGCCCATCGTTATATAACGCCACAGCCAACAGTCCATCAAACTCACCGTTAATCACAGCCAATAAATGTGCAACACGCAGCGTTTAAAAGGAGCCATGGATCATTCTCATGCGTTATTGATTGGATTACAGTACTACGGCTACTGCAGCTACCAATATCTGCAATGTAAGCTACATGCTACATGCTTCAAAGCAGCCAGAATCTAGACAACATCTCTCGGGTCAGACTCTATCTGTTCTGAAATAATTCATCAAGATATGAGGCTTCATCCAAAAATTCCTTCCAAAACTTAAAAGGCTTTCACGATAACAGAATCAGCCATAATAAATATATTATAAAAAAACAAAAAACTCTGCAATTCTAAGTGATTGATTGACATGTTGAAAAAAATACCACAAATATCTTTTATTTAAATGTTTTTTTTGATATCCAAACAGGTCCAGAAAGCTTCCATCTGATTCCAGCAAATGTTTGGCACATCCAAGTCTCGGCTCCCAAAGACGAGATCAAAAGGTTTTACTATAAGTGAAAAAGACGAGTGGATTTGGGTAGAAAGTGGGAGACAGTGGAGCGGGCTTGTACGCCACTGAAAGCCAGTACGCACTTATCTTTGAAGCAGAGTAAATCTGAAATCTAAACAGGATATTTAGGAGCAGCTAGGCTGTTAGAAGAAACCATCAGTGCTGGTTTTGATGCATTAGAAAAGACCAGAGGCTTTTATAGGACGCCTCCTCTGAGACAAATAGTTTATATGCATTTGTGTCATAATCCCAACACAGCGAAGCCCTGGGGATACTCCCCCCTCCGCCCTGACGCAGCTTTATACAATTAAGTGTTCAGAGTCCTGCTGGAATAATGACATTACAAAGGAACTCTGGGTCTAAGATCTATGGATCAGATATACAATATTTATCCGTTTCATCTTTCCTTGTATACATCCTGCCAAACGTCCCTTCAGGACTATGATGAGCCATTCCACTGATGCCTTTTGAGCTGGATAACAAGATAATGTTGCAACAGCTCGAGAAACCCTGAGGTGATCATGCACTGTGAAGAAAAACCTCTGAAAACTTGGGAGCTGCTCAGGAGGTCCGTTTTAGGACCAAGATTGATGAAGTTCCTACAACTTATTTCTCCGATCTCTCTTCTCCAATACCATTCAATGCCTTGGTTGAGCAAACAAACTCCTGTAGCTTTGCTTTGTAAAGGGAAGATATGGAGCGTGAAGCTTTAAATTGAATGAAATGTGAACGGAGAGGCCAAACAAAAACCTCCAGATCAGTTTACATATTGACACAAAGGTTTGTGGCGCTACAACAACAATAGTGGAGGTCTAACGTTCGCTTCCGCTGTGCTGTTTGCACTACAGGAAGGTGAAAGGGACAAAAAACAACTGGCTTCAAATTCCTCAAGGAGCCAAGGAGAGTTTGTCTTCATAGATGTTTTAGATGCCAAGCATAATTAAATCACGCTCAGCAAACTCTGCTACTGGACGAAAGAACAGGAAACAAAAAGATCTTTAAATAAGTCAATTTGCTCTTTCTGTGTTAATCAAACATGTGAAAAGAAAATCATTTTACTTTTATTATAAAGCAAAATTCAAAACTTAGATCCTTAGTTGCCAACTCTACAAGACCAGATCTAAGTTAGGTTTTATTCAACTATAACTAATGTTAATTTACTCATTTGATTTCATACTTTCACCTTAATTTTAAACAAGAGTTAAATAAGTGGAAAAAAAGCATTTTGCAACCAGCCCAGTCATTCTCCTGATCTGGCAGTATTCAGTTAGCTTTAGCTTAGCATAAATTATGTAAGTGAACAGTAACAGCTAGCATTTTTATATATATATAAAACAAGTCGTGAAAATGATTAATTTTTCTTGGTGACCTCAATCATATCAACTGCAAATGAAAATAAGTAAGACTGACAGCGTTGTGCTGAGACGCATTACCTCATCAAAAACTGTTTTGGTTCTCTTGCCTCCACACACCAACAGCGCTATGCCTGCATTCACAGAGTTAACTTGGAACGATAAATTTAATTTCGTCATTTGATTTATTGTGTCATCTTGCCAAGCCCCGTATGGAGTAACTACCATTTTTGTTTTTGCTAATGCTGATTAGCCATGGAACGCTACTTTAATAGAATGACCCAAAAGTTCATTAGCTGCAGACGTACGTCCAATCCTCACTTTCTGAGTTTCAATAAAATTTGTCCATGAAAGTTTTAGCTAACACGACAAATACAAAGACAGACATGAAACATTTTCATCCACCTTTCTGCAGTAAGCAATAAAGAACCCCCATCAGTAATCATACTTGTGTTGATCAACTAATTAATTAGTTAACTTATAATTAAGGTTCATAGGTTGGCCTGACTGGTATAACGGCTGTTTACAGCTTTACTACAACAAAGGTTTAAAATATTTGTAATAAATCTGGTTTGGTTGATGTTTCTGTCCATAAGTACATTCATACATGTGCAGTTACACAAACCGTCGTTTACAAGAGAATTCTCAAATGCTGAGTAGCACAATCACAGCAGCATCTTGCAAGCGAAACAGGAAAGCTCTGGCCTGGGCAGGACCTCCACTTAGACTAACTACTTCCTGTCAGAGAGATTAAACAGCAAGATGATCACACAGCCTGCCAGTCCATTTCTCACTTCAAACCGCCAGATCTTTAAAGCGGCTTCACGGTCACGATCGATAAGTCTCATTACACATAGGTATATATCTCAACTGTGTCTTAGCTAAACGGTGTATTGCAGAGCGTCAAAGCCACTCATCAACTTCGTCCACTGGGAATAAAAGATAGGAGACACTTGCATGGCTATTCCATCCTGAGGAAAGATATGATGATCAATATCTCACACCGATCTTTTCCCTCAGTTCAACAGAAATGCTAGAGAGGCTGAAAAGGCAGGAAGGCGGGAATGCAAGGCAGACAGAACATTGAATGCAATTTGAAAAAAAATGAAGAGGAAGTTCAGCATCCTGTGTTACACAGGGACTGTTTCCTAATGAAGCTGGTCCTCTAAGCCCTCTCCTACTGGTCACCACAGCCTGAGAGTACAGTAGGCTACTAAGTTTTTCCTAATCTTACCTTTTAAGGATCCTTGATGCTTAAGGGAACAAGGAAAATACTGCTTAATTTGCTGTAGTAAAGCTAAATACGTAATGATTACATTCACCATATTACCTCCGATGTAAATTATGTAGGTCACAGAAAATGCAAAACACATCATCTTTTGCCAGGCAAGGAAAGTTGTGTGACGTGGGCCGGTCGTAATACAGTAAAAATCTGCAGCTCTCTCCATCACATGCACTAGCAGAGTCACACCAGACCAATTAGTTTGCTCAAGTTCTATTTCTGGAACACTGAACACGGTTGGTGTACATGAACCCAGGTCAGAAACTTAAAAAAAGAACACTCTAGCTTAGTGTTTTCTACTGACGGTGTGAAACTTTTAAATCTTTGGGATTTCCATACTTCTGAAAATATTTCCATGAAATACAAATACAGAAGTGGAAACCAAAACAGAAAGGTAAAAACAGGAAAAAGAAGGAGTGTTTACGGAGTGAGCGGGAGGTGGATGAAGCAGAGACTCCAGCAATGACGGCAGCCACCAGAGAGCAACATGCCAATCCCTGGAAGTCATTTCCTGCCTCATCGAAGACTTTTATGGAATTCTAGCAGCGTGGCTAACGTCACAGTATAGAGACAGCAGGAAGAGAGAAACTTCAGACCTTCCTTCTTTCAACTTCCACATCTTTCTCTCCTTTGTAACCCTCCATCTAGTCTCTCTACTTTCACCTGTTTTTGTGGGACCATCAATCATTGACCTGGAGAGCAACAAGATCCAGCGAAGTCCTAACCAGCATGAAACGTGATCTTTCAGTGGTTTGAGCTGCTATCTGTTATTTGTTGTCATGCATTTGCTTGGACGCATAGAGTGTTTGCAAAATGGCTAAAACACCTACCGCACGCCACAGATTATCAGATTTAAAAGTCATGTAACTTGCGAACCGATCCGTTAAATCCAATAAAACCCTGCTAGATGCTGCATGTATGACATTTCCCCTGCTAAGTGGGGCAATATTTTAAAGAGGAGTGTAGCACTTTGGGAAAACAACAAAATCGAGAAAAGCATCAGTGATGGAAAGTATCGGATGGATGAAAGGATTACAAGGAACCATGGGGTGTTTGATCAGCTGCTGGTAAATACTGCTCTCCTGGAGGTTTTGCAAGAAAATGGAAGCAAGTGTTTGTTATTGTGATCAATACCTAAGTGCCTTCCTGGCATTTGTCTATTTAATCCATTATCAAAGGCCATCTGAGCCTGCAGCTCACGGGAGGAGCACAACCATAGAATGAGACACACTCACGTGCTAGCACATGCACCGGTAATGAGTTATGTGCATCAGACAAGAAGTAGAGTAAGTAAAATATAGTTCAAAAATAGTAATCAAAAATACACTTTTGTGTGCTAAAAACTGCAGTAATGCATGTTCCAAAAATATTAAATGAAAATGAATCACAATCTGTTTTTTACTTGACCTGCAAAAGGAAAATTAAAGTGTTCAGAACCAACTGTGCTGGTTTGCATTACTGCCTGCTGGGAGCTACAGAAACTGGTTACGGACAACAAAAGTCATGGAGAGCTCTCCTGCAAAGAAATCACCAAAGATGCAATGTTTGCTTGGCAGCTGACCAGAAATAGATGATTTTCAGCTTTAATGGCAAATGTAGAGCACAGAAACACAGACTTCACTTTTTGTTTTGAACAAAAAAATAACTATTATGTTTATGAAACGTACAGCAACAACATTTAAACTGAAATAGACTTGGTTTACAGATGTTTAAGCTAGTTCCACTCTATCCCACTGAGCCGGGCTGGCATCTGCAGTGTAGTTACCGATGACACAACAGTGGAAACATTTAGAAAGTCACTCTTATCAGAAACTGTGGACCTGGCTGCAGAACTTGTAAGATAAATTGTGATGCCAAGTCTTCATGTTGTGATAGCGTACAAACATGTTCCCTTTAGGGAGAGTTGCCCTTGCTTGACTCAATCTTGGTTAAGAAGGTACATGTGTAGTCCTTAGTGAACTTTGTGATGACAAATCACATTTTTAAAGAAGTAGTACCCAAAACCTACACTGAGAACCACTGTGGGACAATAAACTCAAGTTTGGGGCTTGAGATTCTTTGCAGATATAAAGATTTAAAAGAATATCCTCACTATAATTGATGCAAATGCTAAAAGTGGTATTCATGTGTAAAAACAGTACAATGTGAACTGTGTTTTCATGATTATATCCATGTTTATTTAGCTTTTTAGCAATGTTTGTACAGTTCAACCAGTGATATGAGCAGCTGAAAGTGTTTGCCATTGTCTTTTTTAGGGTTTTATGCAAAAAAGCTTGTGAATGATCATTTTAGAAGGTGCACTAAGATCCTTAATTCTTGCTTTCATTTTTGTTAAAACTTTACCAACAGAAAATGTTTAAAAAATAAAGTTTAACGTGTGACTGCACATCAGTATTCCCTCCCCTGCAACGTGTAGGTTAATGATTACAATCCACACCAACCCGTTGATTCAAGGGTAGCAGAAATGTCCCAACACTCAGTTTTCAACAAGTCCAGGAGCACAAATGAGGTCAAAAATGTTCAGACAACATCCAGAACGTGCGCAGTGGGAAATTGTTTCAGCGGTGACCGATATCACTGTTGGACACAAACACCACAGCATGTAAATAGGAACGTTTTGGTCCAAGAATGACTCATATCAGAGGAGCTAGGTGGTTTGGTTTGTGGTTTGAAAGTTGTTCGGCATTTGTGCCGCTAAGCTTGATAGCAATATTACCGCAAAAGTAGACTTCTGAACAAAGATCACGACTTTGCGCAACACATGGTGATGTCATGATCACGTGTGAAATGTCTGCTGAGCCCTGACTGTCAACAATATTAAAATTCAAGTAAGCACGGGCAGTGATCGCACCACATTACCACCACAGACAGACCGCTATGGCGATGGTGGCAGAAGAGTTAAGTGGTCGCCCCGCAATCGGAAGGTCGCAGGTTCGTGCCCTGCTCAGTCTGTCGCTGTTATGTCCTTGGGCAAGACACTTAACCAGACTTGCCGGTGTTGGTGGTGGTCAGAGGGGTTGATGATGCAAAATGGCAGGCTTGCTTCTGTCAGACCGCCCCAGGGCGGCTGTGGCTACACAGTAGCTTATCATCATCAGCAGTGTGTGAATGCGAGAGTGCGTGAATAATGGTGCCTTGAAAAGCGCTCCCTGATGCCTCTTCCACTTTGGTTAAGACAAGTAATACTTCTTAAAAAGAGAAAATATTAACTTTATGCTTGGAGTTATATATTCTAAAAACTGTAACACAGTATCTGATTTTAATAGAACAGCACCAGCTAATTGCTCTAGGTTATTAGCTCTAAATGTCAAGCAATCAAGCCCAACAAATAAAGAATGTGGACAGAAAGTAAGGACAACGCTAGACCTTTGATTCTTCTAAGACACTGTTACGACACAAAGACTAAAGTTTTCCACGTTGAACCACAGAGACGGCGTCTCATCAAGAAATCATACAAAACACAAGAGCACGACTCAAACAATGAATAAAGGCAGGTCTTGAGTGGAGTTCAGGCCATCCCACACATGGAACGAACCCTGCACTCGCCCAGCGTAGATGCTGCAGACGACCACAGAGAACAAAGACCTCATTTATGTGGAGCTCCAACAGGAGAGCTAAAAACGGGACCATGGGCAGAGAATAAAACCTTGGAGCACTGCAGGAATTCTGAGCATCCAAGTGCCATCAACGCACAACAAGCTGTCACTCCTAAATCGCACTGCCTCCACCGCTGACCTTTTCTCCAGACTCCATGAAACAAGGCAGCGTTCAAGTGGCTGGAACAGAGCGCTCTTATGCTTACTTGCGCCCAGATTTGTCAGGAACACAACTGCAGCTACGGAGCTTTGCATGTGAATGTGGCAAAAAGGAAGTTCTGTATGGTCTCTTTATACTTCACCGGATTTATATGAGGCTGGTTAACAAAGAAGAGCCATTTCAGCTTATTGCATTAAACACATCCTTTTAGTCTGAAAACGTGCTTCGGTTCTGCCTACATGCAGCTTAGGATGAATCAAAGATGCAAATATAGCATACCTAGTTTCTCCACAAGTTTGAGCATAACGCCACCAATGTGGATTTCTCCAGTGACCCTGAGAAACACATCCCTATTGAGGTCGGTGACGTGCATCTTCAGTTCCCATGTCCCATCAGCATAGCAGCCATCGGGCATCCGGATCCCATCCAGTGCCATCCTGCAAAAAGGAAAAAAAGGATATGGTCAGCCATTGGCTGCACACAACGTGCCAGCAAATTAGTGTAGTACTGCAGCCAGGTGTGCCTAATAAAAGCGCCATGGTGGCATGGCAATGCAGGAATTTTGCAGCATTCGTGCCTCCATGCTTGGTAGTAATATTGCCACAATGCCAAACTTGTGAATAAAGATTACGCCTTGGCGCAACAGAGGGTAGCGTCATGATCATGTGTGGAATTACTGCCGAGTCCCACCGGCAACTATATTGAAAATGAAAGTAAACACGGGCATAAGTTTCACTTTTGTCAACAGAATCAGCTGAGATGATAAACTGGAGCGATGCAGAGCTCCGGGAGCTTCTCTCCATTAGAGCTGGAGCTCAGATCACCAGACAGTTCACGGGGACTGTGGAGAACAGACACCCTTAGGAGCGGCTTGTCAAAAAAAACTTAAGGAGTGCGGCTTCCATCCATCCAACCATCCATTTTCTATACCTGCTTGTCTATTGCAGGGTTGCATGTCTGAATGGAGGAGAGAAATTATTTGAATTTTAAAAATGTGTTTTTTTAGCTTATTACACTTACTTTAGGATCTATAAAATTCATTTGTCCTAAAGAAAAGAGAATGTACATGGCAGCAACTCAGAACAATTAGGCATCTAGAAAGGGTGAAGGCGACTTGAGTTCAGAGTATAAAAATGTAGGAGAACTGGGATTTAGTTAACTTTAACTATGGCTATGTTGTTGGTTACCAGCCGGGTGGTTCAGAGGAATTCAGAAACCGTTGATCCCAACTCTAGTGTTTACAGAGAATAGTCAGTCTCCAGTGAGCAGCAGTTGTGTGGATGAACATTTCTGTTGATGTCAGAGGAGAATGGGCAGACTGGTCCTGCACCAAAGATCAGATCATTAAAATGGACCAGATCTCAATCTAATCCAGCACCTTTAGGAAGTTGAGGAACGGAAGAGTTACATCATAGATGTGCAGCTGACAACTCTGCAGATTTATGGCAATGTGGATTAAAAATCCCTGTTCAATTTATGACATGAAGAATTTAGACAAAATACTAATAAGGTGCATCTGATGTAAAGATCAGTGGGGTATATGAAGTTAACTTTTAATATTGGTTAGATGAGACCGATTGAAAAGCTGAAAGAAATAGAATAAATTGGAGAAAAGGCATGAAGTTTCCTGTAGTGGAACAAAGATTTTATCTTATAAACTTACAAAGAAAACAGAATTTCTTCTTGTTGTTGTTATTAATATTCAGGGACTGTCACTTTAAATATGAATGATGTAATTGGTTAAAGCAAAGCTCTGATTTATGACTAAGCATTTTTTCAGGAACTATCACTTTTACCACTTTTACTAAAACACAAAGAACTAGTGTAGCCCACTTCCTCCAACGCTCTGACAGCTGAGCTAATAAAGCTCATTTATGATTACTTTACTGTAAACAATAACAACACTTCGTGGACAGAAAACGCGCCAAGCCGCCGCCGGTGAAAATTTACAGTGTAGCCGAATCTGTCACTGCTTTATCCGCGCCTCCATGGCTGAGTGGCCTGGCTTTTAAAGCAGCCGTGGAGTCAATAAACACGGCAGAACAAAGGCTACCAGCCCACGAGTTCAGCACAGACCTTTAGCAGCTGTTATCTCCGTGAAATGTGCCGCTTCACCTGTTAAAAATAACGGTAAAGGCACTCTTACAAATAGGCTGGAGGGCTAATTATGTAAGCACAGCCCTTCCAACAAGTCTCCCCGGCTGCGTGTAGCGTTCACCCAGCGTTTACTTAGCCTAAGTTTGTTAGAAAGTGTTGAAAAACAATAGAATACTCCAGAGAAAGCGTACGAGGAAATGCGACATTGAAACATTGTATTAAATGTAACAAAAGCTGTCGGAAAAAGAGAAAAAGAGGAGTGATATTTCAAAGCGGCGACTGAGGAAAAAGCTTTTGAGGACGGACGCTTAATGTGAACACTCACCTTCACAAAGACGGATAAAACAGAGTAAAGCAGTCAGTAACACGGTAGAGAAGCACTCTTCCTTCTTCAATTCATCTAGAAAGGCATGAATAGGTGATAAAATAGGAATAAATCCCGAAGAACTCGCTGGAGAAGTGGAGTATCCCAAACAGTTTTCCAGCAGGCTTCGGATTAATGGAGTCCAGCCCTCCCTCCAGTGGATAACGTCACTGCTTCCAGTCCCACTTTTCCTTTCTTACTGGGAGTTTCTGCTCGCCCACTGGTGGCTTACTGGTCCCCTCACCTCAAACACACTCCTGTTGCTTTCACAAGAGCACTTTGGATGTTTTACCTGCTTTTTCTTTTTTATATTTCATGCATCATAATGATAAAAATGAATGTTTTATTATTCTTGCAATAGAATATGCAGTAAATGTAAAGATAAACCTCATTTCAACAAGGCAATAATAGTAGAAGTAGTGTCTATACTTTGCAAAAAATATTTTAATTTACACAGGGGTGCCAACAAGAGGGGACCAAGAGGGGCAATAGTCCCCCCTATGGTACCCCCACACAGCCCCCTCTTGTCCAAACACATTTAATATATTTTTATTGATATGGTATTTAAAAAAGAAGAGAAAACAAATCTCAGTGAGTCGCAGATTTATTAATGCTCATAACATCTTTTGTCATTAATGCTGCAAAAAACTTCTGTAAAAATCAAAACCAACAATTATCAGAAAGTAAAAAGTTTTGAATCATGTTTTTTGTTCAAGTGAACTCTATTTTGAATAATTCCACAATTCTGTTTTGAATAAATCTAGAAATGTTAATGAAGAAGTTAAAAAAAAGCATTAAAGTTTCTCAAAATTGTACCAAAACACAATGACACGTTTAGTTTGCATTTTCATTACATTTGGCACAACATCCAAATACAGAAGAAATTTAAACATTTTTACTCAATGAGAGTTTGAAGTTTAGTTCTAACAGCAGCAATCACAATATTAAAATGAATCTGATATTTACATAAAATGAGATTTTTGTGTATTTTTAACAGAAATCTCAACAAATTGTAGCCCTCTAAAGCAGAAAATTCAACAGCTAGTAGCAGGAGGCAGAAAAGACCTCAAGCTGCCTTTTATGGCAATAATAGTGCTGCTGAGCCTTGCACCAGCACCCGGGGACCTGTGATTCCCTCACTGTGAAACACTGCTAATGACTCTCAACAGATTTGCTCTTTAAAAATTATTTAGAAAACTCCAAAAAAAAAAAAACAACACACTAAAAGTATAGTTGCAGGTTATGCCAACATTTTCACAGATGCTTTAAAGGCAAACTAATCACTTATGTCCCATATAAAGTGCACACAGAAGCAGAAAGGTGACTATATGTTCCTGTGTTTACAAAAGAATACTTTACATACTTTGCACAATTTACCATTAAAATCACATTTTTTGCCCAGTCTTTATGTCTCTTATTTGTAAATGTCCTATTCTGGCAGTGCAGCTTTGACAAATGATCTCATTTCAACATACTTTTTATATTTTCTTTTTCATGTGCACAAAAATTCAGACTAGAGACGTGCCAAGAGATTGAATTAGTGGGGATCACAAGAAAGCGAAGATACGTTATCTGCAAGCTACTGCTGGAGTCGTCACTGCAACAGATGAAAGATGGGGGTTTGATTTTTCTCCTTTTTTTGCAACAATCAATTGTTCACACAAATTACACATCTGGGAGAAGAAAATGGAGAAAAATGCAGCTGTCTTCTGTCTCCCCCCAAAGCAACAGCACAATACACACTCCACAACACGCTCTCCAAGTGATCAGCACTAACGTCCCATGAATCATCAGTTTCTGGCACGGTTTCCTGGTGAACTCGCTGAGCTCCAATCCTCCAGCTGAAGGAATCTGGGCCTTCAGACCACGGTCTGCATCAAAGCGATTTATAACCCCCTCCCTGCTGCTCCGACCCCCTTGTCAGTATCTGGCAGTCCACCCATTGCCTTTTATAGGCTGTGTTTTAATTGCAGAGTAAACATTTGAGTCAGATGCATAGCAGGAGAGTCGTGGTAGGGAGATGGTCGTCGTGGAGACTGGGGATGTGGCTGATGGTGAATTTTGCATCTGGATTTCAGATTGTGATTTTTATGCCAAATATAAAATGCATCAATCAAATTCATTTATTTGAACAATAGTTGAGGTTAGAAACAGGATGAGGCAGTGTCTACAGATGGTCACTTTGATCCTGTTTCCAGTGCTTGACTGACCCCTTCTGGCCACAGTGAGAACAGCATCGCCCTGTTCATCAGCTATGAATCAGCTTTTTCAGCCCGCATCATCTGTAAACTATGCTCCTGCAGATGTTGCTACACTGCATTAAAAAGCTAGAAACTCATGTAGAAGCCATCACTGGTGAAGGATTACAATGTGGTCTATTCATGAACCAACTTCAGCCTGTTACTGGCTTTAGGGGGGGACTGGTCTGAGATGAACAAACAGCATCATTGTCCTCCAAACTGTCTGGAAATGAAGCAATGAGGCCATCTTCCTTTGGTGATTCAAACCTCCCGCTACACAGCAGACAAACTATGGCAATATGGCAAGCGGATTTTACATTTATTAAGCAGACTGGATATGTATTCCAGATATCTATAATTTATTTATTTTTATTTTATTTAACCTTGATGAGTCAATTGAGAACTCATCTTTCATCTAATTACATTCTTACTATCCACAATGAACATTTCAGATATCTGAAATGTAATTCTTTCTAGGACAAATGTCACATTTCCCATTCGTGTGTATTGGGTTTATAGCGCCTCCTATCCACAATTACATTCTTCATGTCAAGAATGAACATGGATAGGAGAAACTGACTTGAGAGTACTATTAAATTTTATTTTTCACTTACACGCTTACACTCTTGCACCATGCTTGTACATATATTGTTTGTATATTAAACATTACTAGATTTATTAGTGTTGATTGTAACAGTCTAGGGAGTGACTCAGGGTTACATTTCACTGCAAGTTGTACTTGTATGACTGAGCATGGGACCAATAAAACATTTGAATCCTTACTAGGAGAAACTCATTTTAGATAGCTCTAATTCAGTTGTCATGATTTAACAAGTGGACTCCAGACATCCATAATTCAATTCTTCCTAGTAAGAATGAACATTATGGATATCTGAAATGTAATTCTTCCTAGGAAAAATGACATCGAGCTATCGAAAATCAGAGTTTCTCCTAATATTCATATTCTCCTATCCACAATGATCATTCTTACTAGGAAGAATGTATTTGTGGATAGGAGGTGCTATAATTTCAATACACATGAATGGGAAATGTATTTGTCCTAGGAAGAGTTACATTTCAGATATGTGAAATGGTCATTCTGGATAGTAGGAATGTTATTAAGGATATCTGGAATGTTAATTTCTACCAGGAACAATATAATTATAGATATCTGGAATACATATCCAGTCTGCTTAATAAATGTTAAAACAGCCACCATAAGTTTATAATGATTCTGATATTTCGCAAACTTAATTCCTACTAGTGCAGTTATAATTATGGATATCCTTAATTATAATTTAGTAACAAGTAGCTGTTGATCTCTTCATTTACAATTTTGACTAGTAAGAATACAATTAGTACTAGGATAAATTATATTATTGCTATATAAAATTAAAAAATGAGAGGTCCGATTGTTGAATAAATGTTAAAATGGCTTGCCACAGAACCAAAATTCAATATGTTGCAGAAAACACGACAGGTTTAGAAATAATGGTGTATTCCAAAAGAAAATGCTTTAATAAAAGGAAATAAATACAGTGCTTTGGATGGCAGTTAGAATCCATTACAGGCATGGGTTATTGCACAGCTCTAAGGACAAACAAACATCATTTCATAGTTAGAACCAGTGTTAACCTGTTAAACACATTTCATTTTAGTCGTTTCGTTTAATGCACATCTTTTTTTAAATAAACCACTTGTCTGGCTACAGATGGACTGAGACCAAATGTAACCTCTTTATTACTTTCTGAATATTTTACAAAGTGACAAACATCTGAGCTCAACTGTAATCAATGATGGCTTCGATCTGGCGTAAAACAAAGAGCATCGAATCTACAAACACGTAACAGAAGACAATTCCCTGATGTTCGTGGTGCCTTTACCAAGAAAAATATACTGTCACTGGTCCAAAAAAAAAAGCTGTACATTAAATGATCATTTAGTCAACGTTACAACAGCTCCACAACACTCTCGAGAACGCTTTCCAGTTAACTTGCTAACGTCTAAGCAAGCAGCGCGAACACATTCAGAAATCTGTGCTTGAATCCAGAAACTGCCAGAATGAAAAATGTGCTAACTTTAACAAACATTTATGAAACATGAGCAAAACACGACGACAGGAACAATGCTTCGTCCACGCTCCGCTTAGTGCTGCACCTCTTTCCAAACTGCATGATGAAGAGGCAACTGTGGGTTGTTACTTTTTAAATTAAATGTTCAAATTTTTTCCTGCCTCTTGTTGCTGCAATGCAACACATGCTCAGCAAAATAATGCATATGAATTAATTCATTTTAAATATAGCTTCTGTGCAATTCATAGCCAATGAATGTGCATGATCCACTACTAGATCAAATATATGTTTAAAAAAAAAAATCTAATATCACTTAGCCTTTTTAGTCCCAGCTTCGGTTCCACTTCCCGGTTACAGAACTGAAGGCAGCCTGGTTTCTGTGAATTGGCCTTTGCAAACAATACAGACAATAAACATCTACAAACAGATTCCAGTCTGGTGGGCCTGATGGCAGCAACTCTTTGGTGGTAAAACACGAGCTGTAGCACACGCCACAACAGACTACACGAAGCTCTTCAACAGCTAACCTATTAGAAACTGGATAAATGAAATTTGACACTGGTATGAATCAAATCTGTTGCATGTAACTCATAAATGAGGACACTCGTTAATGTTTTCATTCATTGCAAAGGTTTTTAAAAAGGAGTGGTTTTGTAGTAAAGATTTTTAGAGGTGTTGGCACATTGCACTACTTTTATTGTTCCAACATTCATGAACTATTTGAGACCATGCAAAGTGCGTAACAATCCTATTTTCAGCAAAATCTTTACTGGGACAAATAAAAGCTGCTATTTTCTTGTTTCTACATTAATATATATATATGCTCTGAGACGCTGGAGACATTTTTTTAAAGAAAATCATCTCCACATTTTCTTATTTCTGTCTTTTTTTGGAATGAATGAGTCGTAATCACCGATTACCTAAATGACTGCAGGATGTAAAACCCATCGTTCACACTAGGAAAATGATTCGATCAAAGGGGGAAAAGTGCAAAACCGTCACAAAAAAGGTGAAGAATATACAATTAATAATGGTATGCGATGCTTTACCAACCCATAAAAATAAAACAATATCAACTTTTATCACTATTGGTCAATTAAATCTTTTTGGGGCTATTCATAAGCAGTAGCATCACTAAAGCAGCTCACAAACTAGACAAATAAACATATTTGGCCACAAGTTTGAATCCCACAACGAGACTCGGTTTGTATCTTTAAGAGTCTGAAAATTGCTATGAAAATATTTTTTTAAGAAAAAATACATATTGAAGCATTATTTTCATCTGGACCTCAGTAAAAAGGTACAAGAACACACAAAAAAAACATTGGTTTCAGTTGGATGAGTGATTAGTTGATTTAAGTGAAACCTTTTAAAAATCATATTAAGATTTTCTGACTTGAATTCATAAGTTGTACAAAAAAACAACAATCTGGCCCTCATTTAAGTGCACTGATCTGTTTGTTCCTATGTAATCCACATGGGTGTGTCCTGCTGTAAGTGTACTGTGGATTCTAATGAGGGCTTTGATGTAACTGGCGTAAGACACTTTTTCCAAAACAGTTTTAACTTAATAAAAAAATCAATGCCAAGTATTTAATGAAAAAAGAAGAAATGCCTACATTTGGTACTATTTGGTTTTTATCTGCCAAAAAACAAACCCAAGGGAGAAACTAGAATTAGGTCTTCTCTCATATTGCCATTCCATCATTAAAGGGATTCTGCCCTTTTGGGGACCGTGTGTGAAAAAACATGATTGGTTACATATTTTAGCTGATTTCAAGCAGCGTTGCATTGTTATGCTAGCATTCGTTTTTCCCTTAGATAAATGAGAAAAGGTGGAGCTTGAAACCTCTGCAGCTGATTGGAGCAAACATGTCTCAGGGCTCCGGGGGAGTGTGTGTGTGAGAGAAAGAGCAGCTGGAGTTAAGCTAACCTTGATTAACAGCAGACTCATGGTGGACAGGTTGAAGTTGTTTAGCTCACATTCACAGGTTCCATGTTAATGCGTAGCGTGTGGTCATACTGGCCCCAGGGTAGGGTGAATGTGCACAAATGTGAGGAGATGAAAAAGGACAACTTGCAAAGTAATGTTAAAATAGCTGGTTCATCAACAACTAAAGGAGAAGTCATTGTCAGAGTGTTTGAGAAGTTTTTGAGGATGAAAAATCTTTAAACAAAGCTATTTTTGAGTCTTGTCCAGAACAGACCTTCAGCGCTACGGGACAAATCTCAGGAGTGTGTCGTAACACGTGTGCTGCCTCAGTCTGGCTCTTGAGGGTCTTCTGCTGGGGCAGAAGGGGTCGACTTCTGCTTATAAATGAAGGTCAACAAGAAAAGCGCTATGTCGTGTGAGCACCAGTAGCTTGTGTGGGAGGTCACTGCTGACCAGTAGCGGCTCTCCACCAGACCTTCCCGGAGCTCAAAGTCGATGCGCCTCTCCAGCTCCACTGCAGAATGACAACACTCATGAACATTTAAGACTCCATTTGAAATCCTTGGTTATTTGCTGCTGAATAAACTTACATGACTCTATGGTGGGAGAAGTGGGTCGAGTCATGGTGGAGAGGCCGTAGGATGATTGGCTTTCTGAGCGCTTTTCCTCCTCTTCCTCAGCATTCGCCCCTCCCTCAAGTCCTAAAGACACTGATGGCTGGCTGTTTGATCGGGAAAAGCGTGAAAAGAGGATGCCTCCTATCCCTTTTCCTATACTTGCTGCTCCTGTAGGCCAATATCATAAAAAGAAACAAAGATTAAAACATTGTAATTTTGTTACTAGCCACATGATGGCAGCACCGACTCAGTATTGAAGCAGAAAACCATCACAACAGAGTAAAACACAAGTTTACCAAGTATGCTGGCCTTGCCCAGACTGGTGATGGACTCCCCATAGTGTTTGCGAGGGAGGACCGGAGACGTACTGGGACTGGGGATGCTCTCCGTGTCTGAAGCTGGATCTTTGACTGGGTTGAGGAATGTGGGCCTGATTTCATCGTAGTGTGTGGGGTTAGTGGCACTGCACCTGATGAATGAAACATGTTCAGTGTGTACATACTGAAATAATACGCTACTAATAAAGGCCGTTATCAGACTAAAGATCTCACCAGTGTATCTGAACCGGTGCAACGTTGCTGTAATGTTTGAGAATCAGAGGCTCCAGCCTGTAAGCCTAAACAGAGCAGAGGAATTGAAGTGCAGAACAGAGATGGTTTACATTTCAGTTTGTGCCAGATGGAAGAGGATCAAGATAAACTAACCACAGGGTCTGTAGGATGGAAGACATTGAAGAGCCGGCTGCAGATGGAAGTGGGCAAGATGTGATCCTGATGGCAGCTGGTACCCGGCCGAATCCCTCTCAGGGCCAAGAAAACGGCCAGAGGAGAACCCATGCAGAAGAAGTTTTCCACCTGTAAGAGGAAAGGGACAAAGATGATGACAAATAAATGTCAATTCTACATAAGAAATGCCTTTTATGTTTTACTGGAGTGGTTCACATAAAATGCATCAAGCCCACCTTGAATTTGAGAGCTGGGGGTGCCGAGGGCTTAGAGGCTTCCAGTTTAACAAGTTGATTTTCCAGCTCCCGTAACCTGCCACAAACAAACAAAAACAATCAAAGCGTTGCACTTTACTACACAAAGAAATAAACTAAACTTCAGATATTCAAATACACATCATCTCTAAGAGACACCTGTTTCTCGTGAGCTTCAGCTGGTCTACAAGTTGTCTTTCCTCATAAGACGTCCAGTGTAAATCCTGCTCCTCCTCCACCGCACAAAGCTCCTGCAGACAGAAGCGTACAGGATCCCATCCTGTCATGATGTCATAGGTGATGACACAGCCGAGGGAGTGAGACACGATGGACACTTTGCCACCCCTTTCCTCAAACTCTGGGTTCCGTGAGCAGAAGAGCGAGTAGAGTCTGTTCAGTTCCTCTGTAAGGCCCTTGGTTATCTGGAAAAGGAAGTAGAGCAGTTTTAAAGAGAAGTAGAAGCTACAGGAACTGTCCTAAAGCTTCACTAAGTGTACAACTCTCACTTCATCCCGATAAAGTGGGCTGTTGTAGTACATGATGTCCATGGCACTGCTGTTGAGAAGGTCTCTTAGTCCTCTCACTTTATCTGGCGTGATTGTTTCGACGGTATCTAAGGAAACAGACCAGATCCAACAAAGTGAACTTAGCGATAACACCACACTGTTC
This sequence comes from Aphyosemion australe, assembly GCA_006937985.1. NCBI lineage: Eukaryota > Metazoa > Chordata > Actinopteri > Cyprinodontiformes > Nothobranchiidae > Aphyosemion > Aphyosemion australe. The sequence goes on from SSNS01000054.1 coordinate 2,091,272, forward strand.
TGCAAACATTTGCAACTCCTACAAACCTCCGTCCAGTGTGAGTTTAGAGCGCCACTCCACTGGTAGGAATTCCACATGTTCATCGTTGTGCTCTGAAAAGTGCCTCTCCTCCATCTTCCTGACCCCCTCTCTCAGCCTAAATACACACAACAATATATGACAGGACAGAAGCTGCAGAAACAGAGTGTGTATCTACACTAAGCTTCATTTTGTTAAATATTGACATACTGACTAGAGGTTGTTTGCACGCTTTCACTCTTAACATAAATGACTATTTAGACGTGAAGAGTCACGTCACTGTCGATGCTCGTTAGCTGCTCATGTGCAGAATGCACACAATGACTAACCACCGCTGCTACCTGCTATAAACGACTCAGCTTGAGCAGACGAGCTTCTCTAAACACACAAAGGTTAGGACAATAAGGCGGTTGTTGACTTACAGAAATGCACACAGAGATTCAGAGTGTTCTGTACGAATGGTCAGTGAGTTTAGTTTAGCTGATCCAGGTTAAAACATCAACTATAAACCAGAATTAGAACAATTTCTTCACCATGTTGTAACACCAGAAGCTGTGAGTCAGGCTTAATGAACTCTGCAGCCTGACTTGGTTTACTTTACCTGCCTACTCAGCCTGAGCTGGGTCAGTGATTTTTGTGTTACAGAGACACCCCCAGCATACTGAGCTGCTACTTACTGCACAGCAATGCATCACAAAAGATGGGTGACATAATAAAATACCTAGTTGTTGTCATTTCCTCACTTGAAGCTTGTAAGCTTTCCACAACTATCTACTTTTGACAGACATCCAAGAAAACAGAAAACCTTTGATAAAAAAAAATCAGCTGGATGATTAGTGAGGCAGCTAGCTGCAGTGAGTCACACAAACTCCTTGACCTTCATGTGTCACAGCTTTTTTACCTTTGTTGTCCCTCCAGAAACATAAAATATAAATATTATAAATGTCAAAGGATGCCAAATATCTAATGTTGAAGCTAATCGTTACCCTGTCTCAATTAGTGATTCTGTGTGTGTTTTCGCTTGTCTTTTTTAAAGTCATATTCTAATATTAATAATAAACACACACATGAAATTGATCAAAATTCTTTATGGAATGACAGCCTGCTCAACAGGTTGATGCCTGAAACCACTCCTAATGGAAAAACACAAGCTGAACATGTTTTGTCGAAGGCCTGGCTAATAAGCATGCATGCACACACAAACGCACGCGCGCGCACACACACACACACGTGTATAATAAGTTAACCTCTGATAGTAACAAGACATTAAGATTTGTGTTTGTCACTCTAAATTAGAAAGACAGAAATTTAGCGAAAAACGAGACAAGTGTGGGGAAATAAACCTCTTAAAAAACCTTGGATCTATATTTAAAGCACAAAAGTAAAAAAGGGAAGCTCCTATGCAACAGGACCTAGCTCAGTTTTAGAATCTACTGAATTGAAACCTGAAAATGCAAAAACATTTTTAAAATGGTGCTACAAGACAATTCTAAACCAAGTGACCTCGTCACAAACTCACATTGCTGTGTTTTTAATGATGCGTCCCTGGTCCATCTTCTGCCCAATCCCGTGAACCACAAAGACAACATGTGTCGTGTGAGGCGGTCTGTCCTCCGGTGAGGCCTCCTCCACGTATCCCCGATGGAGCCGCGTGCCGCTGCTCGAAGCTGCAGCAGGAGCAAGGACAGGATTAGATCCTCATTTTGTAGTAGTGACCATAAAAATAGGTTATTCTAATTAAGCATCTGTGTATAACACTGCCTGTTTTACTGGGACACTATTAATAGCAGAGTAACTGTGTTTAAGTAGCGTGCTGTGTTGAGTCCAATCAGGTCAGTAGGTGAGACAGAGTCCTCCTGTGACCAGACTTGTGTGGCTGTACTTGTGATCGTGGCCCTGCAGGGGTGAGTGTCTTTACTTTAAACCTATAATCTAATCAAGTCATGTGCTAAACAGGAAAACGCTGAATAGACCCACTTTTCAGAGCTTTTTTAAGTCATGAGAAATGAAAGAAACTTTATCACTTCCTCTTATGATCTGCAAACCGGATAGAGGTACCACGGAGCTACCATAAAAATATAGGCATGATTGTGGTCAAAAATACTGATCAAATGACAAACCTGGTGTCAAACAGCATTTATCCTCTTTTCACAAACATATGGGAGACGTGGTCAAAACTAAGCTCTGAAAATGGCAGAATGATGATGTAATTCTGTGAACTAATCTGATTAAAGGTTTTAACTCTACCCCATCATATTTATAAAAACTGCAAATGGTCGATTATGTAACATGATCAAACTCTGTAAATGTAATCGTAAAGAACTCGTTCAACTTCAGGAGGCGAGCAAGTGGGTACAGATGTGGATATTTTCATTTTTCAATCAATGATTTGAAATGAACATTAAACAAACAAGCTCAGAGATACTGATATCCGATCATATCTCGAAGACAGGGGTTATGTTGTTTCTGTTGGTGATCACAAATCAAAGCAGGTCACAGTGGCATGTGGGGTACCCCAAGGTTCGATTCTCGGACCACTGCTCTTCATTCTTTATATGCTCCCCCTGGGTCAGGTCATACACAATAACAACATTACCTATTATAGTTATGCAGATGACACCCAGCTCTACCTAGCTCTATCACCTGGTAACTGTGGTCCCCTAGACCCACTCTGTCAGTGTTTGGAGCAAGTTATTGACTGAATGCAGTCAAACTTCCTCCAGTTAAACAAAGACAAGACTGAAGTTATTGTCTTTGAAAATAAGGAGGATAGGATGGAAGTTGCCCAACTTGGCACCAGAGGAATGAAGACAAAGACCCAGGTTAGAAATCTTGGTGTCATAACTGATTCAGACCTGAGCTTCACTGGTCACAGTAAGGCTATAACTACTTTCATGTATTCATCAGCTGTTGAAAGAAGGTTTCTTATGCTGTACCTTGATTTTAATGTTTTATGTTCTTGCTGATCTTGCACCTGGAAAGCACATTGAATTGCTTCTCTGTATGAAATATGCCATACAAATAAAGCTCCCTTGCCTTGCCTTCAGTGTTTGGGAAAGATATAAGTTAAAGTGATTACAGACCTTTGGAAAAGCCCAGTTTCTGGGTAACAGTGCGTGCAATTTTAGAAGTGGTGGCATCGCTGTAAAGGTAAACCTCCTCCACGCTGTGCCAATCCACGTGTGTTCGACTCAGCTTGTGACTGTGGATGGCTGTTGGGGGGAGGGCAATGAGAGAAAAGAGAGAGATTATATTAATTAAAGGGGAGAAGAACAGCATTGGGACAGGGTATGGGTAATCTGGTATAACGAAGATAACAAAAAACACAGAGGATGATGTTTCTAATTAAAAACATCATACAAAATTAGAAATTTAAGTAATAAGACCAAGATAAGATTTGAAAGTAGTACAAAAACAACAAAAGGTCTACAATCATCTCTTCAAACAGCTCAATCAACTGCAGGTTGTAGCATTGATCTGCATAAAGAAAAACACGTCACAAAAGCATGATCGCATATTTCAGCTCTTGCTTGTCATCCTGCTTACATGTCATCCAATTGATACTCTCGCAAACTGTTAACTAAAAGTAGCTTAACGTTCGCTTCTCTTTTTCCATGTATTTCTGTGTATGCAGTGACTAAGGCAAGTAAGAGCAGAGTTATGACTGTAGAGGAACCAAGAGCAATAAATGGAGGAGGTTGACCCAAGAGAGTTCCAGCTCGGCTGTAGACCCTTTGAACGTCCTGTTCATTAGAGTTCATTCTGAAGAATTTGTTGAATAACTTGGCAATGTTCCAGGATATAGTCTTGACTCTTTGTACTTCTCTGAACCAAACAGAGAAGTAAAACCGTTAAGAGGATAAAGTTCTTGGAAAAATGTGTTCCAGATTAGGTTTCAGTAACTAAAAACAACAATAGAAATCCTTCAACTGGTTTTTAAAATGAAAGATTTAAAAAAGCTAGTGATCCTATGACTCTGCTGAGAATTTAAACCCACTGACTGTATTCTCTAGGCATGCCTGTCATAAAACAGCCAATATATATATATATATTTGTCAAGCAATGTCAATTTTTTATATTTCCTCACCCACAATCTTCAATCACTAAATGTTTAACATTTAGTTCTCACCAGGTTTACAGTGCAAGTTGGATACATGTGAATAATGTCTTATTTTCATATTAAATAATAAACCAAGCAGCATCACCCTTAAGATACATCATGTTTATTCTGGGTGCAACCTATGTTAAAGATAAATAAATCAACCACCAAACACCTACTTGAGATAATTTTGATAAACAGGTTCTTCTGTCACACGTTTCCATTTCTCTTTGCAAATCATCAAATGTAATCACCCAACAGCAAAGAAAACATAGGACATACTTTGCATACTGTTGAATCAGGAGGAAGTCATTATTAGACTATCATTATATCTCTAGAGGTAAAGCAGGAAGAAAAAGGCAAGCTTGAGCAGTTATTTACTGCCAGTCTGACCACGTTCGGTTTTGCTTATGGAACATTATGATAATTTTACGCCATGTAACATTGATTTTCCTCCAGGATTACACTAATGTTTCACCAAAACCATTATATTGACCATGTGAGCACTTAACCGCTGTTTAAGATTTTAAAAGACCTACATTGTGTTTATGATTTGTGGTAGCCAATCCATGTTGGAAAATTATGCATAAAGCTGAACCACTCAGTTTGAGCTTGATGATTTCAGATATTGTCATACTAGATATTAAATGTTAGTCAATTTCACAAAACATTCAAGTAATTTCTTATCACTATATTTAAAGATGATTTTCCAGCCACATTAGTCCCTTAAAGATAATTTGTCACCGCTGCCCTCACAGGCTTTAATATAGTATTAAACTGCTGTTGACCTAATGGCAGTCATTTTAGAAACCTCCAATATTTTATTTCACTTTTTTGGATGGTGTGAACCAACAATTTGGCCTCTTTAAACCTCTGAGATATTTTCCACAACCATGAGAAGTGACTTTGAACACAGCTGTTTAGAAAACCACTCACCAGTCAGTCAGGGTTAAATAACTTGTTTTCAGCTAAAACATTAATTATTGAATTACTTTCTCAGCGGGTTCTTTTTTGGCCTGGAACTTCTAATGTGGCTTTTATTTCCTTCACACTTTTTTTACAGTGTAAGAAAGCACATCTTGTTTTCGGTTTAAACAGTGAACAGTGAGAAGACACGAAAATAAAGGGATCAAATGTCTGAAGGAGCTGGCAGACGAACGTTTTGTGACCTAGTTCTGTAGAACAGATGAGTGAAGTACTGAGGGACAGAAGTAAAGTATAGATGGTGAGGGATGACACAATGGGACGCAATGAAAATTGCAAAATTTAGAGTTTAAAGTTTGAGTGAACAAAGAAAAATGTGAAAAGTTGAAATAAAAAACTTTCTGTACATAAGTTATAACTGGTTCAGAACAAGAAAGATATCGATGGTAATAACATACTGACGTGTAGTCTAACACAAAAAATTAAGGTGGAGCCTTTTGCAGCATCATCTCAAGTAGCCTAGAATCTAGACCGTCATTTTGCTGAAGCACAATGATTGGTCTAGCCATGCTCCATTGGAACCAAAGCAGCCCCAAACGTCTGGTGCCGGTCCAATCACAGCGCTGTTTGGTGTGAGGGATGTTACAGCTTCGACAGTGTATGGCGGCCCCATGACTGACACCTTTAGTGGTCCAATCACAGACCTCTATTGGTTTGATGGGCCAATCACAGCATTATGTTGGTGGGCAGGATGTTACTGAAAAAACAAAAATTGCGGCGACTCATTTGAAACAGCTTTGGGCATCAACTTGTGAATATTTTGACTTGGGCTTCTCTTTGAGTCAAGAGAAGATAGGGGTACTTAAGTTTATTTAGAAAAAGGAATGAATTTGCGTCTTTTTTGACGAAGTATGGCAGACTGCCTCGTTGACTGACATCTGTAGCGGTGAGTACGCCATTTTGTTCGTTATCCAATAGCATGTGGAGACAGTTTGAAAGACAACCGTAGATCCCGCCCCACAACCGAGAGCCGTCAGTGGACCGTGTTCAGACTATATTTTATCATATATAGGATGGCTTGCTAGGCTACATCTCAAACACATTGATGCAACATCTTTGGGTCAATGACCACTTAAGACTTGCCTTGAGGGGAGGATGCACACACGGATACTTCTCTATTCAGTATGGCTGGAAATAAGACAGTAATGGCCCTCAAACAGAGTGACTGTACACTGCACAGGAGCCATAATACTAAAGGACTACAACGGTTCCTCTCTGCGTCTCATCCATTGGGCTTGTCTCTCAATAGAGAGCTTTGTTCAGAGAGCTCTCTATTGAGCTGGTGGTTCATTAAAGCTACAGTGAAATTGCCAGAAGGAATCAAAGACAGTAAATAAAAAGCATTACAAGAGATTTTTGGAGGATCATAACAAATGTCTTACATTTTCTCCCAACTAAGATGTCTATTTGCTATTCCAGTAAAAAGATACCCAAGATTCCCCAAAAAGCAGCAACGGTAGTACCAAAGTCTAGACCACAGCACACAAGGAGGATTCTAGCAACTAGGCTCAGTTAAAGCAGTAAAGACAAACTGATATAGCAGTTAACATTTTTAACTTTGAAAATAACATCTAACTGAGCCTAGGGCTAGTTCTAAAGATAAGATTTCAAAAGGTTTAAGCCACAAAAGCAAAGAAAATCCAGTCCAACAGAGGCCTAGCGTCTACAAGGAGGGGGTGAAGCTAAAAGAGCTAACACAACAAACAGAAAACGGAGTATTTTACAATACCTTGGCAGCGTTTGCGCTTGTGACATGTGGTTTTAGCGCTCGTCTGATATCCACTCCATTTGAACAGAAAAGGGAGGTAGAAAGGCGGCAGGTGGGAGAGAACTAACAACCAACAAAATGGTGAGTAATGTCCAATTTCAGTCACAAGTCAAGTCAAGACCTCTTGTCAATAATTTTAAAGCTGCCAATCTACCTAAAAGCCCGGCAGTCGGGTCATTACTTAAAACAGGGCAGAAACAGGTTTGGCTTCCAATAACATGTTGGCTGGAAGTAAACAATTAGATAAGATAAATGTTAGTCTACAGCGCACAATCCAGCAGTACTTCTGTTTCCAGTTCCTTTATAGTAATTATTTTGAAGCCTTAAAAACTTGCAGGCAAAGAATTAAAGGAAGTTTAATTCTAAACTGCTTATAGCTGCTAAAATGAAAACATAACAGTTATCATACATGATTGGATGTCAAATTTACTTAAACTTTACATTCCAATAAGTTCAGAAAAAGCCAAACAAGGTGCTTTTCAAAAGAAATTTAAACCATCATTCAAACAAACAAAAAACAATTATAGACAAACAATTAAGCTAGCACATGTATATTAGAATATTCTTGATGTTTTAAAATTCTTTTTTCTAATACAATTACCTAAAAATCCAATAACATGTTTTACAACTGATAAACAATGAATCTGCACACAAATTTTAAGTTTCTAAGACCAACTCAGAATTTGTTAATAAAAACGGCTAAGTCTACAGGTCTCAGATTTGAATAAAACATTAAACGCAGGACAACACAACCATCAGACTTGCAAATGTCAGCCGTGTTTCCTCAGCAGGAGTGAAGGGCTACGGAGGAGGAGAGAAGTGCTGAGTATACGCTGGGATTGTTGGCTGTAAGAGCCATCGATAAAGTCCATTTAGACAATACAGCACTGATGGATCCATTTAAAATAAGTGCTTTGTAATGACTGAGATTTCTACTAAGCATTGAATGGACCCAACTTGAGTTTGTGAGTCTTAACGGATGATAGTCAACGGGGTTTAGATTCAAACAACATCTCTTTGAAGATCCACATAATCATATTTTACCATCAAATAAGCAGCAGATTCAGATGAAAATAAACTCACAAGGTCCTTACAAGCTAATATAAAGCACTCTCATGGGAATAAATGAGCAAATGTCTATTTTTCCTCTAGTTCTCGTAAATATATGTTTAACTGTTGACTAAATGGAGAACAAACATTCACTTATTAAAATAAGCAGAACCCATTGCTGGTAGACAACACAGCAGTCTTTTTTCTTCTTTGCATATTTTAAGCCTCACACAAGACCACACCCCGTAGTTTCTACCAGCTAATACAATCAGGTATGTTTTGTGCACACCCAGGTAAATAAAAGGAACCCTCTTCAGAATCTATGCATTTTCTTGCAACTTGCTATTCACCAATGGCAATAAAATAATATGTATAAAAAAGCATAAATAAAAACTTTAAAGCACAAAGAAATCATTAGTTAGGAACCAAATCAACATTACATTGTACAGTGACAGATGATCTAAATAATCCTTTTATTAGATGATGAAAGCTATGTTGTAAAATGAAGACTGTTCTTCATCCCGATGTCCATAATGATTCAGATTCTGGCTTCTTGCATGTTAATCACTTTAAAATCACCAGAGGAACGGTAGATTTACTATCGTTCTGCAGCTAGCATCAGCCTCGTGTCGTGATATTGTCAGGGTGAAGCATCCAGCATGTCTTCTGCTTCACTAACCTTTGATCTCAGCTTGCTACTACAGTGCAAGGCCAATACTTAGAAAGTGAGAGTAATGGTAGGTTGGTGAGACCGTGGGATAGCAGCGAATGAAAAGACTGCAATAATATAATAGCGCAGTGCATTCATTCTGTGATCCATTTGGCTGTTGTAATGCAGTTTAGGATAGCTAAAGGCTCAGTGCTTCAAATTATTAGTTTAAAAAACAAAATACTTCTCTGTAACCAGCTTCTAGGAACATCAGCTCAAAGAAGGTGAATTAGCGAGATCCATCACTGAATTTGCTTTCAGGCTAAGCTATATATAGATGTTAAAAACAGCATAAGCAAAGGAGGGGGTTTCTGTGCAGATCTTGGTTTTGCTGCTCCATAAGAGAGGAACATAAAAATGGAGCAGGCATGGTTTTTAATTAGGCATACCATTTCCTACCTGTCTTAAGTCACAGTGGAGGGTAGATTTTACAGTTTTTTTTTCTCTTGCAGCTCCCCTATTAGTTAGAATCATGTGATATATGACTGCGAAGGGTGGCTGTGAAATATCACAAAACCAATTACATTTCACACACCTTGCACAGAATTTACAATCCCTCTGTCGTTTTATATGTCAGCAGTACTGTAGATGATTTAATATGCTTTTTCACACACATCTAAGAATCTGACAAGTGATTATTTTTCTGAAGGATTCTGTGACCTTATGTAAAAAAAGGTTCAGATGCAAACAGACGGAGCAGAACACAAATAGTGGTTACACGAGTGAGCCGGGACTAACATTTTCTTTCATTCTGGTGGAGACTTTATTTATAGGCTGTGCAGATCTTTCTGGAGTATCAGAAAGAGTATTACTACTTTGTGTGTCAGCTTTTGTTCAGCGTGCTACACGTCTGCAAAAAAAGGCCCAGGGGTAGATGAACTATGGCAAGCAAAACAAATAAATGTGTTTCAACAGTCTGTTTATAGTCTTGATGGTTTTATTTTATTATTTAATTGTAATTTAAAATTGAAAATGCAGTAGTTAGTGAAAAGTGAGCAATCAGGGCTTATTTTAACATTTTAAGATGCTCAATCAGACCTGCTTAGATCAGACGTCTGGAGATATTTTCACGTCGTTTTCTTCTATTTATCTACCAACTTCACACCCACACACGTATCCATCACCAATAAAATGCCCTGCGGATCAGGCTGCCTTAAAGAGACTGCTGAATTAAAGAACTTTTCTTTCTTATTGCCATCCACAGCGTGCTGCATTTTCCTTGAGCCAGCACATCAAAGAGGGCCACGCCAGAAAGTAGAGTGCAGCTGCTTTACTCTGACGGGATGGTGGGACAAAACCTACACACCTGTCACGTTTTATAAAGACTCTGCAGCAACACTAACAGGAGGCATGACTGTCATTTAGCAGTCCTCATCACTCACAGGGCTTCTTTTGAATGAAGAATGTGATGTTTTGACATTTAAAATAAAATGTATGTTTATAATATTAAGTATAACCTGGACTTTCCACTGGATGTGTAACGTAATGAACGTAATAATAGCCCTGTGACCTCAGCAGCGCGTCCCTTCCTACCAGGAGTGTTTAAGATGTACAGCAGCTGTGGATACGTTCCATGTAGAGATGCATCACTCCGTGCCCGGTGGAAACAAACCCACTGACTATTTCGGCAGCTATTAGCTGCTTATTAATATTTGCACATGATACGTGACAATTACGCATCCGGAGGAAAGCTGGGCTCAGGTCGCATCTCATCTTTAAGTGGCTATTAGATATTTTAAAAAGTATAAAGATACTAATTTTGTATCGACTGTAAACAAAATATCAGTCATGTTTTATGATCCAGGTATTATTAAACAATACAAAACAATAGCCGTGTCAGTGCTGATTGCTGCTTCCTGTACTGAGGATATTTTCCTATTACAGCTTAAACAAGACCCCCCCCAACCCGCTCACCATCTTTGCTGTCAACAGTCTTGACCACTAAATCTGTCTCGAAGGTGTCCTGCATCTGTTGTCCTCGAAAATGGTTGAGGTGCTCCAGCTCTATTTGGTCACTCTCCTCTTCTTCTAATGGGAGCCAGGTGCCATCGATGAACCACTGGCCCCTCATCACAGGAATATGGTCTTGTTCTGTAACAGATGCAGCTCTGATGCAGTCAACCTTGGAAAAAAATTATTACCTGTAGACTGAAATTTAAATATTATTTTTAAAAGATAAATAATGTCAATAAAGATTCTTTTATTCTTTGATGCTGCTTAGACAGAAAGGAATCCAGCATTTACATTGTAGAAACAGAGCAGACTCCTTTTCATCGTACTGTGGATGATGTAGAGTGGACTGGTTTTCATTTGACTAATTAGGTCTATCAAATCCACGAGGAACAAGTCTGTGTTTAACAGAGCGAGGCCAGGTTTTATTACAGTCAAGAGAAGCGTTATTATAACAACTCGGACTTGATTCTCTGGAGATGAACAAGAGTGTAATGGCAGATTTTAAATTAAACACTTTCAAAAGACATGATCTTTCTGTAATGAATCAGGAAGGTTATTTAAAAATAATATATATCATACTTTTGTTTACCAAAAGGTTGTACTTACTGATAAAGACTCTGTAAATGCTATTGGCTAATGGGCTGAAACGGTTTGCAGCTGGGCAGAGAAGATAAACTTGTTGTCTTTGGATGGCTTCAATTTTCTATGAAAACAGGTGATTTTATCAGATTGTTTACTAAAATAACACTAATGGTGTCAGAATTATACAAAACTCTCTGGGTGATGATATTCTAATAGCTTGTTTCTTAGATCATAGTGTAGAGACAAACGTTCACAACCTATCATTACACAAAGTCAACAAAACTCTCAAGGTAGTAACAAGACATTACGGTGAATGTTAGCTCACGCCCAGCAGAAAGAGGACATCACTGATCTGAACCAAAAACAAATAGGAAAGAAAAACACCAGCTGATCTAAACGTCAGTCTGCATTCACCTTTACAAGAACCAACTATCATGAACCTTTTCATAGAGGTCATGCTTTTTTAATGATGGATCCCTTATTTTGTTCTCCAGCTTTTCCTGGAAGCTGCCATGAATTAGTAAATACAGACCAGTGTTCAATAAATGAACATCCTGTGTTGTAAGCCAATAGATCAACCAATTAAACTGCAAGACATGCCACATGTCAGTACTCCAGAATACTATTGCATCATTCATATATATATATATATATATATATATATATATATATATATATATATATATATATATATATGATGCAAGCAGTCAGGCGTTGTACTACAGACTATGGCACACACATAGGGCTATAAACACAACAAGAGTTGGTGAATAAATTGAGGATCTGAAGGCATGACCTATGATGCTGAGGATAAATAAACAACTTACGCTTCCAGTAGACAGGACAGCATTTCCTCTCCTTCAAGTCAACCTCATAGAGTCCTCCTCGTACACAAACAGGCTCCAAGTTGATTTCGATGCCATCCGAGTCCCTCTCATCAAAGGATACGCTGGATGTGTCCATAGATCCGCGGCCTTCGCTGGTCCCAGAGTCTCCGGGCATCGAGCCGTTCAGCCCGGGGCTCTCCAGCCCTTTACCGCCGCTCTCCTCCTCTCCGCAGCTAACCCTGGAGCGCACTGCACCAGGGTTTAGCTCGCAGTATTTCCGAAACATCAACTCGATTTTAAGTGAATCATGTCCCAGAAAAGGCTTCCATGTTTTCTTGTCCTCTTTGTAAAACCACCGAACCTCCTCCGGAACTAGCTCCGTGACAACCTCATTGAATCTGTGTCTCGAGCTGTTGGACCGAGACCTCTTTCTCCTTTCGAAAAACGGACTAGCGTTGTTCCCATCGTTGTCTCGGTACTCCAGTGGGCTGCTGTCCAGGTAGGCTTCCGGGGAGTCCAGGTCCAACACTAGCCCGTCCTGTGAGCCGTGGTGTCGGGCGTGTAAAAGCGGCAGGTGTCCGTCCAGTCCCGGCTGGACGGACGACATTCCTGCCTCCATCGATTCGTTCACGAGACTCATCTCGTGATAACAAGAATACACATCGCCTGCCAGAGCCCACCCTTCTTCCTGTTGTTGCCAGCGTGTCAGCGCGGACCAACGGAGCCAAAACTATTACTATCGGTGAAAAAGAGAGTTTGGTGTGGAGGTTTTAGTCATTATGACAGCAGCACCATCACCATCACCACAACTACCTCTTTTACTGTCACTTCAGTTTCAGGAAGCTATACCTGCCCTGCAGCTATTCATTTGGTTCATGTATCAGTTAGTAGTACAATAAATACGTTCAAAGATAAATAGATAAGCGAAAGACCTCCTCACCAGCTCCCACCGCATTACACAGTTTACGCACCGCAGCTGTTGGCTCGCTCGCTCGTTAGCTTGCTAAGCTAATGAAGCCGGCTGGACGCCAGATTAACGTAAAACACGGACACTACTTTTCCTTTTCTGTGGAAAAAACAGTCAAATTTAGTCCAGTCTTGCGTCACCGAGTCGCTTCAGTCCGGCTGGATGGGACTCACGTTTCATTTACTGTAGTTTGCTCCTGGCCCCTGAGGAATCTCAGACTCATCCGTTGACAAACAAATCTCGCATAGAGACAGAGGAGTTGCGTACGTGTGTTCGGCGTACAGCTTACGCACAGATCAGAAGAACGTGCTTATGGCAAGCCCATTTATCATATAATGATAAAACAGGCTTTTCCAAAACAGATCTTTTTTTATTTTACATAACACATGATCTCCAGAAATTAATTTTTCTTATTTAGAATAAATACAAGTGAAACTCGAAAAATTAGAATATCACGCAGAAGTCCATTTGTAATCCAACTTAGACTGAGAGACCATCTAAAGGCTCAGGAACCCTTTGCAGGTGTTTTGGAATAATTAACTGATTAGAGCGTGACACTTTGAGCCTAGAATATTTAACATTTTCACAATAATCTAATTGTCTGAGATTTTGAATTTGGAGTTTTCATCAGCTGTAAGCCATAATGATCACATTTATAACAAATAAAGGCTTGTAATATCTGGCTTTGCATGTAATGAGTCTATATCATATATTAATTTCACCTTTTGAATTGAATTACTGAAATAAATGAACTTTTGCACAATACTGAGAGCACCTCTCAAGATAAAAATCACGAGGTGTTTCAATGGCAACAGAAACTGTGCAAGTCACAAAAACAACAGAGATGAAGGGATGCAAGAAGACTGTTTTCTGGTTTTGTTCAGAGCAGACACATTTCTAAACACATTTAACATAATCTAAATAATGTTGATATTTTACATATTTACTGCCCCATTGTCTCTTGGCCTATGTTTCACTGAAATAGCCAAACTCAAAAATTAGTACAGATATTTAATTGGTTTTGAATAAAATATGAATAGAAATTATTTTGAGTAATAACTTCATTGAAGATAAATTCCTTCAACTAGAAGCTCTGCCTCAGTTTTCCACACTGTTTATTGTAGACAAATCTGTCGAAATTTTTATTTCCAAACATTCGGAATGAAAAATGTTAAAACTGTGGGGAAATGAAATATAATGTATATTAGACAATTAATATTGTTTACAGAGAGGGATGCTAAACTGATATTTCAAAAAATTAAATGAAATGTTGCTTCCTATTATATTTTATAATGGCTTGCCAAATACAAGAAGCCCAAAAAAATCCTCTATCGTTTTATTTTTGGACACTAGATGGCAACAAAAAACTACTTTTGAATTTCTACCTTCATCACAATAAAACATTTCAGGTGAGTAGGTCATTAGAATAAACCTCCCTTCGGTAACCATTTTCTGTACGAAAGATTTGATCCAACTCATAATTTTATTGATTGAAATGTTATTTGCATGCATTTCCTGAACAAAAATTGTATTTTAAACATGAATATTTTCACAGTGATCGTTTCTGATTCCTGACCTTGATCGCTTGCAAAGTGCAATGAGTTAAACTCCCACAAGAGGGCAGCAAATGTCAATTTTAACAAATACAGCTGGTTTGTTGCTTTAGGAAGAAAGACTAAAACAAACTTCTCTCATCAGCGACACAAAACGTCACATTTAAAACAGACAACTTCCCTACTGAATAAAAAAGGAAAACCTGACTTATGTAACTGATGGAGAAAATTTAATTCCACATCCTTTTATTTTGGTGTTTTTTATTTCAGATCTTATTACAGAAAAAAAACAAAAATCTATTTTTACTTGTTACCGTGCAAACCAACCTGTTTATATCTTTGTATATAAGGGGCTTGCAGCCCAGTATAAGTTTGTGTTTGCATCTCTAAATCTGTGCACATGTGCCTATTTATGCAAGTGCGTGTATTTGCCCAATACACATTTAGTGCAGCAGTCTTTGTGTATACACTGCAGGTCCAGGTGATTCTGGAGCTGTGGTGGGGTCGGGGGAGAGAGACAGAGAGGAATAGCAGAGAGGCCCAGGCAGCTGTATTTGGAATAAACAGACATTACCCTGCTGTGCTCTAATTTACTGCAGAGTGGGAATTAAACTTTAAGCCCGTCCCACCCCTCTGCAGTCCAACACTCTATGCTTCTGGCCATCAACAACTACTTGCACAATGTGCGTTATTAAAGTGCTACTCCACCCAAACTCTGTCTTTTTAGTATCAAATTCACACCCCCTGTAGGCTTTGTGATGGGGTTGTAAAAAAGGCCATCTTTCTCAAAGACGGTTTCCACCAGAGCTGTGGATTTTCAGAGGGAATCACGCAGAAGCAGCATTTAAAGATGGTGAAAATCAGATTTTTTTATCCAGAAAGTCTTTCATCATAAACAAATACGATCTACACGGTCAAAAGTTATTAAATGTCAACAAGGAAACCACACAGAAGCACATTTTCCACCAACTGAGACCAGTTTTAATTCCTCTTTGTTATTTGTGACTAACTAGCTGCTGCATTTTTAATAGTTACCACAACACTAACATCATTACTGTTAAATGTGGGGTTGATTGTGCTTTCCTTATCACACATTTACACCAAAGGACAACATGTGGCTTTTATATAAGAATTCCCTTTTTCCTGGCAGTCGTCTCTTCGCTCCCTGTGCTCTGATGTTTTGCAACCGCCGGTCCCGCCACCTGGATGAGTGGATGACAAACAAACTGCACATTTTTCCTTCCAGTAACTGACCAAATAGATATTTTTAACCAGCTGGTCACCTCCCCTACCCACTGGGCCTCCCCCACGTCTCCCGAACCACGGCTAAGACCAGTTGTGTGTCACTTACTTTGTTCTTAAACAAAGCGCTGCCCCTTCATCTGCCCGTAATTGGGCCGGCTCTTGGAATGTGCTTGATGTCTACATGCAGGCAAAGTTCTGTAGGAACATGGCGGATGAATCCACCCGCCCATCCTCTACTTCTGCTGTTTATCATTTTCCTTCCCTTTGCTTTTTTTACTCACCTCTGCTTCACCCCCTCTTAGCCACCACCTTAGCGAGATGACCACCCCAGTAAATGGAACATTCTACACATTTCCCACATCGGAGTCTGTTTGGTCTCCGTGAGCGGCAACACCTCCCTCACCAAGGTGGGGTGCTGCATGGATGCTCCACAAGGCCAATCTGTGGCACTTGTCACTAGCAGTTACCGGGGTGATGTTGACCATGCACAGGTCGTTGCGAGCGGGTTGGATGGTGTTTACGACATTTTTACCAAAAGGAAGCAATTTTGAAAGCTCAAATTCTACTTGCAAGGAAGGAAAAATGTTTGAAACAGTAGTTGGCAGGCCACCAAAAGCCTGATCCCCTAATTGTTGTCATTAATAGCGACTAATCTCAAAGTACTTACTCTGTAGTCTGGGTAACATTATGGTCTGTTCACAACATCTGGGAAGACTCTGAGGATTAGTTTAGAAATTAGTCTCGAGCAATCACGTGCACCTCAGGTGAAATGTTGGAAGGCTTTTCTGGTTCGGTGTCTTCTTAGCGTTGTGTACCTTTTGGTGTTTAAGCAACCTTGCCTCCAGAATCCACCCCTTTGGTTTTGGTCATGACTCATTTACTCCTGAATCCTTCACCTTTCACCCCCAGCTCCATTCTCCATGTCACTCGCCAGCTAGCCTGGATAAGTAAATACATGATGTAATGTGTGGTTTTTGCCTCCGACTCCCACCCTCCTCCGTGCACAAGGGGTGATTTCAACTGGAGACCCAGAGTTTCAGGGTGGGATAGTCAACAGGGTCCTGAAGGGGAGGAGCCAGAACTAGACGAGGAACCGAACTAGGCTGAGTTTGAGCAAACACGTTGGATGGAAGGATGTGGGTCAGCTCTCTTCAAGCAGAGAGACTAGATGACCTGTCTGGACTGAGAATCCACCACCCCTGCTGCTGCTCCACCTCCTCCAGCTGTCTGGGCTCCAGGTTTCAGGTGGGAGATTTGGGCCGGTGACTCCATCACATTGCAGCTGCTCCTTGGCCCTGCTTATGGTCTCCTCCAGGGCTAACAAACACAATCATTCAGGGTCTGATATCCTTCCACTTGGGATGACATGCCTACATGCTATTGTTGTGTTTGTATGCATGAACATACGTAAGCTTGTCAAGAAAATTAAATCTTGATAATAATTTTACATTTTTACAAAAACCAAAGTAAAACTTTACATAAATGTAAAACAATCTAATTTTGTCCTTAAAAGCTGACTAATTAAGAAGTTTCACTTAATGAAAATGTGCTAAAAGCAAATGCATCATGCCTTTAAATATGCAGGATACCATCCCAGTTGTTTTGGTTTGCAGATAGAACATCATATGTCTCAATGATATTAATGTGAGTGAGTCAGAGCTCCACACAAAGGCCAAGCTTGGACTCAGCGGGAAACTGTCTATCGTTTGTGTGCATGAAAAAATTCTCAATAACAAGCTAGATAATGAATTACAAACTGTAGTCTATTGGTGAAACAGAATGTTTAAAAGGCATCCGTTTGAGTGTCTGTCACTTTCACCTCGATGTGAAAGTAAACCTGGTGGTGAAAACAGACAGCTAAAGAGAGAAAAGTGCCAGGAAGATTAATGAGGTGTGACTTTCTTCTGTCTTTCTGTCCTCTTTATCCCTGTGCGTGTGTGTGTGTGTGTGTGTGTGTGTGTGTGTGTGTCCGTGTGTGTGTGTGTGTCCATTTGGTGTTACACAGACAAGCAGGAAGGCCAGTGTTCCCCCTCACTTATACAAACACCATTCCCTGTTATATATATATATATATATATATATATATATATATATATATATATATATATATATATATATATATAATTTATTTAACTTATATTTTATGAGGATAGAAACTGCTTGAGATGCTTCATCTCATTTTCGAGCGGGTCCTCAAATCATACAACAAAAATAACAATTAAGACAGCAGAGTCTTTTTCATATTCACAACACAACCACACAATCAAGAAAAAAATAATAATCATAAAATAAAAAATCCTGCTAAGCTATGACTCACCAATAATATTAGCCAGGGTCATTTTGAGAAGTAAAATAATATAAACTGACCCACTGTACACATGCATACGTGTCCAAATTAGGCGGTATAATGTTCGTAAACAACTAGAAATCTTATGTGAAAACTGCCTGGACATGATTTTTGAATGATAAATCCAGCTCAATCCAAACTCCTAAGTATTTTAATTTCTCAGCGGAATGTACTTCAAAGCGGGCCATAAAATGCAGTTGCAGATCCCCACTTGCCCCAAATGTAGAAGGATATCTTCTAAACAGCATTGAATATGTTTTAGATTTATTAAAAATGAGTTTATTTTGAGTTAACCAATGCTGTACATTATTAAAATTCGATTGCAGGATCTCATGCAATTCTAAATTATTTGGCTTAGTGGAACATAATAATAATGCATCATCGGGATACAAATGAACAGAACAGGAGGTGCAGCTTAAAGGCAAATCATTAATAAAAATAGAAAATAGCAAAGGCCCCAGTGGGAAACCCTGAGGAACCCCTCTGACAACCCCCCACATGTTAGATTCATGCATATTAAATGAAACATATTGTGATCGATGATGAAGAAACTAATTAAACCATAATAATGACAACCTTGAAAGACCAATGGCATACAGTTTATCTAGAAGTAAATAATGATCAACCATATCAAAGGCCTTAGTTAAGTCAAGGAAAACTGCACCACCCACTAGATTATTGTCAAAGCCCATGTAAATGTCATTAGTACATTTGAGAAGAGCAGATGTAGTGGAGAATTTTTTTCTAAAACCAGATTGACAATGGGAAAGTAAATTATTAGTGTCCAGATAATCAGATAACTGGGTAAAGATCAATTTCTCAAATATTTTTACAATAGTATTAGCTATTGCTATAGGTCTATAATTGTTAAGTACCTGAGTATCACGCCCTTTATGCAGTGGAATAATCTTAGTAACTTTCCAAGCATTTACGGAACAGTGCATGAATCAATGGAGAGGTTAAAAAGTATCGACAGAGGGAAGGTAAGAACATCAGCAGCAATGCTCACAAATCTGTCCTCTATACCATCAGGGCCGACAGTATTGAGTGATGAGATAGACTTTATGGTATTCATAACATCCTGCTGTTCGATTTCAGAAAAAGTAAAATGAGTAAAACAGCATTGAGACGTGTTGTGGGGACCCAAATGAGTGGTTGAATCAATCTGGGGAAATGAGGAGAAATACTTACTAAAGCTTTCAGCAATTATACCCAGATCATTGATAAGTTCACCGTTAATATTAAAGTTCGTAGCTCTGGTTTTAGACGCGGTCTTCCCCCTTAGAGCATTAATTTTATTCCAAAATTGCTTAGGACTCTTAAAATGCTTGTGCAAACTGTTCTTATAAAAATTAGCCTTCGCGTTCCTTGTCTGAGTAGTGCACACATTTCTTAATTTTCTATAATCAGACCAATGGTAAGGAAGATTAGTGAGCTTTGCTAACTTCCAGGCTGTATCCCGTCTCTTGAAGAGAGCAATTAGATCACTGTTAATCCAAGGTAGATGACTTCCCCTCACTTTTATACTAGCCCAAGGGGCGTGTTTGTCAAGAATTAGTAAAAACTCTGAACGAAAAAATGTCCAAGCATCGTCAATGTCTGGTATAAGGAACAGCCTACCCCAGTTCACAGATTGTAGATCCTGCAAATAATTTTCAGCATTGAAAGCATGCATGCCACGGATTTTCATAATTTTTGGGGGATTATGTTGAATATATATTTTCCAGAAGCAGTAGATAATTAAATGATCACTAAGACAATCAGCTACAACTCCAGAGTCAGAAATCCGATTAGGGTGTGATACTAGGATTCAGTTTATATATATATATATATATATATATATATATATATATATATAAATGATATATATAAATAAAAAAATTATATATATATATATATTAATAAATATATATATATATATATCTTGTGGAATGCTTGATAATAATTTGTCCATATGTGAGAGTTCTCTTGCTGTCACTTATTAAGACGAGTGCTCTGGCCTTAGGACCTCTGCAGGTCTGCACGGAGACCTACATGTGTTTGGCCAGTTCTCACTGTTATGGGATGATGTTTCACACTGTCAAGGTTGACTTATCTGAGTGGGAAAACATACCCAGGGAATAGACTTATCCCACAGACAGCTTTGGAATGTTTTCACAGTCTGGCTTGGGAACCCTCAAATAGGTCTGTGCTCCACACAATGTGCAGAACAGCCACTGTGGTACTCTGGGTGAGACTTGTGACCCATCTATTCATGCTTATACTTTATCCCGTGTTGTCGAAAAGCATCAATTATTGGCGTTTCTTCTTTGAAATTTGGGAAAATGCGATTAAATAAGGTGTTCTAAATACAGAACGTTCAGGTTTTCTGGCACTGGATTGCTCGAAATCATGCACATATGTTGAAGTTGTTGGGTTTTCGTCTACAGTAGAACAAAGAACACCTTGTAGTCCAAGTTTAGACCAATTTTTAGTGATCAGATGACTCGCTTCCCTTTAGTGTCTTTCCTCTTTCCTTTCTTGTCTGAGCAAGAAGCTGAGAGATGGGACTGCAAGTCCCCTCCGAGGTTTGGTCCTCCATCGGCGTCCTTAATGGATGTCAGATGTATGTGAGAGGAGGTCGTAGCGTGAGTGTGTTTCATGTTAGTTCTCAGCATGATGAGCAATGTAGCAGCTGGGGATGAACAGAAACTGCCATGGCCCCCGTACAATAACTCAATTTTTTGTCCCCACTTCTGTTCCTGCTTAGTGTAATATATTGATATTAATAAAGGCAAACAAAGGCGAGCATTCTTTAATGGGAGAGGAAGATCTTTTGGTTTCCCTGAAAACAGCAGCCTCTTTGCTTCGCCTCACAATAAATCTCGCAGCAGCTTCAATAGCTGAACTCTGTTAAAGTTTCTCTGAGTTGATTACAGAGGAGTTATATTTGAGGCTGTTATTGCTTACAGCCATGGTCATTTATTTAAATCCCATGTGTTGTCATACATTATCAGTTTCTTATCCTAAATAATAAAAAAAGCATTCACCAAAGCAGTTGCTAAACACAGATGGTTCTTTCCTATAAGTGACATATGAGTGAACACAGCTAGATGTCTATTCTCTTCCAGCAACAACCATCCCACTTGCTTAATAGGAATTCGAGTTTCCCCCACAAACGTCTTTGTTGGAACAGCATCCTTTTACCACAAGCATTAAACACTCAGGCTCACATTTCCACCGAGGTCTCAGTAACATTTAATTTGAAACACTTGAGGGTTTTATTTTGTACCATTGCTCCTCTGGGATGAGGACAGAGCTGAGTTATTCAGCCTAATGAGTGAATAATGCAGCGTAATTGCATACAGCGTAGGATTGGCGGTGCTTTATTAGGTGACCGATCCCAGGTGTTTTGTAGGAGAGAAGCAATCTGATGCATGAGTCAATATGAGTGTTTCCTGCTTATCGACAGCATGACAAAGAGACGGGGAGTTGACTGGGAGTGAGTCAAAGCGCCTTGTGTGCTTTTAAGTGTTAATACATGAAAGTATGGCTGCATATCTTTTATTAGTCATTCATCTGAAAGTTAATTCTGCAGCTTTGCTACATTTGTTATTTATAGACGGACCACATTTACTCAATTACTCTGTAGTAAACAGTGGTAATATAGGAGATATATATATATATATATATATATATATATATATATATATATATATATATATATATATATATATATATATATATATATATATATATATATATATATATATATGTATATATATATATATATATGTATATGTAAATAAAACGTAACTGTATGTCTGAGCTGTTTGTTTGCAGTGCTGGAGTTCCGCAGGGTACAGTGCTCTCACCCTTTCTATTCACCTTTTACACCTCAGACTTCACCTACAACACCATCTCCATTGCAATCATCTCCAGAGATTCTCAGATGATTCAGCCATTGTCAGCTGTGTGTCTGAGGGGAATGATCTGGAGTACAGGTCAGTCATCACAGTCTTTGTGGACTGGTGTGAGTGTAACCACCTTGTTAAACACCAGTAAGACAAAGGAAATGGTGGTTGACTTCCAGAGAAACACTCTTTCTCACTCACCAGTAAACATCCAGGGTTATAATAATAATAATAATAATAATAATAATAATAATAATTATTATTATTATTATTATTATTATTATTATTATTATTATTATTAATAATAATAAAATTATTATAATACATAATTGTGTAGTACTCCATGGAATCCAGGGGCAGACAACATCCTTCCCCGAGAGCCGGTATTCAGCATGTTTTAGTTGTGTTCCTGCTTCAACACACCTGATTTAAATCAGCAGGCAATTAACAGTTTTTGCAGAGTTTGATGAGCAGCTGAACTGCTGAATCAACTGTGTTGGAGCAGGGAAACAACTAAAACATCCTTGGGGATGGAAGTTGTCTACCACTGATGTAATTGGCGCAGAGTTCTACTCCATGTCTCCTTGGAACCTAGCCTAGTGAACTAGACCAATTCTTGCTTTGCAGAGTTTATATATACACATATATAGGATGGCTTGCCAGGCTACTTGGTACCGACTGGACTAATGAAAGCTCACATTGTAGAGGGACTAGCATGGCACCAATGTAGTTTACAAATGACCTCAGGAAGCCTAAAGACAGTTTTATATTTGCAGCCTGAACTGTTTTACACAATATCAATATAAAAATAAATAATCCAAGTCACCAATCACAATTAACCCAATCCTTCTGGTTTTTCTGGTTTGTTTAAATCCACTGAAGTTGATATTTATTTATTTTATTTATAAACTTATTTTTTAAGAGGATTAACTGCTTGAGATGTAGCATCTCGTTTTCGAGCAGGTCCTCTTACAAATCAACAAATAGAAAGCAAGATAACAGAGTTAATAACGAAAATAAGATGGAAAATTAAAATGAACACATTTAAAAATTAACAGCAACTAGTGAAACTTCCGCCTAGCTCCAACCGAAAGCCAGGACAGACGATCATACATATAACAGTGATGAGTTTGAAATGGACAGCGCGATGCAAAACGACATAAGCTGTTATAAATAACATTAATAGAGTGAAGAGAGGATGAGGATGAGGTCTGATAAATTACATCAGCATAATCTAACAATGGAAACAGAAGCTGAGTGGCAATACACTTTTTTACATAAAAATCAACGCAATTAATTGAGCGATATAAAGTTTTTAAGCTAAAGTTGATCTTGTTTGTGACTAATTAAATGTGCTTTTTGAAGGACAGATCCAGCTCTAGCCAAACACCCAAATATTTAATCAATTCAGAAGCTTTAAGCTGAGACAAATCTAAAAAATATCATTTTAATTCACCAAGTAAGGCAGAGGAAGGATTTCTCTCTGAAAAGCACTGAATAGGTTTTCCATTTATTCAAGAGCAACTTGTTATGAGCTAGCCAGTGTTGAACATTAGTGAAGTTAGACTGAAGAGACTCTTGAATCTCAGTTAAGCTTGGTTTTGAGCAATATAGAATAGTATCATCAGCATATAAATGCACAGAACACGAGGAACAACACAAAGGTAAATCATTAATAAAGACTGAAAATAAGAGAGGCCCCAGGGAAGAACCTTGAGGGACGCCTCTCACAACTCCCCGTTGTTTAGACTGAGATCCATTATAAGAAACAATTTGTGAACGATTATGACAAATTGAATTAAACCAAGATTTTTGGTAAAACAGAAAAGACGAAGATATTAGAAAACATGTCAGAACTCCTGGCATTCCTTCAGACCAACATGAAAGTCCAGAAGTTTCCCCAAAACTGTTTTACAATCAACCACACCCATCACACTCAGCTGAGCTGACGCACACATACCATGGCAAATACTCAACCTAACCTCTGACCGGTTATTGAGTCCTGAACCGTACTTTCATTAAAGACGTTAACTCCACCGGGAAGCGGACTGATGCGGAGAAAGACAAGGAAAAAACAAAATGTGTTAGCGGTCTGAAAGCGGCTTACTTGTTAGGGAGGTGAGGGCAACTGAGGTTGAAGCAGGTTGACTGATCATTGGGGAATTTGAGTGGGCAGCCAGTTGGTAGCCTTTCATTTTCCCTGCAGGATGGGGGCGGAGAGCCTCATTATATCTCTCTCCATGTCGGGCCCTTAAGTCCATCTCCTCAGCGCCTGTTCTGTTTGTTTAGAGAGCCAGAGCCTTTTAAAGCTACGTTTGGCCTAATGAGCCCATTATCTGCCAATGATCCACAAAGAGGCCCCCCTCTCGCTCGCTCCCTCTTTTTCTCCTGTGTAGCCACTCGCCCTCTCTTGCTCTCACCCCATTTTTCTGCGCCCCCCCCCCCCTTTTTTTCATGTCCACAACTCACCGTTTTTTCTCGTTTTGCCCTGCTTAGCTCATTTTCGCCTCCCCACTGCTCCGCTCTTTTCCCAAACCTGTCACCCACTGTGCTCGTTTCATTTCCTTAGGACAGCAGTGTAGCCTCCTTCCTTTTAAAAACACCCACCTCCCTCTCCTTTGAGGCTGTGTGTTTTATGCTGTTGTTGGGAAGTGCTTTGGTCTGGTTTTAACTGCCTCACACCTGCAGACGTTGTTGACTCTCTTCATCACAGCTGACAGTATGAGTTAATAATATAGCAACCGAGCCTTCAGGAGGGAGCGGGAGATTTGTAGAGATCCCTTTAGGAGCGTGATACATAGATACTGACCTTTGGAAATAAAAACCCATGCTCTTCCATTTCGTATGACCTTGTTGATCTATGTACCCCCCTCCTTCGCCATTCTTGCAGTAGCCACATGTAGCCAGTGTGGATCAGCTCTCTGTTTGGGCCCGGTTGCCCCTGCAACACTGAAGACTTAATTATGGTGATCTGGCAGTGGCATAGAAAATGGAAGGAATGCTGTCCTCATGGCCGCACTCACAGCAGGATTAGCTGCACGAGCTGCTCCTTCCAACCTCCGAGGGCTTGATGGCCCCCTCTTGCAGCTGCTTTTGTTTTGCTCTCTAGAGAAGGAGGGCAAGAAGAGGAGGAGGTGCAGGAGGGAGGAGAGGAAGAAAGAAGAAGAAAAAAGACAAAGGAAAATTAATCTGCTCAGTGCTGGATCTTAATTCGATTTAATGAAGGGAGCTGGAAGTCTGAGAGGCTTTAAGCTCACACACCTCCACATTCACACACACTCAACTCTCTCTCACAGACCTTATTGATCTGTTGGAACAAACCCTATTAAAGGTAAGTATGTTATTCACCAGCCATGGCAAATCCATTCCTTTGCTTTCATTTCTTGCTAATATGTGAAAAGGAAATCTATTAAGCTTGAATGTGATGCTTCCTGTTCATGTTTGGTGTAAGATCGGAAATCTGTGTTTCCGTTTTGCCGAAATGCTTTTGTCTCACTGCCCTTTGATCCAAATTCTTGGGGAAAAAATGACCCCAAACTGACTGACATTTATTGTGTTTTACTCTTGTTTATGATTGGCCCCATTAGGCCAATCGCTCACTGGCCTGTGACTATTGGCGACAATCTGAAAACAGCATTCATGATGGGCATTCACAAATAGTTTTAAAACTTTCGCAAGAGTATAATGGCACTTACACATTAGCATCGGCTGTGCACGGCCTAGTCGGGGTAACTTGTGTTCACATCTGGGTAGCCCAGGAATTTCCTGCGCCAAACCAGACGTGTTTCCAGCCCTCTTCCCAAGGCGGTCTGCCTCGGGCCGAAACATGTCCAACACACCCACTGGCGACTGATTGGTCAGCTCAAATTCACACCTATAATTAGGGGGAGCCTCCAATTGGTGGATAGAACCAGCCAGTGGTGGCTTCCCACATGCTTGTTTTATTATCATTCTGAATGCTGAGAAGTTAACGAGCCTCTGACTAAAGCCATTTTTTTCTGCATCGCTAGTGTGTTAGTGCCATAAGAGCCTCATGAATGGGGAAATGGGGCAAATTTTTCCTCAGACTTGTCACAGGGTCATCATGGGTGTTCATTACGATCAATGTGCCTGCTTCTGAGTGCTTAAAGATTGTTTTAATTCTGTTTTGATTGCTTGTAAATACTGTATACGAGAGTCTTTTATGTCTACTTTTATCTTGTTTGTTTTTGTCTTATCTGTTAATCTATTAATTGCAATTGTGTTAATCAGGCTGCATTCCACTTCCATTGCTGTATGCTGGTAGACTAGCAAGCCATCTTGTTTATGTAATATGTAAATGTCTGGCCCATAGACAGAAATCAGTCGTGAGACGGAATCTTCTGTTGTCTTTCAAACTGTCTCTGTACGCAACTGGACAGTGCTAGGACCAATCAGAGTAACGGACAACGTAACGTATTCATCGCTACTGCAATCAGTCAATGGGGTAGTTCGCCATACACTGTCAAAGAAGAAGAAGCAAATAATTTTTTGAAATAAAGGGCTTACCTCCATCTGCTCATGCCTCAAAGAAAAGCCCAAGTCTAAATAACCTAAAGTTGATGCCAAAGCTGTTTCAAATGAGCGCTGTTCCTGAGCCGACACCATCTTTGTAGTTTTTCTCCATCGCAGCTCTGGTGCTAAGCCCGCCCAATGTCTCTCTAAAAACAGAACGCTGCGATTGGCCGAGCCAATGGTAGACCTGATGAGGCTACAATAGAGCATGGCTAGACCCACCTGCAGAGCAAAATCTTTTACTTCTTCTATGGTTTGTCTAGATTTGTAGGCTAATAAAAAACTGCAAAATGCTGCAAGTGTTGTTCATCTTATTTCAGGATGATTCCAAATGAAAATCTAATTTTTTTGGGCTATTTTGTGTGTCTGAGTACTCACCAACCAATAAGATACTGGCTTTAGGTTACACTCTCTGTGTCGAGAACCGTAAAGTGCACAAGACCTGGCCATAAAGCATTCACACACAAAAATGTTCTCTTTTTGCACCCATATTTGTTTTCTTCATATTCCCCCTCCTAGAACAAGCAAAACCAGCCTTTCCATCCTTCCACCAGTGCAGGAGGAGCCCATTACTATGTTCATCTTCTCAACATTTGACAGGTGGAAGTAGAACTTTGGGGTTTATGTTTTAATTATAAAGAATTCCAGATGTGGAGGGGGGCTCATAAATTAGAAGCAGAGCTACTCAAATGTCTTTTTTCAAAGGGACCGAGCGGGTCAGCATCTGCTTCTCATTGTAAGCAATGTTATTAAGGGCCCTGACTACAGAAAGGCCCGAGTCCCTCGTCTGGCCCCACAATAATTGACACTATTAAATGTGCCGAAACAGATTTAGAGAGTACAGAAAAGTTACATTTGTCTTGCAGAATGATTCTAATCATCTATTTTAGATTGAAGGGACCAAAAGAGGAGGAACCAACCTCCTAAGCGGCTAAATGACTGAAAGGGAGTGAGAGAAGACGAACCAGAACGTGGGAGAGGTTAAAAACATGTATAAATACAAACAAATTAGGTTAGAGAAGGACTCTCAGTGAAGGTGTGTGTGCTTGTGTGTAAGAGGGGGTGACAGAGAGAGAGGCAGAAGACGCACATGGACTTTACACATGAACCATTTTCTCTTGTGATCATTTAAACTCACGTTTATTTACCATTAAATAATTCATTTAAGGTTATTTTTGATGTTATTGAAGCCTCTTTTCTGTTGGGGGAATGAGAGACAGATGGAGATACTGGATCCAGGCGATCAAATGTTTTAAAGTAGCAGCTGATGTGATGTTTGTCTACAGTCGGAATGGGAAAAATTGAAAAAAAAAAAGCTCCTTCACCCCGAAGTGAAGCCAGATCGGAGAAGGTAAATTGGGGAAATCTCAGGGGTGTGATTGAAAGGGTGAGAAGTTAATTTGGCAGCTTTTCCTCCTCGCTTTGCTAATGTTTCCTCTCAGGACTAACCCCCCCAAATCTTCTCATCTCTCCAAACTCTTCCAAAACCTTGGAGTTCCATTGCATACTTTAGCTTCCCTGTTCCTTCACACATCAAAACGTCTGCAAACATCCACATGCTTTGTTTCCATTTCTCACTGCCCCTCCTCTTCTTCATTTTTCCTCTCACCATAAGCTGCTTTCAAACACGCACACACTCGTGAAAAAGCACCCTCCATCACTGCCGTGCACACTGACCCGAGACGAAACCTTTTCTCCCCGGGAAACATCCTGCTCTGAAACACTTTGGCTCAAGTGTGTTTTCTCCTGGGACACGACGAGAGGCCAGGTGGAGAGGGGGGGTCCGAGGCGATGGTGGTGCAGCACTTGAGCTAAATGGAGACCATGTTGGTGTATCTTCACGGCCTGTCAATCAGGAGGCTGCTGATTTGTTGGGGGGCTCTGCAACTGCTCAGGAGAAGATGAAGGGTCATGTGGGGCAGTCGTGGAGGTGGCAGCGGTGGGTAAATGGGGCTGGTGTGAACGTAAGTGTGTGTGTGTGTGTGTTGTGCAGCCTCCAGAAGCACATGGGGTCCTTGCTCTTCTCACTCACCACGTGCAGAATCGCTGCCATCAAGAGGAGAGTGTTGTTGGGATGGAAATTTGATTTATAGCAATGTTGGTTAATAGAAAAGGCAGAAATTACTCCAATTCTGAGGTTTTTAAACGACTTTTGAAAATAAGAGAGGTAACAAAGGTTATTGGTAACAAAGGTTAATCTTCATGAATGTAACTTCATATCGTTTATTAAAAAAATTAAAAAGAGAGAAGAAGAACCTACTGTCAAGAAAATCCTCATATTCTTCAAGTTTTTGTTAGAAAAACAACGTGGCTATTGCTTTAAAAGTTAAATAAAGTAACATGTATTTAACAGCTAAGTCATAAGACCACAGGCGTGCAAATAAAAGAAATTCCAAGGGATTTTGCAATCTGTATACTTTCAGGAATGTGGCAGTGCATCCTAAAGTTCCAAATTTAACTCAGGTTGAAACATTTGTGATAAACGTAAGAAAGATATGAGCAAAGGTCACAGCCTGAACATTTTTATCCGTCATGGAAATTCAATTTGATTTAACTTGAGGAATCTGCACCTCTGTGGACAAACTTTAAACACTAATATTTTTTAATAAAAAAAAAATTATTTTGTGACATATTAAAGCCCATTCTTTAACAATCTGAGCAATGTAAATAAAATTAAACCCTAATCGTTTACGAAATTAGGAGAAATAGGAACCTCATTGTTTGTTATCAGTTTAAAGGGGACATATTATGCAAAACTCACTTTTTGCATCCTTTTGTGATGTGATGTAGGTCTCTGCTGCCTCTATAAACACTCAAAACATGAAGAAAATATGTCCATCTGTCTTCTGTCAGTATTGAAATTTAGGAATTATTTTCCTAAACAAGTCATTTTTAAAAATCCCCATTTTTGATGTCACAAACAGGGAAAGTAGAAATGAACCATCTCTCATCTGCTGGGGGAGCAGCAGCTATAAGAGCTTCTCAGCTTATAGCAGCCTGAGTGGGGGGTGGGTGGGCGTGGCCAACTCAAGCTTGTTTTCTTAAAGTGACATTATGGAAAGTACTGAGACTGAAAAAAACTGCTGAAAGCTCTTTAAGTGAGAGGGATTTTGTGTCATGAACGTGTTTTGTATCGACCATAGAACTATTTTAATTGAAGAAAATAAGTCATAATATGTCCCGTTTTAAAGTCAGCATGTTACTACAGGTCTGCTTATGATGCTCAGTGATACATACAGATTTAGACATCTTTTCAGGAATATTTAGACAACGGTCTAAAGGGGACATGGTTAGACTTTTCCTAAGTTAGTTCTATTGTCGATACAAAACATGTTTATGAAGTGTTTCATTTACATTTTGGATGGAGTTCTGACTTTCTTTGACCATGCAAAGCATGAGTCATAAATGTTGTTTGATTCTTTATCTAAACATGTGTAAGGCCTGGTTCACACGGCAAAATAATTACACCAATTTTTGACTCAATCTTCCCCTTATGAAAATCTTAAGGATGTGCTTGATTACTGCAGTGGCTCTAAAGATAATCTTATCAGATATTCCTGCCATTTGTGGTGTGTTTATAGCTATCTGGTCTGCTTGGAAGGAAGTCAGGACCATTCCGATCATAAATCTGGGAGATTAAACATGTAGGATTGTCTTGGTTTAATGTAGAGGGCAAATAAGCGTGCTGCCTGTTCGATATGACATGTAGCCAATCAGAAAGTGAGGTGACCTCCGCCATGTTTGTTTACTTCCAAGTCCTGTTTGATCTCGAGAGATTTGGGAGATTTCCCATTTGAACAGGGAATATCTGTGTGTGAAATTGGTTCGTGTGTAATTTATGCAATAATGCTTCACACTACACACAGAAGGACCAAAGCTGTTATATTCGTAAATTTATCACCATATGTGGTCTCTCAAGTTTTGAAAATTGTTCGATAGTTTTCAAATCCTGCTGTTTGAATTGGGCCCAAGTCAGTTTTTGATAAGATGAAGGGACTTGGGATTACTTTGCATGATCACACCAAGCACTAATTTAATTTGAGCTTTAGTGAGACACTAGAACTCGAACAACCTTTTTTTTCAAATGGAACTTCAAACAGAGGGTCTCTGCAACATAAAACGCTGGAAAGCCAAGTTTCAGTTTTAACACACACTGACAGAGTGACACAGTGGTCGCTCAGTATAATGGTTCCAAATCTGTTTCATGCAGGGTGGGGTTGTAGAACTGGGTTCCAGTAGGACTGACATCACTTTGTAGCTGTAACTCATTTTATTACCGCAGAGCCTATTGCATGTAGTGACACTCTAATCTTACATTCTTGCTGGCTGAGGCCAGTAGCTTGCACACAGACCCATGATCTCAGACGTCTATCTATTTTCACACGTGCACAATAACACTCCGTTGCATACAACAGAAAGCATATGCATGCGCAAACTGTGGAAATTTGTAGTCACCTCCTTGCCCATAAGTTCCACCGGGGTCCCTATTGCGTGAGCAGTCCTTTTGCTGTATTTTTTCTTAATGCACTTCGACAATGTTATGAAGTGATTGCTAGAAATCTCAAAATGATGTAACCAGTAGTGACACGCAAGCTGCGACTGGGAAGAGTTTTGTTTTCACAGTCTGATTATAAAGTTAATTTTAGATAGACAAAGTGCAGAAATGACTCGAGCCATTTTGGTGCCTTAGGCCCCTTAGGCCAGGGGTTCTCAAACTTTTTAGGAGCCAGGGACGAGGGACCTCTTACAGAGGTTAACATTTTTTTCTAAAGACCTCCTTATATGATGATGCCAGGGTCATTATTAGCTGTTTTATTTTTTTTAATTAGCTCCACCCCAGGAGATGCATGTGCAGTACCTATGCATATGTAAAGCACATTTAATTGCCTCTGTGTATAAAATGTGCTATAAAAACAAAGCTGGCTTGGCTTGCCTTTGATTTTACGCCCCACCACGTGTGTTTTTTTTATGGACTCCAAATTTTTTGGCTTGGTTCCTTTGCTGGGGTTCAGAACAGGTCAGGGCGGGTCATTGTTAGCCAGTATGGACCTGTCTGCAATTTCAGGAGAGCGTTTCAATAGCTGTTTATACTCTCACATGGCAGGCGGGGCTAAACGTAAATGTGTATCGTCGTGTCCAGGTTTTAATTTCTTCAGCTAAGCCCGACACTGTTTTGACGTCCGTTTGAATTCTTCAGCAGACATCCGCTGAGAAACTTCTTTAAAAACTTTATCATTCCTTACCGATCCATCTAGGTTGTCCTGAATGTGGCTATCGCTAACGATGGTGAGGAATGTTTGGAGCTCTTGAGTTGACCAAACCTTGCTGCTACTTGCTGGTATTTTCTCACATCCGTGTACAACTGATGATAAAACAAACAACAGAACTCCGGGGTTTGTTTTGCTTGTCGCAAGTAGTGATGTATTTTTTTCCCCCAATCAGTGAATTCATTATCCTATGGACCTATAACAAAAGGTACCCATGAATGTCCCATTGCTGGCGCAGTCTGGGTCAAATGTATGGACTGGTTTTACAATTTGGACAGACAAAACAGTGACCCAAACTGCCTTGCCCCTTCCCATCTTGGACCCCGCAGTGGAACCGAGCTATTAGGGCCACTGTCCCAGGCGATATTAGTTTATCAAGCCCCAAAGAGTCGCCAATTAACCTGACATGAATGTTTTTGGTGTTTGGGAGAAGAAGGGTGAAGGACCCATAGAAATCCCAAACCTGCATGGGGAGAACATGCAACACATGCACAGAGAGTCTGTGCAGGCAGGATTCAAACCAGCGAGCCACCTTCTTGGTGTAAGGCAACAGTGCTACCTACTGCACCACTATGCAGCCATATCCACTGTAAAGACTTAAAATAAAATGTGAAAAAACTAGAAATTCACAGCTTGTTTCAAAGTAGGACATAACTGCTTACCACACATGCAGGACTAGCCTCCAATCAACTAGGAGCCTTTTCCATACAGCCAATTTGAAAAGGCAGATTCATGCCATTCATGATGTTTGATGTTAAGCTTTCAATAGGATTTCCTCTGCTTATTTTCTGTCATGCCTGTTAGCATAACACACACACACACACACACACACACACACACACACACACACACACACACACACACACACACACACACACACACACACACAAATTAAATAAAACCTGCGCAAGATTTTTAGACAGAAGTACTGACCAGCTGTGACTAACAGATTTGTGGTGTACTTTATGCCTCCACATGCATGAATACATGTACTTTTAGATTGTTAATTGTTGTGTTTTTATTTTTATTATTGTTTATTTCAGGTTTATTTTTTTTGGAAGGCTTGCAACAGCACCCCCTCCAGCAGATGGCTCTCTAGGTGACAGCCCTTATGGCCCATGCCAAGCACTGGCTCTGTCAAATTCTGCTGATTTGTTTGCAACTGTGCATGTTCTTATGAGTAAAGCATTTATGTTTTGATCTTGCGGCGTGTCACTTGTTAGCATAAGCTTCTAAGGGAATAGTGACATGTGTGTGTATGATTTTATAGTTTACATGTCAGGTCAAGATTTTTGTGCACGCACAAATGCACTCGTACCTCAAAGCCAGCCGTAGGTGCTGGATAGTGAGCACACGCAGCTTACGTACTACAGGTTGTCGTGTGAGACAGGCCAGGTCGGCTGTTGACAGTGTGCAGCCCCTCGCTTGCCTCATTTATCTGCTATGGCAGAGGACAGAATGCAATTTCCTGTGAGGGGGAGGCCTGGGGAATGGAGCGGTTAGGGGGCCGGGGGATGCAAAGAACATCAAAGGGCCCTGAAAGCTATCAGGAACTTGAGTACTGCCAGCACAGCGTGCCAACTCGCAAGTTCTCGCCCACCCTGTGGCGCACCCGGACATCAGCTATGACTATACACACTGTTCACAGTGTTTGTTAAAATGTGAGTGAGTGTGTGTGGGGGGCTGTGTCTGTGTGTGTGTAAGATAAAAATACCCCTCCATTTAGAGGCTCAGACACCTTGAGCTGTAGCACTCAGAGCAACCATTAAGCAGGCTGCAGTATGAGGAGAAGGTCACAGTTTATCACTGCTGCCACCCTACTTCTGCAACACAGACACCCTCCAACTTTCCCCTGCCTTCCCCTCTCACCGTCGGTCCAGCCTGCTCGCTGAGCGTCCACTTGTTGCTGTCAGTTAAAAACGAGAACAGAGACGATTGGGAAGGTTCATGTTTGCTAATTTGAATCCTTTTTAAAGCACTGTTGGGTGGTTTTTCTGCGTTTTCTTGCCTGCTGTTTGTATCACAATCGATTTCTTATCATTTACGGTTTTATTCATCATATTGACCATTACTACTATAGACAACATGCCAAAAACTATTCAAAGTCATCCAGATGTGCATCCACGATGATGGTGCATCCATATGACCATTGGGCGTCGGACCAACATCCAGCAGTCGGCTGCACACAGCAGAGCCTGTTGTGTTCCTGTATGGAGCCAATCACTAACAGGACGACTGCTTTTGCTTATGGAATGCGTTTGTCCTGGTCTGTGCATTACTGTGTGTGGGGGGTCAAGTTAGCGACCTCCGCTCATTGCCTTCCGCTTTCACTCAGCTTGCTACATTTGCACATTTCAGCACAAGACCACCTTACTTCGTCTTTCAGTACCGGCTCTCAGAGAGACGGTTAACCTTGTTACTTGAAAGGTGGAACTGGAGGTCTGGTCAGGGCCGTAGAGGTGGGACACCGGGGGTGGGATATATTATCGCAGCCATCAGAAATGGCTTGTCGGCAGCCATTCATTGGGCTTGGGGAAAATAAACCAAACCGCTCCCCCCCTTTCAAAACGTCTGAGTTAGAACAGATAACAGCGGACCACGGGGGTCCCCTCTCCCCTTTCTCCAATAGTCTATCACTCGTGCTCCACATCGCTCCTTCTCTGTGGCTGGTTTTATTGGAGAGGAAGCAGAAAACAGAAAGCCTCAGTGTGGGAAGCCACTTGTTATCTGAGAGTCTTGGGAATCGAGGCCTCAGCAGAGGCTTCACTCAGCACACTAATGAAAGCTGGACAATTTGGCCGCTTTCGTTCCCAACATTGTTAGACCCCTCCATTCCCATTTTAGTGCAGGTTCTCCTGCTCCATCCTTTGTGAAGCACCACACCTTGACCTCTGGTTCCTTCTAGGGCTAGTGTAATTTTCTTTAACCAGATTTAGAATTTTTACCAGTATCAAGGATATTAGTGTTTGCAATAATTAGCACACACATTATTTTTAAACTTTAAATTGATGTTTTGGCTATTTTGAGTTTTTAGGTAAAGGTTATAAATAATTACTATCTTATCTGTAGAATGAATGGACTCATGCAAATGCTTTTGTGCCTTTACACCTCCATAGATTTTGCATGATAAAACTTCACCCATGATGCCCTGGAACCCAGTGTTGGGCAAGTTACTTTGAAAAAGTAATTTGTCATAGTTACTAATTACTTCGTCAAAAAAGTAACTACTTATCAGGAAAAGTAACTTTAAATTAATAAAGTGGTAGTAAATTATTAAATAGTGCAAAATGACTAAAATGTGTGTCTAATCGTTTATTATGAATCTAGATAATTGAAATAAATGGGCACTTTACAGAAGGAAGCATTACACTAACCTAAGATGTTTAAATGTCACTGTGTGATATGAAACAAGTCAATCAAACAAAATTTATAATTGTAAAAACTCATTTAGGACTTTAATTTTCAAACTTGGGTCAAGTTCTGAGGCTGGGTGGTAAAGACACACAGTTTATTCTAGTGACACCTGAGTGCCCAAGACGAATTCTGACAGAATCAGTGTTATAGATGGACTAAGGAAAGGATCAGGAACACTAATGGATTCCAGTTGGATGACTGGAGGATCATCTAGAAAGATCGGATAATGAATGAACTCAAGTCTGAGCGCTGAACAGGTGAGTTGAAGTCCCACAGCGGTCACGTTTTCCTCGTTGCTCACTACCCATGGTACGCTTGGATGTAAACATCCACCCGTTTAGCTTCCAGTCAGATTATCTTTCTTCAACATAACTTGCTGCTGAATTATAGTAACGCACCCACTCTGCTTTTTCTTATCAATGGAAACAGCGTTGCAACGATGGAGAAACTAATTCATTTTAATACTGAAAAAACAAACTCTGTTAGCAATGTCGTTTATTTTAACACTATTATTCCCGTCACTGATGGATCCACAGTATTCCATGTTAATTAGCTTTATTAAAAATGTTGCATGAACTACTATGAAAATTTGGAGACAGGAGCTGTTTTAAAGTGACTGTGTGTATTTTCCCTGGTGATAGGGGGCAGCACATACCTAAGCAAGCGGTATTTTTGTGTTTGAGTAAGACCTTACCAACGGATGGCCATTAGGATCAAAAATCCCTGGGAGCGCAATTTTCGAACAAGTACTTCGTCAGGTCGTTCAACCTCCAGCAAAATAACAAGCAGACTCCCTTTCATCACTGGCAATGAGCGAGGAGGTAAATGTTTAAAACAACAACGTTTATGATTGGCAAAATTTTTATAACCACTTACAAATCTATAAATGCGTTTTGTAAAGTTTAATGGTAAAAACGACACATTGTCACTTTAAGATAGTAAAAAATTCCACTTTAGCCTATGTTTAATTCACACCAACCATTGGTATATTAGTCCTGTTAGATGTTAGCAAATTTTCTGAGTAGAGACTGTTCAGGAAGACGTCTACATCAGGTAGTGATATTTATGAGTTTTACATGGAAACACACTCCAAAATATCCCTTTACTGTGTTTATGTATAAATAGAATCAGGTGCTTGTTGTACACATCCTGTTGGTGAAACCTGCCTTTATAGAAAGGATGATGGACAGGTTTTTAAAAGTCACATATGGCCTCCAGAACCATAGAAAATCCTCCCTATTCAACAGTTCACCAAGGCAAGAAGATTTAAGTTTCCACAACTTAACAATGCATCAGAGATTCACTAAGTTCACCTTTGTTTGCCACATAGCTGAGGTTTACCATCCCCAGGTGAGCGGCTGAGAGTTCCTCTCTGTTCTGATTCCCTCCTGTAGCTCTCCCAGTGGAGCCCAGGCAGGGAGCTAGCAAGGCCATGTGAATGCCATATAGTAAGGTAAGACTTGGCCGCCGGGCATCCGGAGAGAGAGGGCTCAGCTCCCTTTGTGGTTCATCCCTGACAGGTTGAGGCAATGCACAGACCAGCTCCGCCCATCCACTTTCACCTGCAATATTGTCCCAGGTGGAGGGGTTGCAGGAGAGGCACTGAGATGTCCCTATAGGGCATGGCTTCTGTGTAGCTCGATATCCCAGTGGGCTTTGCCGACCTCCAGAGAGAGGTTAAATGAAGCCGGGGCTGTCTGACGGACAAAGGCCGCAGGTCAGCACCCAGTCCTTTGATCCATTCCTGCCCTCTTTAGACCAGAGAGTCAGACCTTTTTGTTTCACCTTGCTTTTCTATCCCGAGGGCTAGTCCCCTTTTTTCCTCTCAATCTGCCCCCGACAATGGAGTCACTTACAAAGCTCCGTGCGCTGTATGGTCTGCCAGTCACCAGAGGGAAAATGTTTCAAAGAGAAGGTAGTGGGGCTTGATATCTCCAAGGTCCCATGTGAGGTGATAAGATACCAGGTCTTTCAGTCCAGTGCTCAGAGCCACAACGCCACAGCTGCACCAAACACTTTGGAGGCCTTGTCCAACAAAGACAAAGTCAGGAAGGTTCCTTTCTGATGGTTAATAGCTCTTTTAAAAGACATTGACATTTGTTGACACACATATGAAGAAGTGGTATCCTTGGGTTAGGGTTAGGGTTGGAGGAATTGGTGAACACACAAAAGTGTTTTGCGTTCATGATGTCACAAAGCTCAATGACATATCTGTGCCATTTGTTTTTTGTATTGCTTTAATATTTTCGAGCTTCATGTGCTTCATGTCAGCATGGTTCTGTTCAAATCTATAAAAGTCCAGTCCAACTGTTACATTGAGGAATTTGAGGCCTTGTGAAACCATCAATCAGCCATTAGAAACATCAGAATCATGTGCTGTTTTTTAGAGTTTAATCACACTAGAAGTTGGATTTAATCAGTGTAGGGTCAGTTGGTGTGAAAGATCGGTCTGATTGGCTGTTTAATGTCAAGGATGAACTCTGGCATGCATTAAAACTGTGTTAACCGTCTGTGTCAGGAAATGCCACCCTATCTAAACCCTTTCTTACTTTAAACTATGTGCCAGCAAAATCTCTGTGTCCATCCATCCATCCATCCAGTCTCTTCTGCTTATCCAGAGTCGGGTTGCAGGGGCAGCATCCTTAGGAGGGAGGCCCAGACTTCCCTCTCCCCAGCCACTTGGGCCAGCTCTTCCGGGGGGATCCCAAGGCATTCCCTGGCCAACCGAGAGACATAGTCCCTCCAGCATGTCCTGAGTCTTCCTTTGGGTCTCCACTTGGTTGGACGTGCCCGGAAAACCTCACCAGGGAGGCATCCAGGAGGCATGCTAACTAGATCTCTGTGTTTCGCTTAAAATGATCTGTTAGTGGTTCCTCGCTCTAAACGTAAGTCCAGAGGTGACCCTGCATTCGCTGTTTTAGTATGGACTCTGGAAACAACTCCCACTCGAGATCAGACAGTCCACGTCCCTCTGGATTTTTATAGCAAGGTTGAAGCTGCATTTTATATCCTGTTGCTAAAAAGCCCTTGATTCAGCATTTTATTGTGTCTTTATTATTTTTTTATAGTTTTAACTGTTTCTGTCTTTTTTCTGATTTTATTGTGATTTTACTTTGTAATTTGATAAACAAATTTAATTAAATTAACTGTATTGTTTTCCAGTGCACGAGTCTTGAATGCTTAGAATATGCAAAAAATGTACTTAATATTCAATTTAGTTGTCTTTTCATTTCAAAATGGTTTTGCTTAAATGAGCTGGAACGTATTCACTGGTTAACATTGTCGCTACTGTTTTTAATTGTAACAAAGTGTGTGCATTATCTCAGTGTCTCCAATTGTAAAGATTTATCCGAGTGAGTGTTTGTGTGTGGCAGGGGCCCTAACCAAGAGCCACGGGGGCAGGAATGTAAAGACTGCACTGGGGGCCTCTGTGGTGCTAATGGATTAACAGGCCAGCTTGGCATGCTAATGGAGATTGTCTGTGATGTAATGAGCTTCTAATTAGGTCACCTCTGAGCTTGACCCCCTTGTAATGAGGGGAGGGGGGCAACGAAGGGAGAGGAGGGGCCCGGGCCTGGTGATAGCACCCTGACCTGCAGGTGTGAACCGGCCAGGGCTGTAAACAGGGCTGGACATTCCTGGCATTCTCAGCTCAGCATCCCCTCCCAAAACTCCCCTCCTCCTGCCTGCCAATAACCCTTCTCCAGCCGCTATGGGTGGATTCACACACGGAGAAACAATTGGAGCCACATTTCATGCTCCAAGGTGCTCCCCAGTTGGCTTTAGTGGAAAAAAATGGTTTCATTGGACTCAGCTATTCACCGAAAATCAAACCCTACTTTTCTTTATGATATGGTTTTACTACTTGGGGTGTCACGCCGTTATTTCATCCCAATTCAAATGCTAAAATCATCTACGGGTGGGGATTTATTTAAATGAAAATGAATGGTTTATCCCATCTTGACTTTGCCAAAATCCAAACATTTCAAGCTTCAGACTGTTTCAGATGCCTAAATTCCTCTTTTCTCTGCCTTGGCACGAAGCGGCGCACTGATACCACCTCAAAAACACTCTCAGACAGAACAAAACATCTCTTTATTTGTGTGAAGGAGAAAAACACCCAGCATGCTACCAACAACGAGAGAACGTGCAGATCTTTTCTGCTCCATTCACTGCAATCGCCCTGTTAGTGAGTTATTCCAAAACAGCTTCAAGACGCTAACTATTAATGGATATAATTCAAATTGTGTGATCAATCTAGCAGAGAATGTGGTCCACATGAGTGCTGAAAGAATTGTTAATGAGGAATAATTTGCCGGTTTTCATTTTCTTCTCCACATGTGGAACAAATTTGACCTTTTCTCAAAACATCTTTCCAAGGAGAGTTTGTTTCTACTTAAGATTATAGCAGCGTCCTCGCTCTTGTGCATCGCTGGTGCGTGCTTGTGCACAGGCATGTGTGTAGGCAGCCTGTAAAAGCGCTGGTGTGAATTTGTAGTGTTTGTTGCTCACAAGGGGACAGATAGGATCAGCGCAGGTTATCAGTCGTGGAGGGCGGTGACCAGGATGCGAGGAGCTTGGGGGGAGTGGTATGATGAATGACCTCTGGGAGCTTATCGCTCTGTTTGTAATGTAGGACTTATCAGATGCTGAGGGCCAAGTCACTCAATCGGTCTGAGTTCAGTTTTTGCCTCCAAGGCAGAAAAAGTGTGAGTTATTATGTGAACTCCTAAGAGAAAGATTGATTAAAGTAAATGCTGGATGGTTTTTGAGCTGGTTGAAAATGTCAGAATCTGCTGCAATAATGAAAAGATCAGGAGTGGTTTTGTTGTCATTCTCATAACTTTTAAGCATCCTGTTGCAATAAATATTCTAGTCTCATTGATATAGTCATGCTCAGGTTTGATTAGATTTGTCAACTAAAGATTTTTTGTTTTTTCAACACACGTGCAGTGGTCTCTAGTGTAAATGAATGCCTTGCAAGTTGATCTTTGGGGGAAAACGCTCTGGCGCTCCTGTTTCGGGAACTAGAAGTGAGCCCGAGGAGAGGTGAGCTGAACACGGCAGGATTTGGAGTCTTATTTCCTGAAATTCAGACATCTTGCATCTGATTGGCTAACAGCAATGTGACTTACTGACTGTTTGCTTTGCAACATTGATGTTTTATCTCTGCAAATAACTCAAGCCTGGAGGAGTTCTGCCATGTTGTGGAGTTGCTTCTACTAGCCAAGCAGTGCTCTTCTCTCTTTCCATCCATCCATCCATCCATCCATCCATCCATCCATCCATCCATCCATTTTTGTTCGCTTATCCGGAGTCGAGTTGCGGGGGCAGCAGCCTAAGCAGAGAGGCCCAGACTTCCCTCTCCCCAGCCACTTGGGCCAGCTTCTCCAGGGAATTCCCAAGGTGTTCCCTGACCAGCCGAGAAACATAGTCTGTCCAGCGTGTCCTGGGTCTTCCTTTGGGTCTCCTCCCGGTTGGACGTGCCCGGAAAACCTTACTAGGAGGCATCCTAACCAGATGCCCGAGCCACCTCAAATGGCTCCTCTCGATGTGGAGGAGCAGCAGGTCTACTCTGAGCCCCTCCCGGATGACCGAGCTTCTCACCCTATCTCTAAGGGAGAGCCCAGACACTCTGCAGAGAAAGCTCATTTCAGCCGCTTGTATTCGTGATCTCTTTCTTTTGGTCACTACCCAAAGCTCGTGACAATAGGTGAGGGTAGGAACGTAGATCTCTCTTCACCACAACAGACCAGTACAACGCCTGCATCACTACAGACGCAGCACCAATCCGCTTTTCTCTCTCCTAGATGCTAAGCCTTCCCAGTCGCGATCCTAGATGGGTAAGTCCATCAATGCTAAATGACAATGTGACGTGCATTTGGCAGGCAGGAAATAGGGGTAGAAGACTATTTTCACATTTAGCCAGCATGTTAAACTCAGAGTGACCGATCATATTTCAACAATAACTGGTAAAAAATGGTTTCTCTGTGACCTTGACCTATAAGAACATTTGGCAGATTTAATTGGCTTGTAATTGTGTCAAAGTCTTTGAAATGGTTTTCTTGGTGGACTGTTCACCAGTGGGTGTTCGCACTTTTCTAATAGGAAGTTCTGAGTGCAGAGAGATGTAGCGACGGGGACCCCTGAGCAGTAAGTGGACACTCTCTTTATCAGTCCCTCCTTCCTTTTATTCTTTTTGTGACTTTGACTCATTAAGGCATCTATAAACGCTTCGCTCCTAACGAGGAGGCTTTTACTGGGCTCTCTCGGGGCCTTGAGGGGACAATCAAACTCCTTTAGTTGTTGCAAGTCGTCTGTCTCGATTGTCTGCCCCCTTTTTTGCAACAAAAGCCATCACCTCCATTTTTATTTTTCACACCGTTTTTCCATCTCCATCAGCTTACATGAAGAAGTAAGGTGAGCCTGTGTCCAGTATTTTGGCCATTTAAAGGTTATTTTAATTACCTCCTTCCTCCCCCGCGGTTTAGCTGGCTACTGGTTTTATTGAGCCCCAGGCACTGCACCCCCACTTCGGCTATTGCCTACCCTTTCAAGGGTCGTCCCTCATTTGCAAGGCATGTCTGCCAAAGTGTCTTCTTTATGACATTATATCAACCTTTACCACTTTCCAAAGGAAGACGTCAGAAAAATGATGCCTGTTTCAAACTTTTCGGTACATTTTCTTGCACGAGTGGATTTACTTTTTTTTATAATACGTTTTAATCGAAGGTTTGGTGATTAAAAGTGTATTCGTCACTGTCATCACAGGCGGTGCTCGAGCGAGGGTGAAAGCCTACCCATGAGCAGATGTTTACCACTCAGGTCAAAGAGCATGCTGTGTTTACATCAGCAGCTTTAGGACGGCCTTGTTTAGAGTTGGAAATGCTCCTGAAGGCAACGACTCTAATTAAATTACGTTTTTCCTCTCCTCGTCCGTTCCCTCCCCTTGTTTTACTGTTTCTCTGAAGAACTCACTTTTTTTGTCTTACAAGATTCAAAACAACATCTGCCCCAGCGTCATGTCTATGTCACTTCCTGCCTTAGGGTGCGTGTGGCCTCCCTACTTCCTCCCTTATTCATTCCAGAGGTGAGCTCCAAGATGCTGCTCCAAATGAGCAAGCAGGGGGCCCTGGGGGGCTCTCGGGAAGGCATGCACTTTGTGATTTGGAGTAAGATATGTAAATCTGTGATGGCCTTTAGTGCATTTTTAGGAGAAAAGTTACTCAGCAGCTGCTTTTTGTAACTGTGTCTAAAGTCCTGCCTTTTAACTCTTGGCAAAAGATACAAAGAGAGGCTGAGGAGAGAGAAGGGAGAGGGATGGCTTATGGGAAATGGAATGATAGCTCCGACCAAAACAAATTGTTTCTGGTTTCACTTGAGCCTGACCTTATTATCAGCCTGTGTCAGATCAGACAATTGCTGGAGCAGAGACAATCCAGATGGAAGAGGAAAACAAATGCACTTTGGAATGACTCGAGCCTGTGTAAAGGGGCAATTCGGTCCTTAAATTTGAAGAAATGTTCACTTTTTATAGTGTGTGTGTGTTAGTGTGTGTGTGTTTATGTGAGCTGTGGAGGGTCAGTAGGTTGAAGGTCACGTCTAAAGCCACAATCCGTGCAGGGGGGTGGGGTTGCGGTTGGGTGGCCGTTACCGTCGGGTCGCAGACACGAGGGAAAAGTGAAATACGCTCTCAGATCCTAATGATGTTTTCTTTTGCAGTATAACATCTAAACATGTCCGCCGCTCAGTAACGTGACCCGATGTGGGGTCGCAGTCTGGTCACTGCAGGAAGGGCTTGTGTTTCAATTAGTGGAGCTGGAAATAACACATTTACTGGGAGAAATGGGAGTGAACGTGCCAGCATTCAAGTGCAGACAACATAAAGTTCTACAGTTCAACATCCAAGTTCCCCGTTCTGCATCCAGTTCCAGTGGTGCAAATAGAAAGAGCGGCTGTGATTACTGCGATGGGTGTGTCAGAGGAGCAGTAAGTCATGTCGTGTAACAGCCAATGATGGTGATTTACGACATCTTCATGGAGCTGAGCGACTTTGCTCTCCCAAAAAAACCCTCCTGTGGCTGTAATTAAGTGATAGATAAGCAGAAGAAGGGACCACTTGAGGATCTTTTTACCCCTTCCTTTACTTGCTTTAATCACATCATCCACCTTCCTCCTTCCTGCCGATTCTCTTGTGACACCTCCGCCTGATTCACGTGGCGTTATTACGGCTACCAAGTGGAGCGTTTTGGCGAGGCCAGCTCTTTGTTGTTGACAGGACAGCGGTGATTAACGTGCCTTCTCCTGACCCCGGTTGCTGCCTGCTCCCTCAGCGTTCCCTCCTCGATCCCCGCTGCTCCCGTTTTTTCAACCTGCAGCCTTAAAGAAATCTCCCCGTTGCATATACATGCGGCTTCATCCTGTTTGGTTGGCTGTAATGATGTGTGAGGAACAGCAGGGGTTTATTTAGGTTGTTCAATCATCAGCTAATTGCTTCCTATAATTTTATAGTATTTCCACTGCTTTATGGGGAATCGCTTCACCCCTTTTCATGTGGAATTTGCCTAAACGATGTGATGTCACCCTTCCACATCCCCCTCCATCCAACCTGGCTCAAGGGCACCACAGACAAGGTAAATTAGAGGGGAACTTTCCCATAAAAAGAAGGAAGGCTGGGTTGGATTTCAAGCAGAGTCAGGTGATGCAAAGGAAAACAGGTATTCACAGGCTCCTTTTCTTTTTCTGCTGCACCGTGGTGACAAATTCATTTTTAATGACAGAAAAGAAACATCCTGGAAGTCATTTGATTTTCCAGCCAGGCACTGAAATCCGTTTCTCCTGCGCTCGGCCTGACGGGATCGACCACAGAGCCTGCTCCTTAGTCAACCACATTTAAGTGGCTTTGGGAAGATTTGGATGAAAGAATGGGCCCAAAATGAGCTGCCTCTACTGTCCTTAAATCCACCAGCTGCTTCTTGTGGGATTTAACTGAATGTGGTTGAAAAAGTGCATGCAAGGTGTGTCTGTCTCCATTAAATTTGACATCTACTGCACAATGCTCCAAAACTGCCACCACCTGTAACGCCCTATTTGCGTTTTCCTCTCCTCTCTGTTTGCTCGAACACAACCGGTGCTTTTTTTTTCGCTGCAGAAAACAAATATTAAGCGCGCGGATCTCTGCTCTGCTGCTGCGTATCTGCTCGGCCCTCGCTCTGCTTCTGTTCCTTCACATCCCAGATATAATTATAGCTGTCCAAGGGATGATTATATGTTTACTCTGGAAGCTGGCCGACTGCCTGTCCCCAGTCACAGAGAAGCTGCTTCTTAAAGGGGTTCCTCTTGAAAAGCGCCACAAAAGTGGCTCAAACACACGATCGGAGCAGATAGAAGAACTCAAGAGAGGAAGCAGCAGCAAGAATGTAGAGACCAAGTGTAGCAGAGACTTTAAACTGTATCTATTTATACTGAGCTATAGTCTGCTTCTTCTCTGCAGATGGTTGGTTTGTAGAGTCTGGCCAACAACAAGAAGACTTTGGAAATAACAACACGAAGGCCTTCAGGAAGTGGCGATGCTTTTATGCTCCGTATTTGTGGCATAATGTTAATTGAAACAAGAATTTACATTTATATGTATAATAT
Organism: Aphyosemion australe; assembly: GCA_006937985.1. Lineage (NCBI taxonomy): Eukaryota > Metazoa > Chordata > Actinopteri > Cyprinodontiformes > Nothobranchiidae > Aphyosemion > Aphyosemion australe. The sequence continues at coordinate 2,136,120 of SSNS01000054.1, forward strand.
TTCTCTTTTTGTTTAAGGAGTCCCAGTATTTTACCTTAAAAGTCTTTTTTGGCGAGCCAAATAGCCACAAAGAATTGATAAATTATCTAATTTGGGAAAATTTAACATTATAGTAACATTGTAGTCTGTAATTTTTAGTATTGGTGGAAGAATTTCACCCACAAAAATGGCAAAGAGCGAGGGAGTTTCCAAAATACCTTCAATCAGGGGCAAGGGTTTTCAGTTTCCTCGCAGGAGTTGTAGGACCACACTCTCATGTTGCAAGAATTTTAAACATGTTCAAAAATAATTCGAAGGACTATTTTTTTTTCAAAATAGTCACAGTGTTGTCATGGAAATCTGGATCCATCACAGTTTAGGCCTTATCTACACAGAAACAGGGTTTTTCAAAACAATCTTCCATGTAAACACTTTTTCCGTGCTCATGAAAACAATCCTAAAGACGTTACTAAGCCAGAACTGTATTTCATTGGTTCTGACATGCTCCTACAGCAGGTGGCAGTAAATGCACTCATGAGCTTGTTTGCCACCTGCTATTTAAAAACAGATTAAGAGGACAAGCTAGAAGTGGAAACATTAGTGTTCACTTGTTTGTTTTGTCTCTAATGAATGCTTTGTGAGTCGATCTCTGAGGGATTAAAGCTCTGGCGATTCTGTTTCAGAAAGTAGAAGTAAACCAGAGCAGAGGTTAGCAGAACTCAGCAGGATTTGGCGTCTTATTCCCTGATTTTTGGACATCTCGCCTCTGATTGGCTAACAGCAACGTGACGCTACCACTAATTCTGTTTGCTTTGCAACGTTGATGATTTATCTCCACAAATAACACAACCTGGAGGAGTTCTGCCATGTTGTGGAGTTGCTAATGCTAACGGTTAGCTTCTACTAGCCGAGACGCTTTCTACTCGCTCCTGGATGTTAAACCAACAACAGCCTTCCTCGTCATGAGCTAAGATGGGTGAGTCCATGAATGCTAATTTTCAGTGTGACGTAGATCTGACTGACTTTTTTAATCTGTCTGTCCCCCGTCTGTTTTCTATTGGTGGTTAATGAAGGAAATAGGGGTAGAAGACTATTCAGTAACTTTTTACAATAATGATTCCTTTATTAAAGCCCCAGTGTGTAATATTTTTACCTGTTTACTACAAAATTCTGTGTATCCAGTGCACAAACTTGTCCTTTTTCATTAATATTTCTCACCAACATCAATTCTAAATATTCCTCTCAGCTTCAAATTTTACATTTTTAATTACATAAATTGTGGTTGACGCTCCATGGTCATCCTCCATCTTGAAATACGGTAGCTATTTAGGGACGTCGTCTCGTCGGGGGATGGGGTACGCCTGGCATTATGCATTAAGACTGAACAGTCATTAAAAAATGTTTTTTAACTGCTTGAGTAGTTATATGCTTTGTGTGGGTTAGGCTACAGAGATTGGAATCAATCTCATGCTTTTTATAAAAAAACGAACCAGATGGCTGGAGTGAACGCTGGAGTTGTTGCCTTTTTGAGTGGGCCACCGTAGCTGCAATACTTACTCTGAACTGCATGGCGCTAAAGAGTCACAATTTTTACCATGATTTCTATGAAAATCCCACATAGGACCTTTAACATTACTTAGTGCATTATTAAGCATTAATAAGCAAAGGATCCCTTTGTTGACGTTCCCAATATTGTTAACAATTAAGTGTCCTTAAGGTTAGGACAGAGGGCCCGGGGGGTGGGGTGGGGGGGGGTGGGTGGGTTGTGTCTCCTTAGTAATTAACATTAATATTAAGCAGTTGTTAATACTTTGTAACATTAATAAAGAGACCCTTATTGTAACGTTTTACAGACTATTCTCATGTTTAGCCTGCATGTGAAACAAGTAAATAACAGTTAATCAGTGGACATGGTGGACATGGTTGTGCTTCAAGACGTTTTTCTGGAATTCACCTTCAAAAACATTTTGGGGTGTTTGCGAGATGAAATTTGGAGGAGATGGTGATGTTAGTTGTGACTGATTGGACACAAATAAGAGAATCTGTCATTTCAAGTTTAATGAAATTGCAAATGAAACAAGAATGCAAACAAATTAAGACAGAATTAAGACATCTTATGACTGAACTGCAATAAAAAAAAAAGAAAGAATGTGTGCACGTAATTTGCACTAGTTTTGCAAGAACCTTGCCCTTTATTTAAATTTCATACAACATTGTTCATGCAAATTGTTATAAGCAATTTATCGTGATTGCAACTGAGAATTTGCACATTCTTCTGGTCACCAAAGGGGCAATAAGTACAGACTGTGTCTGCTATAGAAAAGGTCTTTTTAGGTCAGATAAGTGTCATCACTCCACTGCTAATTACCCCTCCCTTTCTACGCTGCACAAACACACACAACTCATTAATATATATATTTTTAAATAAAATAACCAACTAATTGTTTAAAGTAGGAGAATGCAGGTTTGCAGCAAAGCCAGACCAAAACGTGCACCCATGTCATGCTTTGACTTGTTTACAGTTTGGTATTTCTGACAGCAGACAGGGCCGACCTGCAACTGTTAGCTAACTGGTAATCCTTGGGAATTTGCTACAGATAATCACCTCAGCTCAGCACCGAGGTTCCAGCTTAACAGGAACGAGGACAAATGTTACACACAATGAAGCAAAAGCAGGAAACTCAGTTCCCTGCTATCAAGTGTATAAACAAATGAATAGTTTGTTGCTGGGTGTTGGGAGAGCGGAAGGACAAGCCAATGGCTAACTTTGCAACATTATTTTTGTTCAGCTTTAATCGTCAACACAGCTTTTGCCCGAGGGGTCTGCAGAGTACAAGTTGGTCCCAGTAAGGTTAAACGTTGGATGTGCACAGCTTGTATATTCGTTTAGTTGTAAACTGTGCTTGGTTTCTAATTACCTAATATCCTGAACGAGAACAAATAAATAAATACACACTGACACAAAGAGACTAAAGACAGCTCAGCACGCTCTGGTCTTATCAGCACTCGCAGGAGTATACACACAGATACTCCCCTTACAGGAGGCAAGCTGAGGCCCACGCATCCCGACTCGCCTTCCGCGCTGTCCTTGTAATGGGTGGTATCAATGCTGCCTGAGCCCAGGAAAGATGATAATAGCCAGAGGAGCTGGCTTTTATCTATTCTGCTGAAAGTTAGCCATTGACACTAAGCACTTTAGAGGAAGTATCACTCAGTCAAAGGGCTCATCCATCCTCTCAACTCCTCAGTGACAGTCCTGGTCAAATTTGTGTCAATTTACTATGTGGGTAATTTATTATGACACTTATCTCAAATTCATTGCAATTTCTTACTATTACTAAAGTTGGAGAGTTTATTGGACAGTCAAGACAGACATGGCTGTTCATCCTGAGCCAAAGTCTGGCTCTTCTGCTGGTTTCTCTGGTTAAAAGTGTTTCTCCTCTCCACTGTCACCCACTGCACCATGCATGCTTAGAATAGGGACCAAATTTAACTGATTTATTCTAATTCACATTTTATTTTTTCAACTTTATACTTTAATTAATCTGACTTTATATCAATGAACTAAATTTTGACTGGTTTCTAGTTATAGTTGGATTGGCTTTATACCTTTAAATGATCTTTGTAGTCAAATGACAATAAAAAATGTGCAATCCCATTACTGAATGTCACTCTTATACCAAAGCTAGTTGAAATATACTAATACAGTTTCATTAGATACTTCTGCAATCTATGTTCCGACCCTCATCTATGATAACAAGCTATGGGAAGTGGCCAGAAGAATGAGTTTTCTCTACAGGGTGTCTGCTGGGCTTAGGGTGAGAAGCTCCATCATCCAGTTGAGGCGACTTGGGCATCTGGTTAGGATGCCTCCTGGACGCCTCTCTGCTGAGGTTTTCTGGGCACGTCCAACTGGGAGGAGACCTAAAGGAAGACCCAGGACACACTGGTTTCTCATCTGGCCTGGAAATGCCCAAGTGGCTTGGAAGAAGGAAAGTCTGAGGGTTTTTTTTGCTTATGCTGCTACTCCCGCTACCTGACCTGAGATAAACGGAGGAAAAGGGATGGAAGAATGAATTTTGCAAGCCAACAGTGCTGGTTAATAGATCATGTCCTGTAAGCTAAACAGGCTATAAAATGCTGTTGGGTTTCAAGACACTTGTCTATTCAATAAAGCACAAAATTGACTTGAATGGATTCCTGCATGGTTCTAACCCCACAGCAATAAGGTGTCTTGTGTCATGTGATCATATTGTACCAATGAGATGTTTAGTCATGATGCAACTCAAGAAAATAATGGGTGTAATTGTAAAAAGACCTCTATTGTGAACAATGTCTCTCATTTAAGACTTTTTTCCACCCAAGCTGGTTGTTTATTGAAATTAATTCCTTTGCAATCTCCATGTTCACCAATAGCAACCTAAGAAAAAAATCAATCAGTGCCTGAGTCTATTTTTACTGGCAGACAAAAGGACTCAAAACTGCAGTCTGTGGGTTTGTCCACCATAATTTGATTGCTGTCAAGTGAAGAGAAAAGGTCTGTCAGCTTAGTGACGATACCCAACAAAAGCCAATCTCCTTGTAAACAGTGTAGCACTCGAATGCTGGATGATGGAGCACCTAACAAAGGAGCAGCAGGCAGCAGTGGGCATGGTGAGGACCCTCCCTGTGGCTCTCTACTGCTGAAATGACAGCCTAAGTGTCAACAGCAGGTGTCTCTCATTCAAGCCCAGGCAGGTTAATAAAGTTTCCCTCTGAGAGTCAATAAACAAGAGCTTGTTCACACACTGGCTAATTGTAGTCTTTTGGCTTCAACTTCTTTAAATCTTGCACCATTCTCTGTCACCGTCTGCATTCTCGCCTTCTGTGGAGAGAAAATCTTTACAGAAATACTTGAGAGCAATGGTAGCAGACTGTGATGTGTTCACAGTTTATAAAAGGATGGTTTAGTCTACCCTCTGGAGGTGTTTGCTGAGGTCAGAGCTGCCAGACACTGGTCACTGCACGGCAGCTAAGTAGGAATTATCTTCATGTTGGTTGAATCTGGACGTCACATTGTGCATCAGCACAGGACGTGTCTCCGTCTCAGTTTGCAACTGGAAATTCTGGGTGTAGCAGGTGGTATAGTCACACACCTACGTGCAAAAAACAAAAAATAAAAAATAAATACTAAATGAAAAAAAAATACATTAATAAATAAAAGGTAATTTGATTTTAACAAATCTTATTATACAATTTTAACAATATTAGCTGAGTTTGATAGTTAAAAACATTCATACACTTTAAATCCATGAAGTACCTTAAATTCCCTGAGACTGATTTTGTCTGGATTGCATTTTTAATTTTCCCTTATTTTGTGGGATGGATACTTAACATAGTATAAAACTAAAACAGAATTATTAATAATTAGCAGTATAAAATGCAATAATAAAAGTAAATGTTAAAAAGGACATATTATGACTTTTTTCTTAAGTTATATTCTTTCTATTGTTGATATTTAACATGTTTATGGAGTTCTTTGCAAAAAAAAAAAACCCTCTCACATAAAGCGATCTCAGCAGTTTTATGCTTGACAGTTTCAGAACCTTCCAGAATGAGCCGTTTCAGGACTCTGTCACTTTAAGAAAACAAGCTGGAGCTGGCCACGCCCACCCAACCCCCCTCTCCTGCTGCTATAAGCTGAAAAGCTCAGATATTCAGGAGGGGCTCAGAGTAGAGCAACTGCTCCTCCAGCAGCAGCTCTCCTTTGCACGTGAGAGGTGGTTTTATTCTAATTTCCTCATTTGTGACATCACAAATGGGGACTTTTTGAAACAGCTTGTCAATTCCTGTAACTGAACACTGACAGAAAAGACATGGATGGGTTTTTCACATTTGGAGTGTTTATAGCGTCAGTAGAGACCCACATGGTGGCACAAAAGGATGCAAAAGGCGAGGTTTGCTTAATATGTCCCCTTTAAAGAATCAGAATGTTGAAAATTAAAAGCAAGTATCCCTGAATAAGAGTACCAGGTCCATGATACAGAATGAAATATTATGATGCAGGTGTCCACATGGGGGTCTCAGGAGCACACGTGCATGAACACGATCACCTGAAATTCCTCAGAAACATGTTTAATAAACGGGAAACAAAAAAACTGAACATAAAAAAGGAGAAATATGTTGGATGTTATCGTTTTCACCACCCCTACTGCACAAAGACACGCTAAACCCATCAAGCCTTGAAGGGATACTTCTGATTTCTTTTTCTTTTTTTTAACGAGAGTTTCTTGGGAGTTGTTATCAGTAGTTATCTGACCTGCAGTAGACAGCAGTCAGAGAGATCTGTTTGTGGAATCAGAGACATTTTCACAGAGGAGTCAAGCTAACGGCTAGTCAGACTGGGGCCTCTTCTATCGAACATAACAACCCTCAAAACATTAATGATGGTTCAAAATCCTACAAAACACATGTGTAAAGAGAGCAAAGGAATTCTCAAGAAAATGATTGGACATCCATCAATTATATACTGAGGCATTAATGTGCATAACTCCAGATTTTATGTCATGTAGATAAGCGTTAGTAAATTTTTGCAAAAAAAAATCACAAAAAAGCCTTTTCTTACTGGTAAATGTGGAAAAAACAGGTTTAACCAAGTGTTATAAAATTCTGTTTTAACAAAAACAAATTTATGATTAATCAGTAAATCAATTTTAATGCATTGTTATATATATATATATATATATATATATATATATATATATATATATATATATACATATATATATATATATATTTGTTTAAAACTCTTTCAGACTACAGTTTTGAGTGTTTAGAGCAGTGTTTCTCAAAATTCTTTCTTTGAGGGTCCCCTTGCTCGTGTTCAAGACAAGCCAGGACCCCCAACCCCAACTCCTACACGCATAAACAAATTGAATGTGATCATTTACAAACTTTACACACACATACAGAGTTATAGCTTTTATTTGGAGGTCTGATTATACTGTAGGGTGTGTTATTGGAATTGTATAAATGTAATTTTTACAAATAAAATCTTGTTAACCTTACAACCTCAGCAAAGACAAAATTGTGGGGACCCCCAATTTGGGAACCCCTGGTTAAGAGGCAGTAAAATTCAGAACCTGCAAAGAAAAAAATACGTCACTATGTTTAAAACTTCAAATCACCATAATTTCTTTCTATGAGTTTACATTTTTCTGTTTCAACAAAAGGAGATGTTTTTTTTTCAGTATAAAATCTAACAGAGAAAATACGATTCTTAATGAGATTTGGAACTTCCCAAAAAAAAAACGGCCTAAATGTGCTTCAGGATTGAGCTGTTCTCTTGCCTGGAAAAAAGAAAACCCACAACATAAACAACAATAATTAAATCACTAAAGAATCTCTTTTGTGAGGAGTTAAAAAAACATGGAAGTCAGCATGAATGGATTTGTATGAAAGATTAATTCCCCACAACCATTCAGTAAATTGGTTCAGTGCAGCAAACCTGCAGAAAAAAAGGCAAACATGGGAACATGAAATGACATCTCAGTGCGTTTATCTTGATAAGAGCAGAGGATGTTGAGGTGTAATAGGAACAACATGGCTGGTAATGAGAGAAACAAGGCCTGGTGGAGGAGTAGTCATGGATTACCAGCATTCCTCTTCATGGGGCTTTATAGAGGAAGAAAAAAGAATGGAGCTGCCTCGTTTATTTGATTTTAGGGGCTGTGGTTGGAGAGAAAGAAGAAAAAAATAGATAAATGCATGTTTCATCAGGGCTAAATGTTTCCACACTGTGAAAAAATTCTGGAAAGCAAACACAAGCCAGATTGTGGACTAGTGGTAGGACGGTTGAGGGTTTTTGTTTACACGCTGCTCTGTTTGTGTGTGTGTGTGTGTGTGTGTGTGTGCGTGTGTGTGTGTGTGTGCACGTTTCCAAATAAATACAAAGCCTTAACCACCCTACATGGCATAGCAGGTGCTACTGAAACAATGGCAGCTTAAAGTTTCCCAAACCGCCTGCCCTGAAGTGCTCTGCAAATAAAAAGAGAGGAGGGGTGAGGCAAAGGGGAACATTTGTTAGAAGTGAAAGGTTGCAGTGGATTGTTTAAGCCCGAGGTGAGCACATTCATCCCTGACAGGTTTGCTAAAAGGCTTCCATCAAAGTGAAAGATTTCTTCATAACCTTCCCCGTCTCTTCTCTTCGCATGCCAAGAAATCCAAAGCTCCCACTGCTCTTTTCTCTTCTGGCCTGCAGATCTTCAAACTAATCTCAGGTCTTAATTTAGCTTCTGTGTCCAAACCTTTTAGATTACTTTCTTTTATGCAAGTTCCTTCTCAATATATGTGTGTGTGCGTGCATGTGTGTGTGTGAGGGGTCAAATGAACACAATGATGCATCTCTGCTCCTGTTGTATCCACAAAGCCAGCAGCTCCCTCACATTTCTGGAATGACTCACATTTCTTCTCTCTTCTTTCAAAAATATCACTGATTTATTTGAGGTTTCTAAAAGCGGAGCGTAGAGGTTTATCGCTCCCTCTTTTGCTTCCGACTTTTCCTTTTTGTGATGCGTTGGAGGTAAGATGGAGAGAAAGCAAATCCACCAAGCCACCATGGACACTCCCGTCTCAGTGAGCTGTAGTGAGGTTTGATGCCGTCTTTGACTGCAATGGCGGAAAACATGACTAAAGATAAAAAAGTAAAAGAATAAAAACATGTAGGAGGTCTCTGACATGTTTTCCCTGCTTCTAACGTCATAACCTGAGAATTATTTCCACTACTTAAAGAGAGTTAATATTTATCAAAATAATCATTTAGCAATTTTCAATGAAGCTTTTCGAATGTGTAGTAGACCACAGCACGTAATTACTGCTTTCAATTAAAAAGGATTACGCACTAGCTTATCAGATTTGACTTGTTTATATTAATTTAATCCTTAAAGGCTTGAGCACCATTGTATCCATTTGCAGAGATCTGGGAACACGTCGGCTTAGTTAAGTCCAAAAGAAAGAAAAGATCTGAAAGGCTCTTAAAATGTCTGTCATGTGTTTTTTATCACGCAGGAACAGAAATTGTATAAATAAACTGATTCTCATGGAGATTAATAAGATATTTAAACAACGATTTTGACATCTGTTTTGGATTTGTTCTTTCTTCAAAGATGCATTTTGGGGGGAAAATGAAGGGTGACAATTTTGCACGAGATCTTTGTCTATATTTGCTAGTAGAGAACGTATTTGTGACATTACAGACCGCAGGGTGTTTTTGGAAATTGGATGCTTGGCACATAGAACTAAAAGTTCCCAGGAAGAGACTAAAACCATCTTTTTCTGTATAAATAAATAACCAAATGCTGTATTTGTATATAATTAAAACAAATGCTGATTGAAAACAAAGACAAGTGGATTTCTCATGATGATTCATGATAACATTTTTAATTTGCTTGAAAATCTACAAATCCTGCATCCATTCCTTTATGCAACCACCAGGAGGTAACTTACAGATCAGAATACAACATTTTTCACCATAAGACCCCTTTGCCCCTCTCCATAGGCTCATTTCACAGCACATTTTAATCAAAGAGTATGTAAGGCACAAGTGTGTTAAGGGCTGCATTGCACTTCTATACCTGTATGCTGGTTGTTCTGCAACAAATGCATGAAGGCAGAACAGCTTCTAAAAATAGAATGCAGCCCTTGTGCGTTCTCTTCTTTCTCTTGTTTTTATCCCTCTAGTTTGCACCACAATGTCTTTAAAGCAACACTAAATAGTTTTTCACACTAAGCTATTGCTTTAAAACTGGTTTCAGTGGTTTTTGAGCCAGAAACATGAGCATTGGAGCCCTCTGCTGACCAGAAACTGCATTTAACAGTTTTGTGGTTCAGGTAGGAACACTAGTGGGTCTCTACCTGCTTTATGGCAACAGCTGTTTACTGTGCCGGTAGTTAATATAAAGGCTCGCAGTTAGCCTTTTCAGTTCACTGACCGTCAATAAAAAGCAGAAGAAGAAGAAGAAGAAGAATTTAGCTTTTTTTGGCATCATGGCGGAGCCTGGAAGTAAAAGTAAGAGAGTAATGTCTTTAGAGGTGAAGCAAAGAGCTAAAACCAGAGTGAACATCGTTGCGGCCTACACTCGTTTGAGGGAGCTAAAGGAGGCTATGAAATCACAGACTGATGATGACCTGGCTTTGTTGCTACTGGACTTGTAAGTAATAATATTTTATGTCCAGCAGTGTGGAGCTTTTTACTTCGTGGTTTACTTTAGTATTAATTGGCTTGTGTTAGTGTTAGCTCGTTGTTAGTGCTAGCTACAGCAGGCTGCGGCAGGGTTGTTTACAACAATTGTAATTCTGCTTCCAACCTGTAGGGGGAGAAGTGGAAAACGTATTCAGTGTTGCTTTAAAATGGTCAAAAATTCACTGGTTTTAGTGCAACTATTCTAGGTTTCGTTAAGCTTTTCTGTGTGTTTTTTTAGTTAAAATGTTCCAAAAGTCTTCTAGTTCCCCAAATATAACCCAACTCCCCTTGATTCAATGCCCTTCATGTTCTTTCTCCTGCTTGTTTTTGTTTTTTCCACCCTGTTTCCTTGATTTCCTCCAGTCTGCCCCATGGAGACTGAGCCAGAGCACCTGCAAGTGCTCACTTTGAAAGATGTTGCAGGCTCAAGAATGCACACAGTAAACACATGAGAGCCGTATTTATAATAAATCAGCTTTATGGCCCTCTGATGGAGGTGATATCAGTGAAATTTATGCTGAGAGACCTTGCCGTCCTTAGCAAAACAGCTGCGAGATAGCACTACACCCCCACAACCACCACCACCTTCACCCCACCTTTCCGCCTGCCCCACCCCAGAAGCAGTAGCTACCCTGGACTGACTTGGCTCAAAGAGCCCAACACAGTCCTCTCTATGTGGCGGGGCCTGTGGTCTCTGGAATGGTCCAGTCCAGACTGAAATAGAGTGTGGGCAGTGTAGCGGTAGTGGGTAGCTGTGCATGCGCGGGTGTGTGTTCGTAGTTGTGTGTGTGTGGAGCTTTGTGGGTATTTTAGGGTTGCACAAATAGAATAAGCCTTGTGAAAGCGACTGGAAGGGTGTGAGAGTTTTAAGGTGGACCATCGCTGACCTGTGTTATCTCAGCATTTCTGGATGAACTCAACATTCACCCAGAAATAAACCTGACATTCCTTCATGATCCTGCTGTAAAACAGTTACAGCGCAGCCGCGATTCACTCAGAAGGCCCCCAAACTGTAAGCGTTAATTAAAAGTGAGCCTTAAAATATTCACGTGCCGCGCCACATCCGTTGATCACCCAGCCTTCTGCAGCAGATGGTTCCTGTCACGGCGAGCGGCGGGACAGAAAACACATTTAACAGCAGTGATGTCACAGCCGGGCCTGCGCTGTGCGGTTTCGCCTTACAAGAACCCATTCTCATCATTCCTCGATGAAAGGTGACCACCCGCCTTTGTTTGGTGCTCAACAGATGCAGGTAATAATAAAACTGGCTGCGGCCTCCTTCAAAGTAATGAAGTTACGCAAAATCAAGCCTTAAAATAAACTGAAACTGACTGTTTTCCTCTGATGTCATCCTCAACTCATCCTGCCAAGCAGAGCGCAGCAGCTCCTGTAGATGTTTGTTGTCAACAACTCCTCCACAGGAGCTTTCTTTCAAACTTGACCACTAATTAGCTCTCCATGAGTTCTCCTCAAAGATCAGAAAACATGACAAATGTATTATATTAGTTAAATGGCAGCTCAGATGTGCAAAACTGGACAAAGCTGCGTAAAAGTAATGACTTTTGAGAAAATTTTATTCAGATATTAAACTTTTTAAAAATAATTTGTTCAAATTTTTCCAAAATTTGATTAAATTTTAGTAAATGAGATGACTAGTAACATCAAAAATAAGTCAATCATATAAAAACAACAAACATAAGGAGGGATATTCTAAATCATTTACTATAAATGAAAAAGAAATAAAGTATTTTTATTAGTTTTTACTGCAGAAAACATCCAGTGTCTCCAAAGTCTCATCCTAAAAGCGTGCTCCGTCTTTATTTATGTGTTTCTGCTGTACAGCTGCAGCTCTTAAGTGTTTCCCAACATCCCAAACAGTACCCATCCTAATGGTTCTGACTCATTTAGGAATCCCACCTTGTTTATTTACTGGTCTGTTTTATTATCAGCAGAAACATCGGTGTCGATGTCAGTTGGTTTTAACAATCAGCTGGAAAATTTGGAGATGAGAAAAATGTGGCTTCGCTTAACTTAATTTATTAGAGCAAATAAAAAAACCTGACTGATTTCTCATTTTTCCTCCTTTTTTTAAGGATCTTAGATACAAGATTACTTACTTCTTGTATCCTTATGTTACAGAGTATTTTCTGAATGAGGCCTTCACCCACAAAACAAAAATAAAAAATAATATGAGTAAATTAGACTTTCTCCATCAGTGATCATTTGTCTAATATCCATCTTAATATTTCATGATTATTTCCTTTTTATTGAATTTATTTATAAAGTTCAAATGAACTTTTTCTGTTCTCATGTCAGGTCCTCGTCTGAAGATTGTAAAGAAAGCATAAAACTGAAAAAAAAATAGATGATTTGAAGTTATTTTAGACAATATTTTACCTGATGTAGATTTGAACAACCTCAATTTGAAGAAACAGAGATTTGTTCTAATTAGACTGATAAGCTAATGGCTAGTTGAAACAGGGTGAGTTGCAAAATGGATTGGCTCTGTCTTAATGACAAATTGCTGCACTAATAAGGTGAATTTTACATCAGCCCTCCACCATTAGGTGAGCTTTTAGGCTTTCCCGAAAGGAAGTGACATAAAATCTTGGTGAAGAGAATGAAAAAACACAATAAAGTATTTAAATACTATGACAAAAAGTAAATAAATGAACCAAGAAGCAAAGAAAAAACCTAATTTCCTGTTAGGAGCTCACCTATTGGTGGAGAGTTGTTATGTCAGACACAGAACAGGTGTGTTTCACCAACTAAAGAGGGCTCTTAACTTTTTTTCCATTGCCAAACTCGCCTTTTCAATGGTTTTAAAACACTTTTTACTCCAGTTGCAAGTCTGAAAATCTGCACTCAAAAATAAGTTTCACAAAAAGTCCAAAAGGGTAACATGATGTCCAGAACTATCATTCTTTAAATCAAGATTCGAGGTTAAAAGCCGTTTATTGTCATTGCACAGATGAATATGCAACGAAACTGTAGTTAGCACTTCAAAAAGGTAAATAATGTTGAACAGGTTTCTATGAGTGTGGTCCAAACTGAGTCCAACTACTGAACTTACAGTAAGCTCTCAAACCAAGACTTTCAAAGTAAACATTCACTTCCAAAAGATTTTGTTTATCAAATCTGCAAAAGCACTCATGGATCAAAATGACCTACAATTACAGACTCAGCTAAAAAGCTTTTTTTTTTTCTTCAGTTGTCCCTTTCCCCTCAAACTTCATACACGTAAAAATATAAAAAAGTTCCTTCTGTGAAAACGTGTACAGCTTTGGTACGCACAAACACATTGTGGTGTGTAATGTCATAATTAAAATCATAGCTGTAGAATTCCCACCCAAAATCAGCCACAGTGGGATCATACTCCCAAGCTTAGGAGTTTTGTTGCTACTGGCTTTGCCAAGAAATCCAGACCTCTGCTGCAGTTTTTCTACTGTTTTAGACATTTGGATGTGTCCTTTCTTAATGTGTAAGTTCCCACTTTTTTACTGAATATTTGCGATACAAACGTGCAACAAACAGTGAGACCAAAACGTGACTTTTGGCATTCCTGGATTCCTTTAGCAATGTGGTGACCTAATCCCTGGACCACCAATGCTGCTCCATGCCAAATCCCGAGCAGACACCCCTGAGAGTAACGTCCAACTGCACCATGAAGTATTACGTCAAGCGTGAGTCATTGGATCCCGGGCCAAGCTTACAGCTTTAGCCTACATGCGGAGCGTTTTTAGACTGCTTGTGAACTTGTCACAACCCTTCATATTCATCATAACTAGATTTTTGTTGAAAAAAATTTATTTTCTTTTTAACAAAAAACAATGAGTGCCACATCTTTTCCAAGTGACAATCGTGGTCAGTGAGACGCAGCATAACGATGTTTTTGAGCGTCCATCTGCAGATCTGTGTTATTATTACAAACAAACTTTCACAAATATCCAAGCTGAAGTTTAACAAACAGAACAGCTTCTCCTAATAAATCACTTCATACTGCTTTTATTAGTGTTTTGACATCCGAGTCAAACACACAATCAGTCAGGCTGCACATAATGTGTATCACTTACAAGGCAAGGCTAATAATGCTGAGCACTAAATACCCTAAAATACACAATCATCTTCCCTCGTTGGTGCCAAGAACATATTAGTCAACTTAAATATAAATCATGTAAATACAGAAGAAAAATGGAAACAATAATAAAATCTTCCTGCTGTTAAAAATCAGAAGTGGGACCAAGTCACAAGTCAGTATCAAGTCTTTTTACTCATGTCCAGTGAAGTCCAAAGACATGTAAGTCTCATGTCAAGTCAGAGAAACGACAGTTCTGAGTCAATACCAAGACATGTAGGTCTCTCAGTTGTTAGATGTTCTCACATGCTGCCTTTCAGTGTGGTGGCAAATGTAATTAACACACTTGTGCTTTCAGTTAGATGATTGTCCAGAGGTCACATATTAAATTGCTGCAAACTATCCAAAACAAAGCAGCCAGATGTGCACTAGGTGCTCATCCATTCATTGTCTTATCCATGCAGGGTCACGGGGAGCTGGTGCCTATCTCCAGCAGTCTTTGGGCATGCAGGCAGGGTACACCCTGGACAAGTTTCCAGTCCATTGCAGGGCAACACAGAACAAACAACCATGCACACAGACACTCATACCTAAGGACAATTTAGAGAGACCAATCAACCTGACAGTCATATTTTTGGACTGTGGGATGAAGCCGGAGTACCCGGAGAGAACCCACGCATGCACAGGGAGAACATGCAAATTCCATGCAGAAAGACCCCAGGCCGGGATGCAACCAAGGACCTCCTTGCTGCAAAGTAACATCGCTAATCACTGCACCACTGTGCAGCCCCCTATGGTGCTCATACACAACTAATGTAAACTGGGTGCATAGCTGTTTTTCCTGGTTGAAGGTAAAAGGAAGATTTATTGCATCACTTTAAGACAATCAACATTAATTCCAAATTCTCTCAAAGAGATATTTGCTTGCTGAACACTGATATTAACAAATTAAGAATAATTAAATCTTAGAGTTCTGTGGTCTTTGTATTATTACAAAAACAAAGCTGATAATGTATAAACTAGCTCCTGTGTTTGTCCTTATGTGTTTGGTGTATGTTTGTGTATTTGTATTTGTTTTTCTATCGGTGCGATTACTGTGGAGAGAAAAATGTAAACACTATATGGCAGCATGTTGGACAGACTCCAGAAAGACTAGCTGCTTTATTACAGCTAATGGAGATCTAAATAAAAGTGAAGTCCTGATTCAAGTCCAAAGACATGTCAGTCCTCGTGAGTCACGTTCTAGAGATGTAAGCTCTGATTCAAGTCAAGTCCAAAGACATGTAAGTCCTGAGGCAAGTTAGAGTCATGTAAGTCATAAATCACGTCAAATCTAAAGACATGTAGGTCATCCTGAGTAACATTCTAGAGATGTAAGTTCTGATTGAAGTCAAGTCAGACATGTAAGTCCTAAGTCAAGTCAGAGTTATGTAAGTCCAGAGTCAAGTCAAATCTAAAGACATGTAGGTCATGCTTAGTCATATTCTAGAGATGTAAGTTCTGATTAAAGTCAAGTCAGAGACATGAAAGGCCTGAGTCAAATCCAAAGACCTGTAAGTCCTAAGTCAAGTCAGTGATTTGTAAATTCCAAGTCAAGTCAGAGACAAATAAGTCCTGAGGCAAGTTAGAGTCAAGCAAGTCACGATTCAAGTCAAGTCTAAAGACATGTGATACTTGAGTCAAATCCAAAACATGTATGGCATGTCCTAATCCAGATCCAAGACATTCAAACCCTGATTCAAGTCAAGTCCAAAGACATCCAAGTCCTTTGAAAATCCGAGACATGTAAGTCCTGAGTCGAGTCAGGTACATTTAAGTCCTGGTTCAAGTTCCAAGTCCTAAACTTTGACTTTTGAGTTGTTAATAACGCACCTCACCAAATTTGTAATTTCATCACTGAGTAATAATAAATGATGAATCCTTCTGAATTTTAATCTTCAACTGGCAGAAAAAGCTGCAAATGCAGCTGAACTTGACATAAACAAGTGGTGCTGATGTTGCCTTTTCAAGTAAGTGTGTTTCAAGTAGTGTTTTATTGTGTAAAATATCAAGTACTGTCAGGTCGACAGTTTCAAGTCCACATGACATCACTAATCACTGGCTTCAGGTTCAATGTTGAGTCCCATGTTGTTCTTCATTCCCTCAAGTCAGGTCTAAAAAGTTCAACTCGTCTGTGTGTCCTCATCTTGGTTAATGAGTGTATGTCGGCTAAAACCCGACAACTCATCTGAATGTTTCTCCTGTTAATTAATAGTGTTTCCACTGTTAGGATGACAACGATTACTCTTATATTCACTCAGAGTCTGACAAACCTCTCCATCTTTGCACCTGAAGGACGGCCGTTTTATGTCTCTTGCACACTAACATAAAGAACCAGTGGTAAAGAGATGCCAACCAGCTGGTGTTCCCTTTGCAAGCATCTGAGCTAAAAATAACCTAAACTTTAAAGATTATGTCCAACAGCTAGCAAAAGAGACTATACAGACTTAGCTTAGGACTGAGCATTTTAGAGTGAAAACACCTGAAACTGGATCTGTTTTTACGCCCAATATTATCTCTTTTTATGTCATCCGGAAGCTCGTCACCAAACCTCTAGCGCATTAGTATTCTCAGATTTCCCCAAACCAGTTTTGTAAATTCTTCTACTTTGTCCGTTGGAAAGATCATTCAATCTGAACGAACATAGAGAAAGGTTGTATAATCTCAAGTATCGTCCCTCCGATTAGATATGCACCCATCGCTTTTGCTCCGACACTCCTGTCTTCTTCAAGCCCACAGTTCGCCCACACAGGGATGTTAGCATATCCCAGCTGCTTGGAATTCTTTCCTGCTGTCCTGGGAGCACACACTGCATTTTAAAACTTGTTGGGCCCTTTCAAGTTTTATTTGAAAGTATGTAATTACATTCTTGGAGGAATAACAGGTCCCTGGACTGATTTATATCTTGTATTAAATGTGCTTTTAAAAGACGTTTCGGACACTTTCTTTTATACGAGTGCTTTTTGATAACCTCAGATGTTTGATATGAGACTGGATGTCTATGAAATAAGGCTGTTTGCCCCAAAAAAGAAAAACGTTCTCTTCTTCAGGTCATTTTAGGCGTTTATGGAAAATGTTACCCGTCCTAAATTCTGGACATTTGGGTTAAAGGCTCTAGTCACAGGAGGACACGGTGCTAGTCATTCAGTTATGACCCATTCTGGCCGATTTCCATCTCTTAAAGTCTAATTTTACTCTTGAGCTCACTTCTCAGCACCGCCTCTGTAGATTTTCTTTGTCTACCTCCGAGTTTGGTCTCTTAGGGACGCTGGTGTGGGCGAGGACAATTCTCCCTCTCAGATTAAAGGAGTGTGCTCAAGTGCCAATCCAAAACGGTGATAAAAAAGCTTTTTAATCCATTGGGACGTTTTCTCCATCAAGCCCTCGAGAGCATCAGCATCGGGCGTTCCTCCACTCAGACTGCGCCTGGACAGTGTTGAAGCCCAAGTGTGTCTCCCTGCGTCCTGACAGAAGGAAAGAAAGGCTTAAAAAGCACACACACACACACACACTCCACTGCTCCTCACTTGACCAGCTGCCTTTGATAACATCTGGCAGGAGCAGTGACAGGAAGAAACGGACAGGCATTAGAGTCCCGTCACTCACAACTCCCCATCAGTCGACACATTCAGACTCAATCTGACACACGATCCCGCCTTGTGACTGCTTTGGTGATGTTTTCCAGCAAGATACCTTGGCCTTTTTTCTATATGTATAATCTTGTTCTATAATTTAAACAAATGATGCATCTTAGGCTAAAGAAATCAGATGGTGTGCGTCTTAAGTGCTCGTTGAAGGACATTCAACCCTTTTGTGTTGTGAGAAGAGCAGTTCACTAGGGGTAAGAAGTGAGTTTCAACACCGCTCAGACCGGTCCAACATCCATCCCTCTCCATTTTCTCTCTGTTTACCTCTCAGCTCATGAGTTTACATGCCAATTCCATTACAGGGATTAAAATAGTTTGTCCAATCCATCCTCAAACTCGGCTTTCCTTGTCCTTCTTCCTCCCCTTAACCCCTCACACTATTTACAGACTTTTAGGACCCGGGCCTACGGGGTAGGGGGGATTACAGGACAAGCACGCTGGGGCTCAAGCACCCAGGGAAACATGAGGCAGCTGTGTTGAAGGAATGCTCGTATAAGACGTCCTAGAATTAGTGAAAGCTGAGGTTTGATCAATGGCCCTGGCGCGTGTCTGCACTAGCGAACACTCAGGGAGAAAAGAAAAGGAGAATAAAGAAGTGTTGTGACACCGGGCCGGGGGTCTCAGCGGCGGGGTCACCTTTGAGCTGCTGCTCATTACAGGCTGCTGTTCACAGGTGAGTGGCTCCGAGCAGGATTTAGTGACGCAGGCACAGAGGTGTGATCACCCTTCTCTTCTTCTGAATGTTAAAGCAACAAAGTACGGCTGACCTCCGATCCATGCAGCCAAAGGCAAAGGTAAGTAGATGAGCGGGATCCATCACGGCTCAGTTCAGTCAAAACATGAAAAGGTGAGGTATAAACCTGTCATAAATGTCACAAACCACTCCTATTTTCTGTTTTCTTTGTTTCTAAGGAGCCAGGCTTTCTTGTAGTATTTTAAAGTGATCCTGATCGACAGATTTGTTGGTTTTCTGAAGGTTTTTTAATGTTTTTCTTTGGTCTTTTTGCTGCTTTTTCACTCTTTTTCAGGTCTTTGAACCTCACTGTGTCGTTTAATTCAGAAATTGTTATAGATGAGAAAAAGGTGGCATTAAAACCTAAAATGGTCAAATACTGAAAAAGCAGACAAAGAATAACATTGATCAGGGACTTAAAATACCACTAGAAAGTCTGGTTTGTTGGAAGAAAATACAAGATAAAGTGAGAGACTTTTTTTATAGTTTTGAACCTAAGATCTGAGACTTTGCTGTTTTAAAGTAGATCAACATTGAATCTTTGGGTGTATGCATGCAGATATTATTATGGAGAGATAAACAGGTTTGTCTGGTGATTTTCAGAATGAAGGAAGATTTTTAACCTTTAAAGTATAAAGAAAAAAAAGGTTAAAATTGACTTTTTGTTGTTTTTTGGTGTGAAACATTCAGTGAGTGAAAGTGAAACACATCTGACTTGTAATGACTTGAGCTGTATGTTTGTTTCCCTTTTTTCCATCATCAGTACGTGTGTGAGAGATAGACTGATCTTTATCTTATCTGTTCGTAACAAATCGTTCCATAACTCAGCTGTTTTTATAACGCGTTTTTGTTTTTAAGTGCTTCTTGCATCTAGGGGTCGAAGGTGCTGCATGTGCAGTCATGTCTCGATGCATCAACACAAATCCTTCTGAAGCATCGCTGAAACATCGTGCAACATAAACATCCCTTTGGAGAAAATTTTTATATTTTACTTGTTGCAATTATTTAGGAAAAATGTGTATTCCATGCATATTGCAATGGTTCGTGAAACTGTACAAAAACCATTCCATTCCGTAGACAATTGCAGGATCAGTTTTTATTATTACAACTTTAAATGTATCAAGTTTGATCAAAAACAAGTTGTTCCTGTCAAAAAGACAAGCGTCACTAATTTGACAGTGTTGAAACGTACCCATCACAGACATAGAGAAGATAGGTGAGTCAGACAATATTAGAAATACCAAAATAGCAACAGGAAATAAATACAATCACCCTGGCAGATTTACAGATCAAAGTAACTCAACAAGTCTAAGTGGGAAGGATCCAGAGACGTTTGTAATGGCAAACCAAACCTTCTGGTTGTGTTTTAATTACCGTAAAACCTGTAACTTGGGTGCATTGGGTATTGTATTACATGCATTAAGACAGCAAAAGATTCACGGCACTACAAACAGAACAGTGAAATTCTTTTACTTTTTTGTTCTTTATAAAACACAGATAGATCTTTTCTTTACCTTATTGTGCTGACGTTTCGATCGTCGCTGCGATCTTCATGAATGAAGATGAAGATCGCAGCGACGATCGAAACGTCAGCACAATAAGGTAAAGAAAAGATCTATCTGTGTTTTATAAAGAACAAAAAAGTAAAAGAATTACGAAAAACACACACAGTATGAACGTACCAAAGAAGAACAGTGAAATGAAAGAAAATATTTTAAGTTGCAATTAAAAAGATCAATTTAATTAAAAATGAAGCTGATTTTGCATTTAATGAAATTAACAACAGGTGCACCAAAGGAGCAACAAATAGGCAACCCTAAAAACAGGAAAGGTTTTAGAGGGCAGGTACATTCTTCCCTCTTCATCTTTTTGGTATTTTATTTTTTGGTATTTTTGTCTTTGACTGGGGTCAGTTTAATTACTGGTATCATGAGAAACCTGGACCCCACAGAGGTTGCACAGGCAGGCCTAATCCACTCAGATGGCACAACAATATGTACCATTGCCAGAGGTTTCCCAATACAGTCAGCAGGATCTGTGTGTGCTCTTTTGTGCAAGGCGAAACAGGATGAGTCCTTCTGGAACTCTACAAGTGACCTAAAGGGGGCCGCTGGTGTGAATGTCTCTAACCAAACCATTAGAAACAGACGGCATGAGGGGGACCCAAGGGCCAGAGGTCCTCTAGTGGACCCTGTGCTCACTGCCTAGGACTGTGGAGCTCCACTGGCATTTGCAGCTTCACCCTGAGCTCATGTGACAGGCCTGAAAGGTTCTGGCTAAGCTGTGGTGAACGTTATACTTCCTGCAACATTGTTCAGCATGATGGATTTGATGGTGACTGTGTTTTAGTTTTGGAGGAACATCCATGGAGAAACCATAAACATACCTGTAGAGGATGGACAACAGCACCCTGACCCTTTTCTGGTGCAGTGGATCAGGAGTTCTTTCTGGATGGTGAAGTCTGGCCTCATCTGGGAAGAACATGAAGGCACTTCCTGGAGGATGAAGGAACTGATACCACTGACTGGCCTCTACATGTACCTGACCTATATCCAATGGGACGTCTTTGGGACATCATGTTCAGATCCATCAGAAACCACCAGGTTGCATCTAGGATTGTCCTGGAACTTAATGATGAGGCTCAGCTTCCTGGTGACTCTGAATGAAGAGGTAGATCATTTTCATATTCATCAAATAATGTGTAGCATGATTTATTTTCCCCCAAGTGAAATCTGATGTATTTTCAAAATGGTTGATACATTTTTTTATACCGAATGAGATCCTGAGAGTCAGGGGCATTTAGAAACAGATCAATGACTTCTGCTGTTGGTACGTAGGTAAAATACATATTTGTGGCAAATTATAGAATAAACAGAAACAGACTGACTATTGGATCAAACTTAATAGACAGCTAAGGTTTAGACCTTGTTATAATAAATTATTAATTTTAGTTGTGTTTATTCAGGCACCATGTGGAACAGGTCCCTGCACAAACTTTTTATTAAAGAGTCATTATAAATCCATATTTTGTTAAATAATACACTGGAGTGATGCTTTAACTTTCAGTCACACAAAAAACTAAAAAAAATTCACTTTATGGTTTGTTTGTCAGAATCATCGATTAACCCTGAAAAAAACAACAAATGAGTGTATTTACTTATTTGGTAACACTTTACAATAAGGGTCCCTTTATTAATGTTACTTAGTGCATTATTAAGCATTAATAAACTATTAAATAAAGTATTAACAACGGCTTAATATTATTTTTAATATTAACAAATGCATTACTAAGCAGACACCCCCCTCACCCTTTGTCCTAACCTTAAGGAAACTTAATAGTTAACAATATCTGGAACGTTGATAAAGGGATCCTTTGTTTATTAATGCTTAATAATGCACTAGTAACATTAATAAAGGGACCCTTATTGTAAAGTGTTACCAATTATTTTTAATAAGTAGAATAGAATAGACTTTATTTATTGTCGTTGTACAGGGTACAGCGAAATTGGAGTGCCAGTCCAAGTACAGCAAATGGCTGAAAAAGTAAGAACTTTAAAGAAAAAAGGTTTTGTAGGAGAAAAAAATGCATTTATTTATTTATTATTATTTAGCCTACTTCTTTGTTTGTTTATGGAATTATTAATAGGAAAACTAAACATAAACACATGAAAATAAAACTAGATTGTAAGCACTTGAGCATTCAGTGATGAAAAGTTTAAAATGTAAATTGTATTTTTGTTTATTTTTAATGGGGGTTTGTTTTGTTTTTTTCCTCACACTTGTTTATGTGTTTGTTTGTTTGTTTGTTTGTTTGTTTGTTTGTTTGTTTAACCAGATCTTTCCAAATCAGTTGCCTCTCTCTCTCTGCTGACAGTCTAGAACGTTTAATAAATAGATAAGTAAATAAACAAACAAACAAAAACAACAATAAATAAATAAATAAATAAATAAATAAATAAATGTTACCTGGATTCGTGTAAATTTGGCACAAAAAATTATATTTTACTCGTAATTTTTCAAAATAAAAAAAAATGCGCGCAGTCTTATTTAGAGTAAAGCAGGAGAGGTGGGTAGAGGGGGTGTCCAAGGTGTTTGAGACAGAGGAGGGGGGCCGGAGGTCGAGGAGGAGGTGGAGAAGGAGGAGGGCAGGGTAAATTGGGCGGACACATAAAAACTGTAGGGACCATAGATGCTGGATCATTTGGAGAGCCTCCCCGTCCTGCGCGCCGCCAGCCCTCACCGACTGTCTTGGAGACGGACAGGAAGAGCCAGATAGCCGGCCTTTATAGCTTACATGTCCGCGTCGGGGCGCCGCTAGAGGATTAATGAGCCACAAAGGCACCAGACCTCTGCTTGAAGGCTCATTTTGGTGTTTTGCAGCGTGACGCCTGGAGTGTTTTATCCGTCGTTTCCAGATTCACGAGAGGAAACCTGGACCTCCACTGATGGTAAGAGCGCATCTCAGCTGCCTGACAGCCTCGTTAGTGAAGGAGAATTCAGAAACAGGACAGTAAATAAAAAAGGAGGAACTCTCATGGTTTTTATTATGGTGATTGTGGTGTTTCTGCGCGCGTGGAAGACGTATTTAAAAAGCCCCAGAACGAAATTAAACGTGTTAAGGTGACTTTTATTAGTCATTGAGACCTAAAATAAAACTAAACTACAGCGTTAGTGAGCCTGTCACTGGTTTTTCTCTGCGTTTTTTTGTGCCAAAGCTTTGCGTAAAGACAAGTGAGTGAGGTCATTTCCAAACAACGCGTCAGATTTCCGTGCGCTTGCTTTTCTCCGTGACAACTTAAACATTTTGTTTTCAGACTCTTGTTGTTTTTCAAAAAGTTGAACACTACTTTTACCTCATTAAATAAACCTGGACACGCAGAAAAGTGGAACAAAAACACCGGATTGCGCTCTGAGTTGATCGCATTAAAAATAATAAACACTTGTCATTCATGTTATGTATTTAAATTCCATGTTTAGTCGGATTTCAGAAAACAATAGTTATTAAGAGTCATTTTTATTCATTTGTTTTTATTAAATAATTGTTTTTCTTTTTTGTCTTAATTGTGCACACTTGTACAAAATAAAAAGGGTTCTAATATAGATTATATAAATAAATGCTAGAATAAATATTCTAAATTATAGGTGTGGAAAGGAAAATGTACCATTAAACCCAGTAAAGGTGCAAGGAAGGAAAGTGGCCTCTGGACATGTGGCTCTCAGTCTGAACCGGAACTGCAGATTTTGTAGTATCTGGGAAAAATATTTGATTTGTCAAAAAGACCAAATTTTGTTCTTGTCTTCACTGACTGAATCTTACATCTTTAATTTGTCTCTGTTGGAAACTAAAACTTCCACAACTTTTGTTAATTACAAACCAGGAATTTTTATTTTCAGAATTTTGCTTGATTTTTGCAAAAAAAAAAAAATGCAGTTTCCAACCAACTTATTCCAAAGCGAGGCTGGAATTTAAACATGATACACAGAGCTGGATGTAAAACCACATCAGTGTTTAATGCAGCTCCAAGGGTTGCAGATGTGTTGCTGCAGACTTTTAAACAGAAAAAAATCAGACCGTAGATCTGTTCCCGTGGTAACCTGCTGCACTCCTCTCTCCCGCCCTTAGTTCCCATCTTCCCTCCCACCATCTCTGTCAAATTCCTCAGGAAACACATCTGAAGAGCCATGTGCAGAGCCTGACCACACTATCTGTGGTCAGAACGAGACAGAGGAAGGGAGGGAGAGACTAAGCTGACCGCCGCGGCCTAACTGCACCCTGAATCTGAAAAGCAGCACGCTTTAACTCCACTTTGCTTTTTATTGTTTGATTCAGAGGAGAAATGGGAATCTGGAACGTGTGCACGCTCACATATGCAGTTTTTCCAGAGCAGAAAGTCACCCTCCTACCACTTTTTCCTCTTCTTTCATCATCATCACACCACTCTGAGTGTGTCTGCTCTGGCCTGCAGCTTTGCTGGTTACAGTTACAAGATGAGCTGTATGGTCAGTGTTTTTCAGTACTATGAATCCCTGTAATCATGGGAGAGGCCCTCTCTGTACAATGAGCGTTTGTTGTCAAAGATGTGCACACACACACACACACACACACACACACACACACACACACACAGACAGTTTATCCCCGCACCCCATGGGTAATAGAGCTGATCATGTTCTGAGCCCTCCTCTCTCTCTCTGTGCCACAGTTCTCACGAACATGCGAGCGGTGGCACACATTTGCGCCCAGGCGAGCTGGGCTCGTGCACCTCGGCCTTTCCTCCCGTACACTGGATTCAGTGTCATGACCGAGAAAGGGGGTGGGGGGGTGGGGGGTTCAGGCCGAGGTCACTCTAATGCTGTTATAAGAGAGAGAGATCTTTGATTGCATTCACAGCGAGCCGTGGAGGGCCTGAGATAATCGCACCAATACCCAACCAGCCAGCGTACTGTAAAACACACAGATTGTGGATGCTAAACTCTCTCTCTCTCTCTCTCTCTCTCTCTCTCTCTCTCTCTCTCTCTCTCTCTCTCTCTCTCTCTCTCTCTCTCTCTCTCTCTCTCTCTCTCTCTCTCTCTCATGCTTGAGTGAACAAGCCCCAAATGAAGATCAAAGACACATGTTACTCTGGAATTTAATCCCGGGTGCTGTTGTTGTGGTCACTCGGGAACATTTGAACCATTTAACTCTTTAAATAAAACCTAAAAACTGAATGTTCTTGATGTCGAAACACCAAAACAAACTTTTTTACTAGCTCTTGACTCGCATATTTGAGATTTTCAATTTGTGGAAGCTCTTTTTTTTCTTTACTTTTTTAAATTCCACAACAAAAAGCGGTAAGGAACCAAACTGAAAGCTTATTATAATGCTGCAAATACATGAGTCATTGTAGAATTAGATCTATTAGAGCCTCATCTGTAATCTATTTAGTTCAAGTCATTGTGTTTTCATTCAAAAATGAAATAATAAATATTAAACAATGTGTTTATTCTCTAATATCTCTCAGATAATTGAATAAATGTTGATTTTTCTCAGAGGGGGGACAAGTCTTGTGGCACATACCTCCTTACATTCCAGTTACAGCAAATAGCAGCTTCCCCACAAGCCAAAATGATAAGCCTTAAAGAGACACAGGGTCTCTCTCTCTCTCTCTCTCTCTCACACACACACACACACACACACACACACTGCTTGCCTTCACGTAAACACAAAGTAACATCCTCTCAAGTGTTTGCAGACGCACTCAGATTACAGTTTCCTCCGTGTTTTCGACTATCTTTCAGGAACAGGGTCACTCCAACGTTCTCCTGCAGCCTCCCAACACCACCTAACATTTCCTGGAAGAGCGTGTCCACCTCCTGCTCCCAACAAACATGGACTGTTTCCCCATGCTTTATTTTCTGTCGGTGAGTATGCTAACTCCAAGTCCGAAGAGGTCTTGGGTTGGTCCGGTGGCTTGTTGGGGCAGACTTTGAGGGACGCCGGCTCCTCGTTGAGTTAAGAATTTGCTTCTACCCCCAAGGCCGCCTCTTTTATTTGTCTGATCGTAGTGAAGGAGACGAGTGGAAAGGGGTGGAGGGAGGAGGAATGGCCCTTAAATTGCATTTAAAAAGTTGGGAACCGGCTGTTTACCTTTGGAGGATGTCGCCAAAGATAAACAGCAAGTGGTCCTAGACTGTAAACGAGACAGACGGGATTATTGAGGGTAATTATTTTGCCTCGAGTGGGAATAAAGAAAGATAGCTTGCTGAGAAGATTCTGGAGCCATAGAACTTTAAAAGAAAACGTGGAAAAGTGAGGATAGTTTAAATTTGTAACGTTCCATCTCCTTGTTTCTCCTTCCAGAGACATCATGATTCCTGGTAATCGAATGCTGATGGTCATTTTAATATGCCAAGTCCTGCTGGGAGAGAGCAACCATGCTAGTCTGATACCTGAAGAAGGGAAAAAGAAAGTACCTGGCCTGCAGGGTCGTTCGGCCACTCAGAGCCATGAACTTTTGCGGGACTTTGAGGCCACGCTGCTGCACATGTTCGGCCTCAAAAGGCGTCCACGGCCAAGCCGCTCCGCCACCGTGCCTCAATACCTGCTGGACCTCTATCGCCTACAATCCGGGGAGGCCGAGGAGCTTGGAGCGCATGGCATCGCTTTTGAGTACCCGGAGAGGTCGGCGAGCCGGGCCAACACTGTGAGGGCCTTCCACCATGAAGGTAAGACATTTGGAAAAGCACTGAAACGACTAGAAGCAATTTAAAAAAAATACAAAAACAGCATCATTTTTAGGGGTTTCTTATGGCAGATGGTCACATAGTTTTGGTAGCTGTGTGGTGATTTAGCTTGGCTGCAGAAAGTGGAGTTTTCAGGGTTAAAAAGCAGGAGTTCTCCACCCACCTCACCATAACCAAAGAATCTAAGGATGTGGTCACCAAACAACGTCTACAGAGGGCCATAAAATTCTGCTAGACAAGCTCTCTGGAGTCCAATTTGACAAAGCTCTGTATGTTTGGTTAGTAACTGAAGGAAAAGCATACCTTCATATTACTCTTCTTACTCCACCCAGCAGAACATGGTTTAAAAAAGCCTGTTCTTGGCTCGGAAACGTCCTGTGCGCCGTCTCTCATGTCTCGTTTAGAAAGACCTTCCTCGCTGTGCAATTATCTTTAATGCTACTCTGCAGCTTTTCTAAATAAAACCCCTGCTGCAAACAATGTAGGTGCAGGGAGAAAACTGCCGTTCTCCGGGGAGATGGGAAAAACAGCCCTAAGAGACGGTGCGACTGAAGGACTGGAAGTTTTCAGGGAAATAAAGTGATTTTTTAATGCTTTTTAAAGATCAGTTTGAGTGTTAAATGCAAACTGAATCAGGAAAGATGCAACCCCCAAAAAATCACTGAGAAAAATGAGATGGCTGAGAGTCTGACCTTACAAAGGAGACATGAGTCATTTTTAATGACGCTTTTCGTGCACGCAGCTACTAGTAGCACATGGCAACTCACACTAACACAGCGACCGAGACTAGTCAAAAAAAAAAATGGCACAGCCGCTGTAGAGGGAGCATCTGTCTGTGATGCAATGTGAGCTTGGGTTTGAACTTCTCTCCACAAGCATCCACCCTCCTTCCCGTCTTTTCTTGAGCGTTCTTAATAACACGCTTTGAAGTGTTTTGAGTGGGAGTGCTCGCTTTCATGGAAGCACCATTGTGTGATGGTGTGACTCGGTTGACTGATCCCCTAAAACCGCAGAGACGCGTTGCCCTCGGCAGCAGATGGGACAGTTAGATGAAGAGAAGACGCGTTTATGGCAGGAAGATGATATCCTTTATTGACCAGGTGTGAACAGAAGTCACACATTTTGATATCAATTCTTCAATTTAACGACAGAGCAGACAAAACAGACGATTACATTTTGAAAATGTTTCAGTTCTTGGACGCGCAGCATTCCCACGCAATGCCTCCTTGTCCCAGGGCCTTTAGATAGATGAGATTCTACTGTATTGTCTGACTCCTTAATGATTATTCATAATGAAAATGATAAATGTCTTAAGTGGACAAACTGCAGAGCTAATCAAAAGCACAGCAGGTTTTAATAATGAGAACCACCTGGGTAAGATTAGGGCCTGGGTGTGAAATAACAGGGGTGGATTGAGCAGGAAAATAGTAGACACAACATTCCTTTCCCCAACAATGGTGATCTTGCCAGAAATCTGCAGACTGTGAGTGGAACAGGGAGCCTCCACTGTGTTTATGCTGTAGTTGTGGTACGTTAATCACCACCCTCCTTGTAATTTATGTTTCAGCAAAGTGTTCAAAGAATGGCATTGAGAGAAGGGCAGGAAAATCTTTAAAGGCAGATGAAGAAGCCTGAAGGACGTGTATTTAGTCTCAGAGGCCTTGAGAAGTGTGAAAAAATGTTGTTTTGTGTCAATCAAATCCAGCTGAGAACGAGAAAGTGGAGGATTAGGTAGAATCCAAACACCAGGAAGGCGCTGATCCCCGGAACCCTAAAGTACAAAGAGCAACCTTTAACACGTTGTCTAGATGTTCTTTGTTGCACGTTAAACACATCTGATCTGTACAAACATCCCACACTTTCCTCTTGCTCGTTTTCAGAGCACATGGAGAGGATCCATGAGGTGGGTGATGGAGAATCCATGCCGATCCGCTTCCTGTTCAACCTCAGCGGCATTCCAGAGGATGAGCTGCTGTCTTCCGCAGAACTAAGGCTCTACCGGCATCAGATTGATGAGGCCATCGCGGACAGCCTCTCAGTCAACCAGGGCCTTCACCGGATAAATGTTTATGAGGTGCTGAAAACCCCGCGGCCTGGGCAGCTCATCACGCAGCTTCTGGATACGCGGCTC
The DNA here is from genome assembly GCA_006937985.1 of Aphyosemion australe. NCBI lineage: Eukaryota > Metazoa > Chordata > Actinopteri > Cyprinodontiformes > Nothobranchiidae > Aphyosemion > Aphyosemion australe. The sequence goes on from SSNS01000054.1 coordinate 2,165,166, forward strand.
GTGCACCACAACGTGTCACAATGGGAGAGCTTCGACGTCAGCCCCGCCGTGCTGCGCTGGACTCACGAGGGCCTCCCCAATCACGGACTGGCTGTGGAGGTTTTGCACCTCAATCAGACTCCCAGTCACCAGGGCCGCCATGTCCGCGTCAGCCGTTCTGTACACCAAAACCCCGGAGAGGATTGGGAGCAGCTACGCCCTCTTCTGGTTACTTTTGGTCATGATGGAAAGGGTCACCCGCTGACCCGGCGGACCAAACGCAGCCCCACCAAAAAGGGCGGCAAGCGCAAACGCAGCTGCCGGCGTCACTCACTGTATGTGGACTTTAGCGATGTAAACTGGAATGACTGGATAGTGGCGCCCCCTGGTTACCAGGCCTTTTACTGCCACGGGGATTGCCCGTTTCCTCTGGCAGATCATTTAAACTCAACCAACCACGCCATTGTTCAAACACTGGTGAACTCTGTGAACAGCAACATTCCCAAGGCCTGCTGCGTACCAACAGAGCTCAGCGCCATCTCCATGCTCTACCTAGACGAACACGACAAGGTGGTCCTAAAAAACTACCAGGAAATGGTGGTGGAGGGCTGTGGCTGCCGCTAGCGAACAAACTCACTACAACCTGGACTAAGAGTGGCGACCAGAACAAAATAATGTGGATGCCCCCTCCCAAAAAAAAAAAAAAAAAATTAGAACTTCTTGTCTCCCAAAATGTTCACTTGGACCCTTATTTATAACTTTTATGAGGTGTACGTTTGTCTCACTTATTTGTTTCTTTGACAATATGATCATATATTTTGACAAAATATATATATTTATATCTACATATAAAAAATAAATTGAGTTCTTATTTTAAACACAAAAAGGCTGTTTTGCTTCTCATAATGTACATTTGATTGTCTTTTTTATACAGAAAATAGTAAAAACTCTCTTTACTGGTAATATTTACTGCTTTGATGTTATGCAACAAAATAAAAACATGCATATCTTTCACATTTAGTTATATTACAAGATGCACTCTGTGGATTTGCTAAAAAAAATTGTAGCTCTGTTTGTTTTTTTAATGAATAATTTAAATAATAAAATTGACAATTTTAGCCCCAAAAATCTCACAAATCAACTTAGATCCATAATCATTTAATGTGGAAACAAAGAAAAGGAAGAAAAAGTGAAAAAATATTATTTGCATTTTTTTATAATAATCCTGTGTGGATAAAAATGGCTATAATGTAATATGGTAGTGATAATGTATTAATGCTTAATTTTCATTCAAAACTCCCCAAATTTGTTTCATGCTTTAATAAGATCTAAAAGGTGCTATAGAAAGTGGTCAGAAGAGTCCTTTAAATGGTCTGTATTGATTTTTTGTGATAAGGAAATCACTTAATTAATTTTAGATCTAAAGATAATTTCTATAAAACTCAATTTTTTGTCATTTTTGCCTAAATTATTTCTAAGAAATGAGAAACAAGACAAGAACATGTTCTATTTTTCCAGAATAAAATAAAGTTTGGTTAATTCTAAGGTCTTCCGCTACCATTACGTGAATATATCTAAGGATTTATTTAATTGACACTTTTATTTCAGAGTTTTCCCAACCCTTAAGTTTGTGTTTTCCCCCCAAACAGAAGCTTTGACAGAGTCTCAAAGATGGCCTTAATTGCTCTCAGATTTCACTTTCATGTCAATTAGACGTAACATGTGTTGGTTGGATCCTTGCTAATCCAATTGCAGCTGGGGTTTGTTGTTCAGCCTGACTGTGTGTGGGTGACTCTATTGTTCCTGACATCTCTACGTCGGGGGCACGATTGTGTCTGATGCGTTCTGTCCCCTCTGCAAGGCGGCGGAGTCCTCAGAAGAATCAAAGGTTAGACGCTCTGTCTCCTGCTTTTGTCTTCGGCGGCTCATGTCGGCAGAGCGAAGACGCCTGTCTCCAACTTGTGCCCCATCACACAAAAGGCTTCTACATCACTTATTTACAAGCTGACGGCTGGCCCAAATGATATGATAATGTTTAGAGGGACTCCTTTGAACTGCTGGGGGCACGTCGGTGTGCTTTGTCTCTGCGAGAGCACCCTCCTGAATTGTTGGTCAATATTTAAATATTAAAAAAGCTGCATAATAATGTAGTTTTAATTTTAAAATGAGTTCTAACTAAAAAAAGACAAAACAGAAGAGCATATTTTTAATTTCAGCTAAATAAATGACTCAATTGTAACATTTACTCAACAGATTATTGTGTTTCATTTATGAAAAAGTCAGTAAAGCTTGTTCGTTCTTTCTTCTGGAGCCTGCTCAGGCCCCCCGGGCCCACTAATTGCCCCTCTTTGATGCCTGCATATCAGCATCAAAAAGGGGTGGCTCCTAAATGAAAAGAAGACAGAAGAATTTCATTTTGAAGTGGCTGAAGGCAGAGAAGGACAGGCTGCAGGAGGCTGTGAGGTGTTTCATCTTTTTTCCCAGAAGCTTGAAAGTGCAATTACAAAATTTCAACCTCCAAAGTCGAGATAGAATCAGCGAGTTATGGTAATTGTCCTGCTCACTCATTATCCCACAAAAAGAGAGGATGCATGCTCATTAAAAGGTCCAGAGAGGAACCTCTACATAAGGCTTAAGCCTCCTTTTTAGTTTACTGCCCTGCTGCTTTAAAAGTTCATTTTTGCAGGATAAAAGCTTCGATTGAGCTTCATGCGTGGCTGCGTGAGCCTGGAGGGAGATAAACGGGGGTCAGTCACACAACGGGCTCTTATAAACACATTGAGGCCTTTGTCATTCCTATGTGACGTGCCACTCAGTCTCCTGTAAGGACTTGTTCTCACGCAATTACAGGTGAGTCATTAGGCAGCGGGGTCTATTGACAGTGCAGGCCTAAGTGACGGGGTGAAGTCTTCAAAAAAGCTTTTTATTTGGACATTCCATCGTAAAGTAGGCCCAAGTGTTTACAGACGGCAAAACCTCCTCCAGGAACAAAGGAAGATGAGTCTTGTATCGTTTGGTTTTAGTGGGAGCACTCCAAAGCTTAGTGGTGCAAACGGCGCTTTTACGTCTTCGAGTGGAGATGTTAGAGACTGTTTCAGGTAAGTCACGGGAGTCCATTACTGTAGCATTAATAAAACGTTCTGGGAACAATTTAAAGGATTTTTAGCAAAAATGGTTATAAAACGTACGTGAAGGGTTGTGTTAAAGACTTTTTCTTTGGTGCGACACATCAGCTGTAACTAACCTGGTTGGGGAGTTAGAAAAACATCCAACTACAGGACATTTTTCTCTTAGAATTTAGATTATTATACAGTTTGTCTGAAATTTTCATCCCCACATTTTGTGCTATTTCACTTTCAGATTAAGAATTCCAAAGGGGTAAATATGGAAATATACTGTATCAGTGGTTTAACAGCAAAATTTACAATAACAGGATTATCTCCTAGGTTTACATCATTTAAAATATTTAATATGAAATATTAATTTTAAATATTCAATATTTTGTCTTTACATTTTAAATTCTAAAAATTAGATATTTTTGAATTCCATTTTGTTTTCACTACCATCTGTTAACATCACAGGAAGCAGGGCTAAAACCCATATTTAACCCAGAAACAGCCCTGGTAAGGAGGTAGGATTTCTGCTAATACCATTGCTATTATTATTATTAGGTATCATTGGATATCTCAGGAGGTAGAGCGGGTTGTCCAGTAATCGGAAGGTTGCAGGTTTGATCCGCCAGAGAATGCTGCTGTTGTGCCTTTGGGCAAGACACTTAACCCGCCTTGCCTGCTGGTGGTGTTCAGAGGGAACGATGGCACCAGTGTCGGCTCTGTCAGTGCATCCCAGGGCAGCTGTAGCTACATCGTAGCTCATCACCACCAGCTTGTGAATGTGTGGATGACTGATTGTGTTGTGAAGCGCCTTGGGGGGTTGTAGAACCCTAAGAAGGCGCTATACAAATATAGACCATTTATTAAATAGCCTTTCAACATGGATTCCTCTGCTGCAGGTAGGATGCTGACTGCTTATGAGTAATCTATTTAACCAAACTAAAAAAAAAATGATTAGGTTAATAAATGTTAGCCACAGAGCCATATGAAACACCTTCAAATAACAAAAAAGCAAATATTTCTGCCCTGAAAATCTGCTGTTCACTGAGAAACTAAACCCAACACAAGTTCAGCAGAATGCTCTGAAAGCTTTAATATTTAAGCCTTTCACCACACATCCAGATAAATTGGTAAAGTTGCCAAAGATCTGAGTTTTTAGAATAGAGTTCCAAAGAAAATCAGCCAACCCGGATTTGGACTGAACGAGTATTGTTTCTGAAAACACCTGCTGCTCTGGATTTTATTTTAAATATTAGATTTTAAAAGCTCCAAACACCAGATCGATTAGTCATGTCTATTTCATTAAGACAAAATGTTTAATTGAGTGCCACGGTGCTGGTGTGAACGTATCCCAAACGGGAACAAATTAATCCGCGGTCTCTTGTTCCCTCCTGAATCAGGAGGGGCTATCATGATGATAGCTCATGTCAGTGCTGCTCGAGGTCAGGGCCTCTCGTTTCACTCTCCCACTCATACTTCTCCACACACGTCCAACTGAAACACACACACATTTTTTTCTCTTACACCTTTTTTTGTTCAGGGTATATCATTTTTACACAAAGGCGCACTCACGCTTGAAACCCTAAACTCTTCCCGCTGTCCATCTGTAGGGGTTATCTGTATGACACCTCCTCTCACCCCTGTCTGTCTCATCTCCTCTCATCGCACACACCTCTGCACGTTAGCCGGGACGCGCAGCGGTGCATTTAAGGGGGATAAGGCTGTCATCGATGGAACACTTTGACCTCGGGGTCAGCGGCATTTAGATGCAGCGTACAGTGTGGGCAGGAACGGGTAACAGTAGAGGAAAAGTCTGCAGGGTTCAGACACAGGTGACTGATTTAAGAAACAACAACAAATTATTTATAAGACCCTAAAAGATTTTAATTAAACATGATAACTTTTAGAAGGCACCATGCTGAGTTTTCACTCAAAATGGGGAATTTTCAGCTTTAAAAGATGGTGAATTAAAAACAATAACAGTGCCAGGTGGTAAATATCTGCTCAACTTCACCTTTATTTAGCCCCTGTTTGCACACATTGTGCTTGTGTGTGTTTGTATGTGTGAAGCTTCTCATGCACATTTAAGTATACAGCCCACAAATTTGCAGTTGCTTGCCCGACTCCCGCTGTCATCGTCTTTGGTGTCTGTCAACGGCGTTTCGAGAAAGACAACGACGGCCCGTCAAAGAAAGCTTAATAACAGTAATTGCTGGCCGTGTGATTAGAAAGAGTATCAGATATTTCCATCTTGACAACAGTTGCCAGACAAAAAGAGAGCAGGGGGGGGGATACGGAGAGTTTTAGTGCATGTGATTAAAACCCCCTCGAAAGTCATTTTTCCTCATCCAGCCTTCTTGCCTGGGAAAGGGACCGCGGTGGAAATTTCCACTTGTCAAAGAAACAAGCTGCAGGTTTAAAATTTGGTGTCAAGTGCCGGTGTCGCTGTGTGGACGGAATGCTTCTATTGTGGACGAGTCTCTGGTGTAATTTCGGGCAGGGCAGGGTGTCCCTGCAGTAGGCCTTTCTTCCTCGGGCCCTGTGCAGTTTCATTAGATACGGCTAATGAAAAGATGGCTGGCCCCGCAGCCTGGCCCCTCGACGCTCCTCTGGCCTGTATTTAGAGCTCCAGCCTTGCATCTCCCACTGAACAGGTGTGCACGGCTGACCCTCCCACTTTATGCTTTGAATCAGTCTAATCACTGTGACACATAATATTTTGTGTTCAATTAGAAAAAAACAGTTTTTGAAACTTTGATTAATCTAAATTTTATTAAATTTTAAAACCAGACCTGTTCAAACAGTTTAGGCAGAAAAAATGGCCTTCAGACCAGGCGAGCTACACCTGGTTAGCATTTATTGTACCGTGTTTATCATAGTGGAGTCTCAGAAGAGACAAAGAAAACATTTATCTGTTGAAGCTAAAAAAATAAAAAGAACATCCGACCAAAATAGGTCAAACAGGACTTTTCTGAATTACAAGAGCTCAGACACAAGTAAAGATTCAGATTGGATGCAGACCTAACGATCACCCAATAGTACTTGTAAGTACAACTTTAATATGTTTTCTTTGTGCACATTTTAGCTTTCCTGGGGTTTGTAATTATTTCTAAATATGTTTATCCGGCAGTAGTGATCACATCCCGTTCAGTCACTGATCATACACTCACCCTAACGGGGCAAACGCCATTGTGTCTCCTTACAGGACTTTTGCAGCCACTGATCAGCACCAAAATGCATCCACAGACATTAATAACATTAAAAGTTTTATTCTGTCAAAGTACGCCGTAATTAAATCCATTTGATGGATGGGGAGAGCAGCTGTGTGACGTTATAAGCTGTGTTTAATGAACAGAAGAAGTGCCAACCACAAAGCAGTCAAAATTATGACATTGTGGAGAGATTTTTCGGCATTGGGAGTTTAGAAATGGCAATTCTAAATCAGCATGAAAGCTGCTTTTTTCCCCTTCTATTCCACTCCATCAGCAACTCTTCCAATTTGTTCGTCAACGTCTGCCGATGCCATTTCCCACTGAGTTACAACCAATCAGCATGATTTAACCATAAGTTCTGCCCAGCAACTTTAGCATGTCATTTCAAAGTACATACACCAGTTAAGGTACTTGGTTGGTCCCTGGAATGGCCTGGAAAATGGTCCTTTCAGACGAGCCCAGTGAAATGGAGACATGTGCATGTAGCAAAATTCTGGTAAATTGACCCTGAAGTTTTGGTAGTGGAAACAGGACTACAATTATAGAAACCAATAAGGAAGGGTTGCTCTTTTAGTGGAAATTTAATGAATTTTTATATATATATATATACATATATATATATACATATATATATATACATATATATATATATATATATATATATATATATATATATATATATATATATATATATATATAAAAATTCATTAAATTTATATATATATATATATATATATATATATATATATATATATATATATATATATATATATATATATATATATATATATATATATATATATATATATATATATATAAAATACAGATTTCAGTATCAAGTTGCATAACTATTGGACCATTAATATGTAATAACTTTAATTAGTGCCTAATTGCCTAATTCATTCCTCTCAGAATGCAAAATGAAATACCACAACACGTCTTTTATTAAGTTATTGATGCACACCTGCTGTGTCTCGTTCTCTCACTCTGCTCCCTGTAAAACATTAAGTGTCCTTTCAGCACCATAATAGTTGATATACAGTATTGTGTCTGTTTGGCTGGAGTTGGATCTCCGTGTTTATTTGCTAACAGACTCCCTCTGTGTTCATACTCCGGGCCTTTGTGTGGCTTTCTGAGAGGCAGGTGGATTGTGCCTCAGGCTTGCAGGCTACAGTTTGAAAGCAACAACGGGTAACTGGAGATGTAACCTGACCCAGAGGCAATTAGGCCCACAATGAGGACGATTTTTCGCATTCGCTCCTTTTGTGTTGCTAAATACTATTTAAGAGCAAATAAAATGTTGAACTTTAGGTGCCCTGGCAGCGAGAATGAGGAATATGTACGAGGCAGGAGCAAAAACTACCTCTCAAAAATGAGTTTCATAGGGACACCTGCTTTTACTGCATAAGCTATGAGTTGCATTTATGTACTTCTGTCCTTTGAAGCTGTTTTTTGTTGTGCGTCTCTTATTTTTTGAAACATGTGTAAAAGTATAAAAAGGGTTTGGGTGGGAAATGATTGAAGTCTGCAAAACTACAGAGCAGAATATGTTCTAGACTGCTTCAAAAGCAGGCTGAGGAACGATGCAGGTTGTGCTGGAAGCACAAAATAAAAGAAAATATACCCCCCCCCCCCTTTCCTCCTCCCCCCTCCAGTTGCAATATACTCCTCCTTGAATGGAGTGTGTCTACCGGATCTGCCCAGGATGAAATGTCATATCTCAGACTGATCCTTATCTCTTAATCGCTTCCTTTGTCTCCCATGATTCCCCAGACCTTCCCTAACTTCCCTTCTCGGACACTGCCCTTTGATGTGTCAGCCACAGTTAGGAACACTGGGGGTGGGATATTTGTGATCTGTGTATACATGTGAGTGTGTGTGTGTCTTTCTGTTTTGAAGTGGTGGTCTGGTTCTGCTCTGAGCTAATAAAAGCCCCAGAGGTTATCAAGATTGTGAGTTAAAGGAGATGACTGGAAGGGTTTAGTGTTTGTCTAGATTGAGGGTCAGGTCTCTCGTGGATTTGAGAAAGTAAATACAAAATTTTGGTGTCTTATTGTTTTTACCTGGATGAAGACAGAAGTGGGTTCTAGTTTATGTGTTTCTATGACTCTACGTGGGGTAATATCTAATGAGCAGATGCTATCATTCTAAAAATGAAATGTTGAATTTACTAACCCAAAGTATGTCAACTGGTTCCGCTAAACATAGTTGCTTAAATCTAAAGAGTAATATTAATTTACTTTAACATAACAATGTATATTACTCTTTACACTTAAGCAACTACATTTAGTGGAACCAGTTGACATAACGTGGTTAAGTAAATTCAACATTTCATTTCTTAGAGTGAGTGTGCTTCATATAAACTAGTGTTCAAGCTTAGATCTGACTGTCATTGAGTTTCTATCATACATCTTGGAATGCAATATTATTTTAGATCTTTTTCCAGGATTTTTATCATTTTCAGCACAGCATCACTATATTTTTTTAGTTTGTCTTTTCTTTTGATTGGAACTAAAGTATCATAGAAACCAGTTCCCATTAAAGAAGTTGTGGACATGTATTCATAGTCCCCAGACAATCAACCCTGGTGATTCTGATGACTCATAATATCACCTGGATAACAGGTGGCAGGTAAGCAGTTTGCAATAAAACAAGACATGTTTTGAGGACTCAGGACAAGTTTTGGACATGTCTTCAGACCTAGAGGTACACCCAAAACATATTGGGGAGATTGTAGCTATGGCTGCCTTGAATCACTTTTGATTAATTGTTTCCAACATGTTTACAATTTTTAACTCAGACTTTAAATGAAATAGACTTTAAGACCTCATTAAGACTAATGTACTTCTGTGACAATTACCGACCCACTCAATGCTCTTCTTCGTTTTCACTGAGCAGTCAGTGTGGTTACATGTGCAGTATCAACATCTAAGTCGATCCGATCTTATGATAATAAGCTGGGAGTCTTTATCCTCGTTTACATGCGCATTGGAAAACCGAAGTCTCAAATGAAGTTTGTTCCACTCCGGTACAGTAGGTGGCGACATGCGCCCTTTCATGTCGGGCATTGTTCCGGTTAGCTTGTAGCAACACAAATAGTAAACAAACGCTGGCGGGAGTGAAGCAGATGGAATTGAAACAGGATATGCACAATGGCTGAAGGAATTGACAACAACGCTGCAGCACAGCTTATTTGGTACGTTCTGCACTGTTTGATCTTGATCGTGTTACGTTGTGGCGATGATATTACCAGACAAGCACTACTGTGGTCATGTCCGGAACGTGATCGTCCAATCGGTTTAGTTCGGCTAACCCGTTTACATGCAGAATAAATTCAGATAACTACCGCATTATCTGGGTGCTTCAGCCCGATTAGAAGAAATTCACCTTCAGGCTGACTAACGCGTTTACATGCATTTAAAAAAAACAACGTGAGTCTTTTTAGGGCAATATTTCGGTTTTCTGACGTGCATGTAAACGCACTGTGGGTCAGTATGCTATTATGTCTTTTTCAATTGTTATTCCATTGCCCTTGCAACTGACCCATGCCACCATTATCCATGGCCTCCTTCCATTGTAGGTCCATAGGACATATGAAACGCTAACTACTGGCATCACACAACACAACACTGTAGAAGTTGAAAGCGATCATTCAGTGCTGTGAATAAGTAAGATTTCTTCTGTTTTTATGCACAATTGATGAAGAGACATTATGTGCAGCATGCACAAGACATGAACCCCAGAGTGCCGTTGATTTACCTCACCTCATCATACTTGGGTGTGTGAAAGGAGGCATTAAAGACATATTAAGACATAAATACTTTTCTCCATCATCTCAAGGCTTGATCTAATGCCACAGCTTGCTGCCTTCAAACAATCATTCAGTCAATATTTAAGTTCAAGTGGCGAGCAAGAAATTCCAATACCAAACATGAAGTGATTAGCTTAACATTGGGGCATTTTGTATAAAATATTTGTGCTTTCACATTTATGTGGATTTTGACATAACCACCCATCAAGACAGTTTTAACCGAACACACTCTCCCATGGCAACACCATTCCCTGGACAGCAATGACAGGACACAGTGTCCCGAAACCGCTGTGTCAAAGTGTTGATCCCATCTCCACAGTCTTCAGATCGACTATTTCTTTTAGTGTACCTCTAACAAAAATAAAATCTAATAGGTTATATTTTCATTCATTAATCAACAACTGGAACTAAGGAACATGTGGATACAATTAAACACTTAGCACATGCTACCTTACTTATGCCATTGAACATATTATTAGCAAGTAGACTAAATCAAAGAATAAAGATAATATTTGGTGCCATTCAGTCGACCTTACACTCTTTCACTTATGATTTCTGTGTGAATTAGTGGACCTCTACATTGAGATAAAATTAAAATGACTTGAAAGATGAGAGATACTGTATGTAAACAGTTGCTGTCTTTGTTTGGGAGATCTAAGATGACATGTGTTTTTTAGCTCATAAAGGAAAAGATGGTCTGCAAAAACACAGGATGAGGAAGCTTGTATCTGTATCTTCAAACAGTTAAATGATGTCATAAATGTGCCTGGAAAACACATTTATGTATCTTCTCATAGCCTATTGTTGTCTGGTTGACTCATTTAGTCGATCCACCATCCGGAGCTTCATTCTTTGGTTCTGGAGGAATCTTGGGTTCAAGCCAGGGGTGATGGGGGCACATTGTCTGCACCCTCTGGTGGGCAGGATGCAGCAGCACAACCTGCCTTTTGTGTGAGCGTGTGTGTTTGTGCTGAAAAGGTTGTTTGTTTCTGCTTGTTGAAGGACATCCCTTCTCAGGTGAGAGCACAATACTGTATGTTTGTGTGGGAGGGGGCCAGCCAGCATCAGCTGCACATCCTGACAAAGATAGGAGCCTTGGGTTGCAATTAGAGGTTGTAGAGACAGCCAAAAGCAACAATATTCAATTCAATGAACAAAACAAGGGCCTCACTGATTTTTGAGCCACCTGCAGATAAAGAGAACGATGGAAAGATGGGATATGAATAGGAATATTGTCAAAGAGAAAATGTCATCATAACAGTCATCAAGGGTGAGGCTGTTCCGAGCTGGTGATTGTGTTCAAGCCCTGGAGGAATTCCTACGAATGCACCACCCTTGCTGCAGCAGGTGTTATTTGCTTGGAACAAAATAGAAGTCAGCCAGAGCAGAGGTGAGCAGAAGACGACAGGATTTCGAGTTTATTTCCTGATATTTGGACATCTCTCCTCTGATTGGCTTACAGCAACACGACTCTACCACTGACTCTGTTTGCTCTGCAACGTTGATGTTTTATCTCCACAAATAACACAAGCCTCAATGAGTTCTGCATCGTTGTGGAGTTGCTAATGCTAACGGTTAGCTTCTACTATTTGAGACACGCTCTGCCCTTTCTTGGGCATTAAAACAACAACAGCCATCACCATCGCGAGTCAAGATGGGTGAGTCCATGAATGTTAATTTTCAGTGTGATGTAGATCTGACTTGCTTTTCTAATCTGAGCGTTTCCCCATCTATTTTCTATTGGTTTCTAATACAGGAAATAGGGGTAGAAGACTGTTTACATATATATGATTATGTGGCTCATGATTTTCACAACTTTTTTTGTGAATGTAGGTCCGAGGCTGGAAGAACAAACCATTACACCTTCTTATTTGCAATCATTTTTGCAAATATGGACCTTTTACTACCTACAAAAAACATGTTCAGGCTGTCAAAAAGGTATGTACATATTACCTCCAAGTCCAATTTTCATCTCTAGAGGCTACAGCAGCAAACATCTTCTGTTCCCTTAATTTTGACAGTCAGTTTAAAACCTTTTGTGTTTTGTTTTCCACATAAACCATTTGAAAAGTACTTTTAAAAAACACACGCAAAGCCAGTGAACTTACATTTAAATAGAAAACTTGTGTTGAATAATAATAATAATAATACTTCTTTATCTTGATGACTAAAAATGTAACGTGGCATTCACATGGATGTTATTTTTCAACTTGCCTAATTATTTACAGACATGATCTGGTGGCATTTGAGGGATGCAAACCCAATCCACAGCGATGCCAACCCACAACCCGCAGAACTCTGAGGTTCTGCTGCCAACAAAACAATAAAAGACAGCTTAAGAACACATCAAATTGTTTTCTGTCTTCACCCTGATTGGTCAGAGAATTTAATTTTTCTTGGTGAAGATCTTACAGATAACACGGATCTCTGTTTTTGGGTTGGTGCCATTCACTCAACAGCAACAAGTGTTCAAAAGGTGTGGGGTACAACAAACTCATTAAACAGTTCAAATCATCACAGCGGTTTTACACTCCACACAGGTTTAACCACTGCCGGAATACTTTGCAATTTACGATAAAAGGCCTAGTTTAATGTGTGTATGTTTCCACACACACATATGAGCTCTGAGGGTGGTGCAGAAGACGTTTCCTAAATCTCATAAAACAGGCAGCCAAATAAACAACACTGAACCAAAGCACAAACAAACAGATTCCTAAATAGGAAGGAATTAAGGAAACCGAGCTAGTGACTGGAACCAAAAGGGGAAAGCATTACACCACCCGCCTGAGCCCTGAGAGGGTGTCTCTCTGCATCTGAGAGTGTTTATGGACTGGCTGTGGAAGTCATTATGGAACGTTTGAGTACACTTGCGCTGATAGCAAAGGTTCTGGGTCCACCCAAGCCTCCTAACGTAGGTGGTCTGGGGCCGGGAGGAAGATGAGGGACATAAAGAAGAAGAGGAAAAGCGAGAACCAGAAGGTTCCACCCTTCTTCTACCATTTTACTCTGCTGCAGATGTGGTCGTAAGAAAGGGAGGAAAAAAAACATCATAAAGTTATAATTATCCACATGGATGCAACTCGATTTTTGGAAAACTACGTGCACACACACACACACACACACACACACACACACACACACACACATGCACAGGCATGCACCCACACAAGTCCAATAAAGTAAATGTCAAGAGTGGTTGCATTGTTGTGAACTTTGATGGTCCAATCAAAGTAAATATACTAAAAATAGATTATAATGTCAAATTAATTTCTTATTTTTCTCAAAACCAAATGAGACTCAAAACCAGAGAGCCCATTAAGTCCCGACCCAAGGTGTCCGTGGAGGAAAGGTCGGACAAAAGTGGACTTGTGAGAAAACCCTGTTATTTCTGATGTCGCAGGGTGGAGGCAGACAATGTGCAGCTCACTGCTCCAACGCGAGCAGCAGCCATTTCACGAGCGGTTACAATCTGTTAACTATTGCATGCCCACAACTGGTTTGTATCAGCTGAGTTTACTTAACAGTGTGTTTCACCTCAGGACATTTGCAGGAATAACCAAATAAACCTTTCAAGGCAGGAATGTTCCCCGGAGCTGCCAGGTTCAAAGTGAAACCCACGGCGGCCCCTGAACAGCTCACTGTTAGTGCCCTTCATCCAGGGTGGACATGCTTTACTGATCGCTAAGGCATGGTAGCATAATGGGGAGCAGGAAGTACATTTAGCACTGAAAGAGGTGCATGAGTGTGGTGGCATAGGGGGAGATTAGCCTCACGGAGGTGGTGATGGAAGCGGGAAAACATCAGCTAGCAGCAGCCATCACTCCCGACGCTTTGCTCCGAAGAGCACACCGAGAATTCAAACATCGTCTCTCCGATGTTCCACTTCCTCTTGTAAATCGCAGGAATTCTTTCATGTTACAAGTGCTTTTGTTTTATGGCCACGGCACAGGAGAGTGGCTCCGCAGAGAGCCCCACAGCTCACAAATTTCTCCAGTCACCCCAGCATTCGAGACCAGTGTGTGCATATGTGTGTGTGTGTGTGAATGCGCTGAGGGTGTAAAGGGGAAAAGAAAAAGGGAGGAGGAGGTGAGTGTGTGGGCATAATTCTTCCTTGCTGGCTGCTCCATTCATCACTTTGTTTTTCCAGCTGCAGACTTAACCGCAATGTGGTGGATCCCGTTTGAAAAGTCAACATGATAAGAATTCCTGGATTGAAGTGGCACGGCCCACACTTCCTTGGCACATGGACGACTTCCTCCCAAACCTGGTTGTGCGGTAAACTGGTACTATGACATAAGTCTGAGGTTTCTTCCCAAAACGTATCGCCTGAGTGTCCAGCATCAAGACTGTGATGTCACAGAGCCCTGCTTGGCCTTGGCGAGCCGTCGTCTGTGTCCCCCGACCGCGTAATTAGGATAAAGTAGCAACATGAAGCTGGTCATGCTGCAATCTCGAGACAGAAAAACTGTTGTAGTTTGAAATTCTCACTCCCAAAACATCTCAGACTCCACCAGGACGACAATTAAACTATAAATAACCTCAGCCTGGGGACAGTTTGACCTCTAGGGGGCTCGGCCCAGAGTGAGCAGCTAACAGCGGAACAAGAGGGCTGCCATGTTCAAAAGGTTCTGGAACATACAGTATTTCCTGAAATGTTTATATTTAATTGAATGTAAATTAAACAAACTGTTAAAAGAGGAGGTTTAATTACTTTTGCAGTTTTGAAACCTCAAGATTAGGATGTATTAATGTAAATTTAGTTTGATACTGGTTGAAAAAGCTTGAATCATTAGACATGAATCCACAAATTGAGCTCTAGACTTTGAGAAATAAAAAGTGAGAAAATAATAATTCTTTTTGTCAAAAACAGGTGCCTCTTAGCTTCGTTTAGCTGCAGAACAACCCAAACAAACAAACATGGCTGCTATCAAAATAAAAACATACGGCACAAGTTTATGACCTATTTACATTTAATTATGAATCAAGGTGATGCTTTCTTTATTTTTTACGTCTAAATTTAGAGGCGCTCAAGCATCCCCACTGCCTCTTCCACTTTTGGGATTTCCTAAACCTGTTGACCTCAGCCAGTGTTTTGGCATCTTCTCCACTCAGAATCCGTCATATGTCCCACAGACCGTCGAGGCTAGACGACCGCCAGATGGTGTATCTATTTGCCTCCCTTTAACTTTACTCTGCACGCCAGATAAGGCCAGCAAAAAGAGGAGCTCTGGCACTGCCCCAAAAATCTTGTGGAGTGAAATTGCTCTTTGGGTTTTTGTTCAGAGAAAATGGGGGCTTGATTCGTGTCGTTGCTAACTGGTGGGATTGTGTCAAAGGTAATATCAGGGCAGACTGATGCATGGTCCTCTGTCTCCCGCTATTCTCTTCTGTCTTGGACTGTTGTCCTCGCTCTAATTTGTTTGTGTTCTCTTTCTTTGTGTGCCAGTGCACCTGTGCTCAGCAGGAAGAGGTTGAGAAATGAAAGGCATTAACAAAGACTCTGAGAAAGTCTGCTCTTGTGATTCATCTCTCTCTCAAGTCATTTGAAGAACTTGTATGGACTTAAACATGTGCATTGTGAGGTAAACAAGTATTTGTAGAGCATGGTTGAATGTGAGCACTTGTGTGAGTGTGTAAAAGCACATTGATGTTGAGTGAAAGAGTTGCTTCTTGGCAAATCATGTGCAAGAAGCTCAGCGCTGGAGTCCATCCACTGCCAAAGTACCCAAACACCGTAAATCAAAACAGGTGTTTCAATAAGCCGACTGCTGTAACATGAGGGCCAGATGATTGCCAGGCAATTCCTACACCCTGTTGTTAAAAAAATACCAGGATG
Source organism: Aphyosemion australe (assembly GCA_006937985.1). Taxonomy (NCBI): domain Eukaryota; kingdom Metazoa; phylum Chordata; class Actinopteri; order Cyprinodontiformes; family Nothobranchiidae; genus Aphyosemion; species Aphyosemion australe. The sequence goes on from SSNS01000054.1 coordinate 2,181,117, forward strand.
AAGTCCAGGTGTGGAGGATAAAGCCTTACATGGTAACCTTCAACTGTTTTGTTTCAGGTTTTAAATGAAGGAATTAAACTGATAAATCAATTTTTGAAACTCAGCAATTTCAGAAAGAATTGTTTGTTCTCCAAACATCTGGAAATCTGCTCGGCTCGTTCTTGCAAGATGTTGCTTGTAGTTTTGCAATTGAATGATGAATAGAAATGACTCATCTGTTTTGGGGGTTTTTCTCAAAAAAAGGCTGACACTATTTTCATTGTGGACGATGACCACTGGATAACGGGAGATTTGCTGACTCGCATACAAGCTGTGTGAGTGGTGGAAGGACCATGGCTGTGAACTACTGACCTCTCCGCTGTGTTGTTCAGGCATCCATATACAGGATCATGTATGTGACCATACATATTTGTATGGATTATTACTGTAACACCTCTTTGTCAGAACTATTCTTTCATACACAGCCTGCCTGGCCAAAAAAAGCCACCACCAAAAAACGGTCACACACCTTTAGCTTTGATTATAGCACACATTCGCTGTGGCGTTGTTTCGATAAGCTTCTGCAATGTCACAAGATTTATTTCCTCCAGTGTTGCATTAATTTTTCACCACGATCTTGCATTGAACCTTCTCCAGCACATTCCAAAGATTCTCAATGGGGTTGAGGTCTGGACTCTGTGGTGGCCAATCCATGTGTGAAAATTATGTCTCATGCTCTCTGAACCACTCGCCTGATGAATCCTGGCATTGTCATCTTGGAATATGCCCGTGCCATCAGGGAAGAACACATCCATTGATGGAATAACCTGGTCATTCAGTATATTCAGGTAGTCAGCTGACCTCATTCTTGGAGCACATCCTGTTGCTGAACCTAGACCTGACCAACTGCAGCAACCCCAGATCATAGCCCCGCCCCCACAGGCTTGTACAGTAGGTGGGGTTAAATAACTTGTTGCAGCTGAAAGATAATCGCTCATGCAGTAATTATCCAATAGGAGGCTCGTAGCTATTTGCTTAGTTAAATCAAGGTGGCAACTTTTATCTGGACAGGCAGTGTATAACCTAAATATAAACCAGTCCGTACATCTTTGCTGTATAGGAATCAGATTAAACACAATTGTCCAAAGAAAACCTGCCATCCATCCTTGGAAGCCTCTCCCAAAAGACATTCTCCAGCTCCTTCTAGGATATTCCAAGGAGTTTCCAGACCGTAGATGTCTTGTAATCCCTCTAGCAAGTTCCAGGTCTGATTTCCTCCTAATGAGATGCGTCTGGAAAACTGGGAGTCATCCTAACCACCTCAGCTGATTCTTTTGGATGTTTAAAGCAACTTTTTTTACTTGAGCTTCTCATGAAGGCAGAGTTTCTCAGCTGAGCCCAGATACCCTAAGGAAGAGGTTCATGCTATCTGCTTGTAGCTGGTATCTTGGTTTAGCTTTTCTTTTCTTCTTGATGATGATCCAAATCTCATGGTCATTGGGAAGTGTTCTAGCTTAGAAATCTAGACAACCTGTAGCAGTAGCAAAAGAGTTTACTCCGTATAGCCTCAGCAGGTCTTCCACTGGCTCGGCTAAGAGTCGTCTTCTTCTTTGATGTGTGACGGACTGTCCATTTGACTGATATCCATTGCTTTGAAGACGTCATACAGTTTCTTGCTCTGATTGGTCCTAGCACTGTCCAGTTTGGTGCAGACACAGTTTTAAAGACAATTGTAGATTCCATCTCTTGCCAGGCTAATGAACTGGAGCTTAGGTCACTAAGTCAAGCTTAAACTTTTAGCTAGCACCTTCACTGCAACACATAAGCACTGATCTAATTGTCCACCAGTCAGGACACCCAGATACTTGAAATCCTCTGTTGTCATGCCAACACAGCTTTCTGACAGCGTTTTCCTCACTTTGTTGTGTATTGCTTGAAAACAAACACAAACCAAGTCATATTTTTAGTTGGGATCAATTAAACTGGCTGATATTTCACTTCTCTCTTTTTCATCTAACTTTTTTTGCCTGCATGGTACAAAGACATTTCTCGCTGCACTCTTTACCTCAGTTTGATGTTTTGTGTATGCTCTGGAGTGAATCATATCCATTTGATGTCATGTCCAAACCTAAACAGAACCAGTGGAATCTCTGATTTGACATGAAGGAGCAAAACATGTCAACTTGTTGAGAGCTGCAGTCAAAACTTCCACTGTGGCTTGTATCGTAGTTCTTATTTAGCCATGGATTGTGTCACTGTATACCTCCATAACCTCTTTTAGCGACACACACGCACACACACGCACACACACACATTAATCCAGCCATCCAGTGCTTCCAACAGTGCCCTCCAACAGCCTCCTGCAGGTTTAAACAATACAACAATCTGATTTTGGCCTCCAGCTCCCTCCTTGTTCCCTTCATCCCTGATTTGATAGCAGCCTTTGCTTGTAAGAGTTACAGTACCCAGCCCATAATGCACTCCAGACGGCCTGACTTCCTAATGACTGGTTGTGCTCCAAGGCTTTCCGGGCATGGCTGTGGCCGCGAGCCTCACACAAACACACACACACACATACACACGCGCCACATGTTGACCAGTTCACATTAGCCCTTCATCTGTCTTTCTGTATTCCTCCCTTTGAGATAAAAATTCATCACATCATAAGCCCCTGTCTTGCTTTACCTTTTCAGACACATTATTAAAACGTATCTTAGATGGAGGGTAACATGAGGTGAACACATGGCAGGAGTGTGAGGAACGTGAGCAGCGTGTACCTCCTCTCTCGAACGCTATGGACAAATGACTGTGAATGTTTTGGAAAGCCCCTTGCTGTGTTCAATTGCTCTGAGATGGGCTGCACCTAATTAGTGTGGTATTCTTTTCTACCCTTCTTCAGACTTGTGCAGAACACCAGAACAAAAGGGAAAAATGTTTCTCTTCTTAGCACATCTGTCAGATATCCCAGCTCATTCTGGGAGTCTGGTCCCTGGAAATAGCTCACTGTGATGGTCCACCACCTCAGCAGGGGCTCTGCGTGTTACCAGGGCAACAGGTCTGTTTGTTTGGCATGACTCCTCTTCTCCCTTTATTTTATTACAAGCCAAAAATGTTTAATTGCATGCTTTCACACTTTTCCTCTTTTTAATGTCTTCACAAGACCCAGTGATTCACTCTGGTGGTGAGAAAACGCTACAAGATGATCAAATAGAATGTAGTTTCACAAAGATAAAGTCAAATTGATCTAAATAATAATTTATTCGCAAATATGAACAAAACATGCATTTTTTTTTATTTTTATACATTTTTAATACAGTTTTTGCCTCCAGGGGAACAAAAATGAAACAAACCAGGGTTCTCTATTGTGTTTGACATCTCTGTTGACTTTACCCATTTGCTCTTTTGTTGTTGTTTTAATTTTTACATTGTTTGACTACATCCATGAGAGACAAGACTTTTCCTTTTGACAGATTAAGGTGGTAATATCTGAAATATAAACGTTCTGTAATTTTCTCGCCCTTACAGATTTATTCTGTTCAGCACACAAAGAGAATAAATCCAAACTGCAGTTTTCAAATTTCTTCTATTCCAAATAAAAAATGCAATCCATACCATCCTGACCCTATGTGAGAAAGTAGCTGACCCCCTTGAAAAACACAAAATAAGGCCTGATTACTACCAGACCTATAAAAGTAAGAGGACACTTCAATAGAACCTGACAGTGTGAGGGAGGCTGTAAGATCTCAAAAAGCAACACGTTGTGTTTTATTCTAAAAAGAAAAGAACCCAGATGAGCATCCAAAGCACCGAAGGCCTCTGCTGATTAAAGAGTGTAAAGACATTTGACAAAATCCATTTGAAAAAAAAAAATTCTGTGGACTGACAAGACAAGGTGTCTTTAATACCAAGTTCAAGCCAAAAATGTTAACGCTTTTGAGCGGGAGGCCAACTGAATCAGTCTAACAGCTTGCATGAGAATAGTATCAAATGTATACCCCCTCTCCAAAAAGTCAGATTATTTCCTTCAAGTGTGAAATGAATTCCACACAACCCTTAAATTTGATCGTGAGAAAAAAAGAAATGTCAGAAAAGTCCCATTCTCAACACCTGCAGTTTATCTGCTGCAGAGATAAACACAAATGTTCACCCGTCAATCTGGGCAAACCAACTGTCTCCTGCTTGCTCCGACAGGACGGGAGAGATAGACGCTTGATGGCATTTTTGCCAGCAGACTGTAAAAACTGTTACGTGACGAGAGGCGATCTCCTGAAGATGTGAGCGAAGCAGAAGACTCGAATAAAAGATTAGGATCAGACTCTCAGCAGCTCTGCTCCCATCCAAACCCTCTGAAATGTTAATGTTGACGTTTCATTTTATCAAGGCGGAATGTGGTTTTGAAAAATAACTATTGTGGTGTTGACGTTTGGCTGAGACAAGCCGGCTTGAATAGACAGCTCAGGACTTCCAAAGCCAACGTGAGCGGACCCTGATATGCTACGTGAATGACAACATGTGCGTGTGGTCATGGTCCTCACAGATAAAGCCTCTTTCATCGGTTTAGCTTGGGAGCTTTTCCATCTCGTGTTTACACATCGGATAAAACTATGCATCACGTCTTGCAATCAGCTGACTTTAATCTGCTTGTATCAAAGCACAGGTGAGTTACCGCTGCAGCTTCGCATCCTGCCAAGCGTGGAGTTTCACAGCTCGGGGACCACTATCTGGACTCTGTTATCTTCATATGGGGGTGGGGGGGTGGGGGGGGACATCGACACAACTCACGAGATCCAACAGCGCCGGTTTTGCTGTTTAGATGCTTCAAGCACCAGAACATTAACTGATTCATGAAAGGGCGAAAAAAATCCACCCAACTATTTTGAGTCAATTAACTTCATCGGAATTTAGTAATGGTTTTCCTCCTGGGGTCATGCAGAGTTTCACAGAAGTTGAGTCAATTACGACTGTAAGTGAGTCACTAAAGTGCATGTGACTCATTATGTGGGTTGGTTTTCTTTGTGCCACCTAGACAAGGCAAAGCTCATTCTTCTCTGGTCCCCACAAGCAGGACACAATGGCTCCCTTAAATAGCTGCCCTTTGATGTTCCCAGTTCAAGGTTTTTGTCTGTGTAGCGTCACTCAGCAGGCAGCGTGCGCTGATGACAAACTCTCTCGTACTCACGAACAATATGGAAGGTGTTTAGGGTGTCTTTTCACAGATTTTAATAAGACTTATGAGATCCTAAAGCCACAGCCCCAGAATCACAGCGTTAGTCGGATGAGCCAAGGGTCATAAAGTCATAAGCCTTGTGAGTAAGTAAACAGTCTCTCAGACCACATCCACGCTAAGGTGGATACATCTGGGAACCTCATTTACGAGAGAAAGATGACTTCCAACCAAAGCAGAATTTCAAGTTGTTTTTAAACAGCCTGTGCTCAAAATGCAGAGGCTGAAGCCAAATGGCCAAACCTGTTTTCAGTTGCAGGAATGCTACAGTAACTAAAACACTTCAGCTGAGGCACTGATCAGCTCCTGATTCTGTTTAATAAGAAGAAAAATGTGCAAAAAACAGACCGCCCGCTTAAACGTTAGCTTCACAATAAAACAGTTAGCAGGAAGCCTGCAGTTTGTTTATTTATGATTTCTGAATAAAAATGAAGGCAAGAAATGTTCAGGATCAAGTTCACTCGTTATTTTCAATACATTTTGCAGTAGTCTCTAATATAAATGAAGGCCTTGAGTTCATCTCTGATGGAAAAAGGCTCTGGCGCTCCTGTTTCAGGAACTAGAAGTGAGCCACATCTAAGCTGAGCTTCAGACGGCAGCTTTTGGAGTCTTTAGCCCTTTTTAGAAGACACACCATGTTGGCAAATCAGCGTAATATTACCGCAACGGGGTGTCTATGAACGTGCCGTGGTGGCATGGCGATGCGGGAATTTTGCTTGCACATTATGCCTTGGCGCAACAGAGGGTGGTGTCATGATCATATGATGAATTAATGCCGAGTAGGGATGTAACGATTCACTCAAGCCACGATTCGATTCGATTGCCAATTCTAAGTTCACGATTCCGGTTTTTTACGATTTTTCACAACAAAATGAATTTCAGTTATTTTATGGCATAATAAATAATTTTTTACAATTGCCCTTTAGTCCTTGTTTCAAATTGTAACTTTCTATTGTCTTACTAACAAAACTTAACACTGAACAAAGTAATAGCGGTAATTAAAGATGATATGGAAATGATCACAAATCACGGACATAAGTTACGGTTTTGTAAACAGAATCAGCTGAGATGGTAAACTGGAGCGATGCAGAGCTCCAGGAGCTTGTCTCCGTTAGACCTGGAGCTCAGATCATCTGACAGCTCACAGAGACTGTGGAGGACAGACACCTTTAGGAGTGGCTGGTCAAAAAAACGTAACGAGCGCGGCTTTGATCGCAATAAAAAGCAAGTTATGTCCAAGATAAACAGAAGTCCATGGGAGAGCAGAGACCGCCCCCATACCCCCTTTATACCACCATCGTGTAATCTTTTATAAAAAGGACACGACTGCGCCACATTACCGCCACGGTCTGACCACTTATAAACAACCTCACAGATGCCGCCTCAGCATTGTGCCAAATTGGCGGCATTGTTTTATAAAAGAGGCTTTTATTTCCTGATATTCTGACATCTCACCTCTGATTGGATAACAGCAACACGACTCTACCACTGACTCTGTTTGCTCTGCAACGTTGATGTTTTATCTCCACAAATAACACAAGCCTGGAGGAGTTCTGCTGTGTTTCTGATGCAAATGTGAAAAATCTATAAAGTGAGACAAGACAAACTAACATAATCCACATAACTCTAAATACAATTACAGTAAAAACCAATGAGAACCCCTATCTAAGGTCTCTGCATCCATTTGATGAGTAGATTGTGTGAATCTGTTTAACTACAGATCATTTATATGCAGGAAGAACCCAGACAGAAATGTTGATAAATGATCTGTAGTTAAACAGACTTTTATCATCAAAGGGACTTTTAGATAGGGGATCTCTTCACCGTGCTTTTATTTTGGTAGGCTGCTGACAGTTAGCTAAATATTTAGTACATAACTATAACATTTATATTTTGAAATTTAGACGTAACTTTATGAATGTAGATTTGATTTGGTTACAAATATAAATTTTTAATGTTAATTTATTTTGAATGTGAGTAATTTTACTATTGGCCCCCCATACAATCGGCATATTTTTAATACACATTTGCAGAAAAGGGGGAATTTTTTCAGGGGTTAAATTACATTACTTTTGGATGATAATTCAGAATGAAAAAAAAAAAACACATTTACTCATCTTTGTGGTCAGATGTGACCCTGATGCTCTTTGTGCTCCCTTTATGCTTCGCCATCTTCCGGGTGTTGAGTGCACGGGTTTGGTTGAAAAGGCAGCAGACAGGATGAAGCACTTCATCCGTTCCAAAATGTTTTTAAATTCTGTTTATTTATTATCTGTCTCTAAAATACTTTTTATTTTGTTCAGAAGACTTCAGTCCAGTGTGTGCTTTTCTAGATTGATGACACACTCGTGATGTCACGTGAAACTCTTGATGTTATAACATTTTTAGATTTATATGATGCAAACTTCAATTTAAAGTTAACTGGATACCTTTAGTGTAAAAAACAGTGCATTACAGAGCACCCACGCTACACACACCGCCACCACAATACATACACACTGTATACACACATGCATGAGCTTCAAAGGAATCAGAAATTATAGCCTGCATACTAACTGAGTCCTGGCGTATTCTGCTTGGCTTTCTCTAAGCAGAAATAAATACACCCGCAAATACAAAACAGGCAAGCTCAGAAAAATACATGTTGCTTTAACTTAAAATCCAGATCCATTTTATCCATTTATTTTTACAGAATAGGATTTTATTATGGAAAAAAAGCAGGTGAATTGAACCTCTTTTGTGTGAAGATTTTGTCCTGACTTTGTTTTCATATTCATTTTTATAAATACAGATTAAATCCTGCATTGTTGTGTTATACCCTCATGTATTATGGTAGATTTGTGCATCAGCCTCTCAGACTGTCAACATGCACAGCCCCGATCCAGATAACAGTCTATGAGGGATCAAATAAGTTCAACAACTCCACTCGCAGCATCTTTATCCCCACACACCGTCGCTATCTCTTTTCGGTCCTTAAAATTTGATAGCACGATCGTTTCAAGATGGTTTGACTCAGATAGGAGGCAAATATGAGCATCGTATTTCCAAAGATCGTCATAATATATTATATTACCCCCGTAGGCAACGTTTAACAAAAACCATTCCAGGGATTCCTGGGCTCTGAGTATTATCTGTCTGGACCACCATCCAAGGGAGCAAAAAAAAGGGAACCTTTAAGCTATAAAAAAGAAAAAGCATTTGGAAGTTGAGCAAAATGTTTGAGACATGTTGAGCCGAAGCCTTTAACAACTGAGAGGACGGTATATTTTTTAGAGCAGGGAGTTTATAAAGTACATCTGCTTTCTTTGTTTAGAGAGAAATGTTCTCTCTCATCTTTTTCTTCCGCTATAAATCAGAAACCACAATGGCACAGTGAATAAAAGTCAGGGACGGCCCAGATCTGTTGTACATCTCATGAGCAACAGCAAATTCTCTGTTTATGCTTTCATACATTTGTTTGTGCTGTTGCCTTGTCTGTCTGTCAACAGCGTCTATTCATCATTTCAAATGTCTTTATTCTCAAAGCACTTTACACGTCTGCGTCGGAACGCGCTCTCGTTAGTTTAAATGATTAACTCGCTGCCTTTGAAAAATCATGCAGAAATTCTTTCTAATTGTTTTTAGGACTGAAAAGCTGCTATTTTTGTCTGTTTTTTTTTGTTGTTTCTCCTCTTTTTCTCACAAATTCAAGGCTGTTTTCAGAAAAGTTTCACCTACAAATATAACTGAGTCTGTTCCAAACACACACAGAAACACAAAGAGCCAGCTGGACGAGGCCCACCCTGCAGCCTGATCTTGTTAGTGTTGCAGTGCAGAGTGCATCCACACCTCAAAGGAAATTATAGAAAAGACAGGACAAAAAAAAAAAAGGAAGAAAACAAAAAACAGCAGTGTTCTGGGTTCAAGCCCTTGTTTTCATCACGTAATACCCATGGAGTAATGAAACTGTGTGTTTGTGGAGGTTCTGCATATGATCAGAGTCATTCACTCGGCCATCTGTGGGTACAAAGTGATGTACGCTTGGATGCTTTCATTCAGAATTACTGTCCAAACAAATCATGTTTTAATTGGACACCATTATGATCACCAACACACAGACTTTAAAGGAACACTAGGCAGTTTTGGCTTGTTTTTAGCACCCCCTAGTGTTCGTTAGCGAAAGCGAAAGTAAAACTTTTCTCCTCGCTGTGCGTTTGTCTTTTTAACACCTTAATCTAACTGCTGAAATGTCTCCTCAGCCTTCATTAGTGTCTACAGGAGCGGTTCATCAATAAATCAAACAAATCAGCTGTGTTCACGATCTAAAACATGCAGGAAACATGCTGGAAGCTCCTTTTTCTAAGTGCAGCAGGGACTGGACCGCCACTCTGAAGTTGCAATTGCAGTATTCTGGCCACAGAGGGTGGTGGAGGTCTGAGTAACATCTCATGAACCCTGTAAAGGGTCATTTTAGCACATACTGGCTCAAGAAAATGATTTAAAAATATGAAAAAGTTGCATAGTACGGCTTTAAAGACCAAACACTGCATGTTTACTGAGATAAAGGATATTTTTCCTCCTGCAGGTGGTGGATCCACACTTGATTTTAATCAGCAGGTGAAGAAGCTTCTGCAGACCTTGATGACCTGTTCACCTCTGAATCAAATGTATTGGAGCAGGAAAACAACTAAAACATGCTGGATAGTTGCCCTTCAGGACCAGGATTGGTCAAACCTTTTTCTAATTAATCATCTTTTACACCATGTGACCCTGACTCTGTGTCACACTTTTGGGTTATTTTAGGGATTCATTCCCTGCTATCATGCATAGGTGGGCCCCATATGGATGGGCAAACCATATGGGTGCTAACAGGGTTTGTCCGCGGTATCCATGTTGGCTACACAGGGATTTGCCCACATAGAATTTTAAAAATCCCATGTATGGGTCTCTCTGAAAACCCATGTATGGTCCGTTAAAATCTATGTGGGCAAACCCCTGTGGGGCCACCATGGAAACCACGGATGAACCCTGTTGGCACCCATATGGTTTGCCCATATATATCCATATGGGGCCCACCTATGCATGCTGGCTGGGATTCTTCACCCACAATTCTTTTCTGTACTCGTAATAGCTGAGTCCTTGTGACATGGCAAAAATACACGTCAACACGAGATGTTTACACCAGCCACAAGTTAAGATGGTTAGGTTCCAGCTGCTTTTGGGTGTGAAAAGTGATTTATTGTCATATATTTTTAGCAATTTCAAAACAGAATCTAAAGCTCTGCAAGTTCTGACAAACAAGGAAGGGTAATGGTCGATGATAGCACGTCTTAGTTTATCACGTTTCTTTCCCTTAGACATAATCTGAGTGACTCATACTCCAGAGAACCATTCACATCACTTGCAAAAAAAAAGCGTTTCTTATTACTTGCATGAACACAAGAGGACCCATTCTGAAAAACACCTTTTTTTCAGAGTCGAAAACAAAACAGCCGCTGCTTTTGTTTCTGTGGAAAGGGCAGTCTCACGGCTCACATGTAGGTGCAATTTACAGAAATCTGATTTAGATCAGGCTGGGCTAATGCACGCAGGTTAGTGCAGAAAACTGCAGAGCAACATATAAGGTGTGTGTGTGCGTGTATGAAGGGGGTGTGCAGAGCTCACAGCTGGGAGAATGGTGTGCTAACTCTGCCAAAGCCTCAGCACATGACTCCCGCCACTTGTCAAAATCACCATGTGTGCAATAATGTGATTACAGTCTGGTTACTATTATGATTTAAAACAACAGCTTGTGTGGAGTACAGGAGAAACACTTTGCTCCACAGAATGTTCTTGCATGTGAGTGTTGAAGGGTAACAAAAGGGGTCTGGAACACAGAGGAAGTACTGCAGATTCCCTGTTTTATCCCACTTGTGCCCTTCAAGGGTATCTAGGTTGGAGTTTCTGAGTTTTTCATGGGTTTACGAGTTGGGAGTGACATTTTATGTAATTTTTCTCCCAGCAGCAGTCCCCTTCCTTTCATTTTAGTTTACACAATCACTGCACTGCACACAAGGGGTTGTCATCACAGGTGCAGCCAAGACTGGCCAGCACAAAGGAACGCTTCCAGCTCAAGATGTTTTCCCTGCTTTTCTTTTTTAGATCACCTCCTTCACTTTTCTTCCTTGTTTCCTCTTAAAATGTAACTTTATATAAATGTGATGCTACTCCTAATAAGTGAAAACAAACTATTACCAGAAAAAAGCTGCAACTTGCACTGATTAAAACCATTTTAGTTTCATTCGAACTCAGCTGGGAACGAAGCCCAAACCCATATACGATGGGAACGTTCAGGTTGCCAGCACACCAAAGGTGTGAGATCATCAATTTGCAGGAATGACTAAATATGCATCTGTTTGTAATTATGTAGAACGGCTCCATCCTCAGAGAATGACAAGTGGTTCTTTTTTCATTTTTATTTTTTGGTGGTACAACTTTCGAGGGTCAAATAGAAAAAGGAGGAGGGATGGAGGAAAGAAAGAATGGAAGGGTGGAGTGTACTCTGTACGCAGGGATCCCGACACGTACGAAACTGGACCTTATCCACACGATGTTAGTCGGGCATGAAGGCAGCTCTAACGAGTCCCTCCTGGGCATCTGGAAGAGGGAGCAACAGAGCGAGTGAGGCCTAGAACCACAATGCCCACCCATCTCGGAGCTCAGCTAAAGAAAACAAATGCGAGCGGTCACAGAGAGGGGATTTCCGGTTCGAGTCACCTAATACCTCCCTGGAATCTCAGAGGTTTGGGAATCTAGAGTTGAGGACAGTGAAAAACCACCAAGTAGAAATGAAATTCCATTTTTAGATTTCACCAATCTGTGTTAAACTCAGCTTAGCGTCAGGCTCTGTCTCACTCTATGGCAGCTTGGTTCGGCAGAAAAAAATAACAATAGTTCCTTTTTTTCAACTTACAAGAATGAAATCATGAATTATTAAATACATTTTTATAAATGCATTCGTAGTTTCCTAGTTTGGTCATTTTTTCCCCACAAATTCAACACTTGGTACTGCCTCCCTTCCCGAGATTGGGGTGATGTGTGAACAACATCATGTTCAAGACCTGAGCAGATGAGGTGCTCCATTGGCGGTTCTAGGGGTGGGGCTACAGGGGCATTGGCCCCTGCTGAAATATGATTGGCCCCGTGAAGTACCCCTGTTCTGTCACTCATGTCCTTTGCACTATGATCTGATTATAGGTGGATGCAATTCCAAGTCTAACCACTAGTAGTACCAATGAGCCAATATGAATTTTAATTGTGAAATCTTGTGTAAGGCTGTAGGACTAAAACTTGGCATCGCTATAAATATTGTAGCCCATTGATGGCCCCAAACTCAGAACAATCCTACATCCACCACCGAGGTGCTCGTATGCAGAACTGCTCAGTAACCCTGGTAGTGAGGCCTCTTATCCAGGGCCTTGCCTTAATTCTTTCACCAAGTCTGTTTCCACAACAGATGTTGTTGGACAGACAAACCCCAGACTTCTGACACAAATAGTTTCAAAAACTCCCCGTTGGCTTTTTAGGAGGAGAACCGACTGCGGGGCATGTGTAAGGTCGTGTGTGCAATGGGTTTTGGTCCAATAGGTTTTATGACCTCTTTTCGTGTCTTGTGATGAAACATCTGTTCGGATTTGTGGACAGGCTACAGCTGAGGCAACTGGGTGCGTACATGTACCGTGTGTGTGAGGTGTGGCCAGAGCTGTTTAGATCTTAGATGGAGTCTGTACTGTGTTTTCATTAGTATGGTACAAGTCCTGTGAACGCTCAAGCCTCTCCAGTTTCTTGAAAAACTGCAGTCAGAGGCTCAAGCGCTCCAGGGATCCCTGTTTGAGATGAGACCGCTGCACAGAGGAGTGTGTGCGTGCATTCATGAATTTGAAAAATGTGAACGTGTGAGCAGGCTGCCTTTGGTGCTGCTCATAATGCACGCGACCCTTTTGCCCCAGCGCCGCGTGACGGTGTGAATGTGCAAGGTCGCAAAGCGCTACGGCCTGATGGGAGTTGAGGCATCTGTCTGCTGTGATGAATAGCAAGCACCTGCACGGCTCACGCAAAGCAGCGAGTCTGAGAGATGGAAGGAAGGGAGGAAAGAGACTAAGTGCCCAATTTCAAAATCGGCAACAAGAGACCTCACCTGCTAGAAAGCAAAGAGCCAGCCCCCCTCACTACCACCATCACACACACATTTACAGTCTAGCAAAACCAGATTTATTGGAGTTGTTTGTCTTGCTAATGTGCAGAGCCTCTGGGAAAATCAGGATAAGTACAAGAAGACCCTGGTTTTAATATGGACTAACACTTGCCGAGTTTGGCCAGAGCTGCGCTGGGAGTCCAATGGGAGAAGGCCAGAGAGAAGAGAAGAGAAAGAAAATGAGTGATGATGAAGAGTGAGTGGAGGATGGAGGAAAGGGAGGGTTTGGGATGGCAGGAGAGAGAGGTCGGGGATTGTTTTACAAACAGAATTCCTTTAATTAATCACCCTGTTTGAACAGCTGGCCTCCTCGAGACAGGTCGTAACGGGATCCCTACGTGGAAGTGCGGATTACAGACATGGATTTGGCAGAAAAATATTAGCTGTCAAATGTTGCAGCCGAGAGGTGCAAAAGAAGGCCCCCGTTTCCTGGTGGTGAGAGAACCCAAGACAAGGAGGAGGGGGTCAGCTTAGCATGGCTCCCCGAGGACCGAGGCTGCTCAGAGCAACGCAGAAAGAGGCCAGGGGGCAGCCTCCAAGGCCAGCGATCATCCCACAGGACTGAGCCCGGTCCAGTCGTCGGGGAACAAGGTTCAGTCTTAGGGGTCAGACTTTAACAGGGAGTGGAAATTTGGAGACCCCCATGTAAGCATTTATTTACAGGCTATGCATAAACAACTGAGAGCAGCTGTCAAGAGAGAATGCAACGTTTTTGTGGTTCATGTTTGTTATCAGTGTCCCTGTAGAGAGCTTGACATCATGGTTAAGAATGTGGTTGTGAAATAGCTGGCCACTTACACTTTGTAAATAAATATCATTTGTATGTAGGTCAGATTGTGGAAAGGACATTGGCATTCCGGGGGAAGGTTGGGAATTACATTGATTCCCAAATATTTAACAGTGAATGATTTATATTTGCCTCTGTGGGGTCCACGCTCGCTTAAGGGCTCAGTCATTTCAGACAATAATCCAAATATTTTTATTAAACTCAAGTTTATACATTTTTTGAGGGAACGCTGAGAACTATTGAATTGGGCAAGCTCCTGTGTATATCTATCCAAAGGAACTGTTTGGTTATTTTTCAGTGCAGAGATGTGGTGAATACCTACAGTAGAAATGTCGGTGTAAGTTCAGTTTAATGAACCACGGTGACATTGAGTTAGCAGCTTCTAACAGGGATAAAACAAGAGTGGATTTCTATCGTAAAACAATCCAAGCAATTTAAAGGTGTAGTTCACAGAAAAAACTTTTTTTAATTATTATTTTTTATTATAATCAGTCACTCTGAGTTTTTCATGCAGGGTAAACATGAAAATAGCCTTCTAACCCTATCTCCAGCATTAGCTTCTGATAGAAAATAGACGGTGAAACATTAGGATTTCAAAAGCCTTACAGTGACATCACACTGTCACTTACCATTCATGGATTCACCCATCTTGACTCACGACTGGGGAAGGCTGTTGTTGGGTTAGTGTCCAGGAAACAGCAGAGAACGTCTTGACTAGTAGAAGCTAACTGTTAGCAACTCCACTGCAAAACTCCTCCAGGCTTGTGGAGATAAAACATCAACATTGCAAAGTAAACGGAGTCAGTGGTAGAGTCGCATTGCTGTTAGCCAATCAGTGATGAGATGTCCAAATATCAGGAAGTGGGACTCCAAATCCTCTCCTCTGATCTGGCAATCTTCTAGATCCTGAAACAGGCACATCAGGGCTTTTTGTACCCAGAGCACAATTTACAAGGCATTCATTTCTAATAGAAACCACTGCAAATGTATTGAATAAATGAGTGAACCACACATTTAAAGACACTTCTATTAAAATCAAAGGGATCTGGACTACACCATGCCAAACCCACCCAAAGGTAAGATTATTCTATTTTAGGATTAAAAATTGTACTATGACACACACATACACACGCACACACACACACACACACACACACACACACACACACACAC
Source organism: Aphyosemion australe (assembly GCA_006937985.1). NCBI lineage: Eukaryota > Metazoa > Chordata > Actinopteri > Cyprinodontiformes > Nothobranchiidae > Aphyosemion > Aphyosemion australe. The sequence goes on from SSNS01000054.1 coordinate 2,196,492, forward strand.
ACACATTGATTGTGTAAGCAGTAATTTTACTCCTGGACCTCCACCTCTATACCATTGTCCTCCATGGCTATGATGTCATTACAGTTAGTAGTTACTGAAATACTTGGAGTGCAGAACACTTGCAAATCAAATTAACTGCTTCATAATTTTAAATAAAAAATTATCAGCTTGCTCAGTAAGTCATTTTCAGTCAAAAGCACATAGAGCGTAACGATGGTGTAGAGTAAACTGGACCACCAAGAAAAATGGCTTTGATGATCTTCTATCTTACTTTCCTCCAGTGTGAGACACTTTTTCCCACAACACTTGGTCTCTCATCAACACCAAACAATAATCAATACTATTACGTAACAGAAGACTCAGATTTTGCTTTAAACCTGGTCATTACTTCAGATCAGACTTCATTCAGGCAGTTAAACGTGATAATAAGTGTTTGTAATCTAGAAATTATTAACAATAATTACAGTTTTATTGGAACTATATATCATCCTGTTGTCCACATAAACTCAGAGAAAGACCAGCAACCTGTTGATGTCATTCAAAATTACTACAACGCCCCAGAAATTATCCAAGAGATAAATATTTCCTCATATGGATAAAACTCCAGATATATGCATCCAAATTGCCTCCAGTGGCAGATTTTTGATTCTGAACTTGCACACAAACTAACTACTCTGGATAATTTCTTATTCTCCTGCTACGTCTTCCTTTCACTCTGCAGAACTCTGATACAGTGAATCAACTCAGCTGACGGGTTTGTAGTCCCAACACTCACGCTTTGTGCACACCTGATGGGAATCTTTAACATCAGAAGAACTCTCAGAATTCCTGCACTTTCTGCAGACGTGTCATGTGTAACACCTTGTAAAGATGTCACTATGTTCGAGTTAAAGTGTTTGTGGGCTGGTCCAACAGCATCTGAAACCCCCACGGTTCACACCCTGTGTGTGTGTAAAAGAATTAACAACTGTTTGAAAGCATGTTGTTAACACCCACTTCATGCAGGAACTGTCTAATAATGCAGAGGTTCTCTCCAAAGCTGTCTTTTAAACACTGATTTCTGTATTTTTTTTAAGCACAATGAAATAAAATTCACGTAAAATGCCAGTTCGGACTGGAGCCTTTCCTGTAAATGTTGTAACCTTGAATTTTTTTGTTTTGTTTTTGCATTTCTTTGATATAAAAATAGCAAAAATGCAAAAATAACAAAAGGAAAAGAAGAAAAAAACTTCTTTCTAAATCTGGAGGGTTTTGAACATTGTGATGTGACATTGTTGTCGAGCATCATTCAGTCTGCATCCATCACGGAGGCAAAAAGTAAACTTGAGGTTTTGGCAAAAAGCTCCAACTCAAACAATCCACCAAAGAGGCTGTGTGTGTTACACTGTTGGCAGAAAACTCACAAACCAACTCACTTTTCCTGAAAAGCTGCAATGCTTTGAATCTTTCAGGAGGTTCTGAAGCCGATAGCAGGAGAGTCTGATTCAGTTTTACTGATATGTCTTTGTGCAATAGAAACTCATCAATAATAGAAAATAAAAGTTCTGTCAGTCTTTGTCCTCATTTATGAATGTGACAGACAGGGCTCGATCCCACGACCCTCTGGTTATAGGGCGGGCACGTAATTATATTAATTATATTAATTGCTGTTGTATTGTTGGAAGCCTTGATTAGTGACCTTTACAACAAGGTTTACCTTGCAGGGTTAGGGTGAGCAACAGAGCCAAACATTTAGGTAGCACAAAAAAAATAAGTGTCCAAATCCCATAAAATATTTTCCTGATGGTATTCGCTCCTACAGGTGAAACTCCAAAAATTAGAATATGGTGCAAAACATAATTTGTTTCAGTCATTTGTGTTTAAAAGTTGAAACTAATATGAGATAGACTTGTTACATGCAGTCAGTTGTTTGGTGAATTGGATGATTGCATTTCCCATTTTCCCTCTTTTTGAAGTTTCCCTGCAAAAACACGCCTGAGAACACTTCAGGACTCTACCATCTGCAGCCTCCATAGCAACAAGCCATATTTTGTGTTTAACTTGGTTTGTTTTTCCTTAGATGAAGCACCACTCCATTATTTGGTTCCACTCTTGGCTCTAGTTCTCAGAACTGCACATTTCAAGCTCCTCTGGTTCTGTATAGATTCTAACACAAATTTCAGTTCACATCAAATGTTAACCATTCTAACATCATAATTGTTAGTATTTGAATTTTTTTTCAATGTGCTTCAAAATCAGCATATTGAAATTCATGCAAAGAAAACACTTTGCTTCCCATTTAAACCCTCATTCTTGGCTTTCCTGAACCAGCTTTAAAGATAGAAATGTGTTCATCACTCTTCAACACTATTGAGAAAAACGTTAACAGTTTTCCATTAATATGCAGCATTAATATGCAGCATTCCATTAAATGGCATGAATTTGCACCAGAGTTGGAACGAGGATGTTTTATTGTTTGGTCTTTTTATCAGAAATGGTTTTTGCAAAAGGTAAAGCTCTTTTCCCACGGTGCTTTTATGAGACGCTGTACTTCTGTTGTCTCCTCCTCCTCTTAAAGAGTCCTGCATGCATGTTATTAGCTCTCTTGCAGCATCTGTCCCATAAGCAGGTAAAATCATGTAGCCTGTGCAGTACGTTTATATGCTCCTGTTTATCTTGTTTAGATAAGGTGTATTTAAATATGTTTCGTTCCCTGATGTAAGTAGAAAAATTTGCTGAACCAGAAAACATTTCCAACGTGGAATGTAGACTTTGGGATAACAGGGAAAAGGGAATAAAAGGTGGGAGAGAGAATATGAAGATCCCTTCAGTGGCTCATCTGGGAGACTCGAGGTGCTCCCACGTCTCTCTGCTCTCCTTCGGACAACCCCGCTCACCTCGATCTGTGTTGGTAGAAAGGAAACGGGCGAAGGATTTACTGTTGGGTCTTGACTTGTACACATTCCTGGTGTTGTTTTTCTCCCTTCGGCCCCTCGGCCATACCAAAGGCCTCTAAAACAACAGGCCGTCAGGTTGTGACAGCTGGCTTCAAACAGCTTCTACAGCAGCCAGGTTCCCAGACTGAATCTGTGTGTGTGTGTGTGTGTGTGTGTGTGTGTGTGTGTGTGTGTGTGTGTGTGTGTGTGTGTGTGTGTGTGTGTGTGTGTGTGTGTGTGTGTGTGTGTGTGCACGTGACTCTGGATGGTCAAGTGTTTGGTCTATAGATGTATAGCTCCTCATATAGTGTGTTTCCTTCTCTTTGAGACAATTAGGAGTTTAGTTTGCTGAAACTCTTTGGTGTGCGTGCGTGCGTGCGTGCGTGCGTGCGTGCGTGCGTGTGTGTGTGTGAGTGAGCGAGAGAGAGGACATGACACACCTTACTCTCAGTGACGAGCACAGGTGGCAGAGTGGCTTTGAAGTGCTGAGAGCCCTCTTATGATTCTCCTGGCCATCCAGGTGTGTGTGGGCTGGCCCACCTGTTTCAGCCAGAGAAGTCTCCTTTTGTCTGAGCTTTGTCCACCAGGAGAGACCCCCCACCCACCCACCTGAGAGGACTACCACACCTCCAAGACTCTCCACAGCTTCAGATGTGGGAGATTGGTGAAGTCTGTCTGGAGGATGTGTAATAAGGGGGTGGTGTGTTTGTGGGGGGGTGGCGGAGGTGGAGGTCAATGAAGGTGCAGGAGATGAGGTGGGGATGAGGACTCCTCTAGATGAGCCAGAGCTGTATTTAGGGTGGCTCCTCAGAGTTTGAGAGTATTTGAAGTTTTGAACCACTCCAGAGCAGAACTAACAGACGCTAAGAGAACCAGAAGAAAACGATGTCAAGTATACTTTTAAATGTGAACCTTTAAATAGGACAATTAGAGCTAATTCAGCTAATAAAGAGTTTAGAATGAACTAAGGCTACTGTACTTTTCACACAACACGTTCCAGCCTTGGGCTGAGATGCTTTTCAGGTCACCCTACACTCTTAGTAACAATCATTTATGCACTTAGTGACTTCTGGTTGATCTTGATGCCCTATCTGTACCACCACTGATCTCAGTTACATTTAGTCTCACTGAAGTTCTGTTAGTCTAAATGAAGCTCTGTTAGTATTATGTTAAGAGTTTCTAGCTTTAGTTGTCCATTGTCTTTTTTTTGTATGTTCTGTTTTGTAATGTCTTATTTGTTTGTAAAGCGCTTTGAGTTGCCTTTGGGTAGGAAATGTGCTTTATAAATAAAACTGCCTTGCCTTGTTCATTTGACTAATTTCGTAATGACAGGTTGGAGCTGTAGAAGGACTGGGAGTTGGAATCGACCCCAAAACCAAAATCTTGCTTGAAGGAGCGCCATTTGTTCTTCAGTGATGACTGAGTGAAATTGTAAAAAAAAAAGATTTTTTAAAAATATTTATTAGGTTTTTATAAGCCATGGCTGCGCAGTGGCACAGTGGTTAGCGCTGTTGCCTTGCAGTGAGAATGTACTGGGTTTGAATCCCAGCCTCGGGTCTTTCTGCATGGATTTTGCGTGTTCTTCTGTGCACGCATGGGTTCTCTCCAGGTAATCTGGCTTCATCCCACAGTCCAAAATATAACTGCTAAATTGGTTGGCCTCTCTAAATTCTCCTGCGGTATGAGTGTGTGCATATGTGGTCGTTTGTTCAAAAATTCAAGGTAATTCAAATAAAAACGTTGCAATATGCATATAATATGCATATAAACAAGCTGCAATATGCGAGTTACCAACAGGGGGAGTTGACAAAACGAGCGAGACGTACTCGCAATTGTCACGCCATCTCTGGTTTACAGGTACATACTATCTACGATACCATTGCTATCTTTTTTTCTGTTGTGATTTCAAAATTAACCAGCTGGTGATCTCTTATTTTCGTCATGTTTGATTTGTTTGTACCTTGCAAATCTGGGACTGTCTAATCAGGTCTGAGTTCTGCACTATGCCCCCTAGCGGAATCCTTCAGTACACGTGCAGTGCTGCAACAAGTATGTAAACAAGTTTAAAAAGCAAGTATATTCCCAGCTTAATGCTACTGGCTAATGCTGAGCGGCGTTCAAGTAAAATTGCATGGGGATCTATGGGATGGGGGACGGGCTTAGTAAAAAAATGACATTGCCTACATTATATGACAGTACAGGGTAAGACTATCACTTGTATGGATTTCTAAAAAAAATCATACAAAATTCCTGAAAGGGGGAAACTCTGGATTTCTGGATTTCTGAACCTGCGGTAAGGCATTACGTCACTTCCTGTTTCAGTGCTTGCACTCAGTGTAGCTGTTCGGTGTTTGTGGCTTGCTAAAATTGGTTTGATTTCTCCGTACTGAGACATTTTTGAGTTCTTGTAGTACATAAGCACGCGAAAACACACATTTCCTGTTGCACCTAGCGTTTAGGGAACCATTTGAGTTCGCACGCAGTTTTATTTGGTGTGAAAGGTTGTTTGCCTAGTTAGCTTAGCCTCGGCGCGGCTATGGCTACTTCTGTCTCTCCCTCTCCGTCTCCTATCTCTTGCTCTGTGTGTCAGATGTTTAGTTACTCCTCTGCCTCCTTTAGTGATAATGGTACGTGTAATAAATGTAGTATTTTTGTAGCTTTGGAGGCGAGGGTGTCAGAATTGGAGGCCCGGCTCCGCGCTGTTGAAAAACCTGTAGATAGCCGTAGCTACTTAGCTAGCGCGGGGCTAACTAGATCAGAACCTCCCCGTAGCGGTCCTCCAGTAGAACCCGAGCAGCCGGGACCTCAGGCTGGCTGGGTGACTGTACGTAAGAAGCATAGAACCCAGCCCGTGGGACACCACCAACCCGTCCACGTTTCAAACAGATTTTCCCCACTCGGTGACGCACCCACTGAGAAGCCGACTCTGGTTATAGGTAGCTCCATAGTCAGAAACGTGGCATTAGAGACTCCAGCAACCATAGTCAAATGTTTGCCAGGGGCCAGAGCGGGCGACATTAAATCCTACCTGAAACTGCTGGCTAAGGATAAGCGTAAATACAGTAAGATTGTTATTCACGCTGGCGGTAATGACACCCGGTTACGCCAATCGGAGGTCACTAAAAT